>CAJGYO010000010.1:111639960-112164027 GCA_904845875.1 Miscanthus lutarioriparius | reverse complement strand
CTGGTCATTTACCATTGCAGTCTCCGGAGTTGGTGAACCAGCCTTCGGTTAATCCTCAATCATGTTCTGCTAGCTTATTTAACAAGGTTGCTAGGGAAGTTCACCAATTTGCAGGACCTAGCAACTCCCGGAAAGCTGCTATGCCATCAAGGTTTTCTGATCTTGGTCATAATGTTGGAACGTCTGAAGATCCTTCGCAGGGTAACATTTTCAAGATCAACCAGTTGTCAAGACTTGCACGCTCCTCTGGACAGGTTCCAACTTTCGGAAATGAGTATCAAAAGAAAATCACAGGAATCATGGGGAAAGCCATACCAGTGGTTGGTTTCGGAGAGCAAGTGGCACCATTCAGCTTTGGAAACGACAAACACTCTACATTGACGCCGATTGGCAATTCTGCTTTGGCTAGTTCTTCAAGCTCGAGACCTAACCTTCAGATAGACAATTCTGCCATGCTAACCCAGGTGCTGAATGGTGGTGGTGCAAGTGACAACCTCCATGAAGGTAGCACTGTTAATCAGCAAGCAGTTAATGACAAAGTGAATAACATCAATGAATTCCTCGTGGGAACAAGTGAGGCACAAAATGCGGAGAGTGATGACTTGGATGATTTCCTTGCTAACTTGGTTAATCAAGTAAGATCCTTTCTCCTCCTTTTTATGCATACAATCTGTATCTGTCCTTATTTTCATTGTATTCCATTTCGCATTTTTGTGCAAAAGTAAATTAACACATGAGGAATTTCCTAACTGATGTTGGTTTAATTATTTCTAGTTAAATAAAAAATACTTCTAGTTGTTAGTACTTAGTCGATCAGTGTATTGCTCAGATTCATCATGCTTGTTCATGCATAACCTGACCATAAGACATGTTAAATTGCTAGCTTATTTTAAATTTACTCTGTCTAGACTAAGGCTTTGCATGTGGAATTGATGACTACTACATATATGATATTTATCTAACTAAACTTGTTTTCTTTCAACAGGATTTCGTCAACAATGGTGATTCTTTCATCGACGGGGACTGGGAATTCGCCCCTTGACTCTTGAAGAGAGATATTTTTGCATCGCCTAGTTGCTGACCAATTCATGGTTCTCGCATGTTGTATGCGCAAATTTGCACTGTTTGTACTAGGCTAGCTAGGAGCAGGCAATCTTTGATGGAATCCCCGTGTTTCTCTAGTGTAGTCATGTTGGTTCTCTTTTGTATCAGCTGTAGCTTTTAACCTGTGGTGTTAAGTTTGGCAGGAGCTGTGGGTGTGCCACCCCTGCCAACCCCTGACCTATGTGTTCCTCTTCGGCTTGAATTTTAGTAGTGATTTTTATTTTTACATAAAACAACCTAGCCCCTCTTAGGGGTCCTTTTTAAAGTTGTGATCATAGACAAAGTTATGCCAGCTTTTCCATGTATGTTTTAGCTATCCAGTGGTATGATTTTCATGAACTATTTGAACTGTTGTATTTCATCTGATTTTTAATCAGCTTCCATGTATGTTTTAGCTATCCAAATGTAATTGCTCTGTTAGCCCACAGGATCACCGGCTCAGGTGAGTCAACCACTCACCTGTCTTGCTCACCACGGCCGAGCACGACCGAGGCTGTCCGACCACACACACTATGGCTCGAGGTAGAAAAAGAAGGAGAACAGAGCATACACACACAGTACAAGCACCAGCGTTGGTTGGAGCCCTGTCAAGGAGATGGCAAAACTGAACCGGCAGTGTTTTCGCGGGCACTCATCACTGCCAGTTTAAGCCAAGAGCCGACAGTGATTGGGCACTATCACTGTCGGTTCTAGCCAAGAACCAACGGTGATAAGCCTACAACACAAAAAGGCTGCAGCCGTCCTCTCTTCCTCCTCTCTTCCATCCGAGAACAGAGGCGCGCGTTTGGACCCTTCCCTCCATTGTTGCGGCTGCTCTTCACCATGAAGCTAGTGCTTGGATTTTGAAGAATGGCTTGATCTTTTTGCTTTAAGGTTAGTAACAAACATCCACTCCTTTGATTTTATTGCTTAAATAGCTTCATTTTGATGGCTACATTGCTTGATTCTCATTCTAGTTCTTTCTCCATTCTAGAGAGCACTTTTCCAATTGGACATTTGTGCAAGGCTTAAATTATGGTGAATCCATCATCCAAAAGGTTGGTGTCTATGAACACATTTAAATTTGTAGCTAATTATTCCATGGTGGTCAAGATCATCATTGTTAGTATGTGATGCTATAATTAGTTCTTAGAAGTAGAGTAGAATAGTTGTTCTTCAATATTGTGCAATAATTGTTTTTTACTACGATTTTCAATTTACAGGGCCGGGGCTACCAATTTCAATTTTTCAATAATTAGTGTACAATAATGTTTTCCAAAAATGGTACTTTTCAGCTACAATTGTTGTTCATGAAGCTCGATTTCTTATTAATTCTTTGTAATTACTGTCTCAGTATTTTTTTTGTGCAGAGATGGATCGAGAGTGGATGCATCTGTCCCGAACGGACAAGCGGTACATGCATGGCGTCAGCCAGTTTATCACCGATGCCAAAGTCCATGCTGGGAATGGGAACCCTGTCTTCTGCCCATGCAAAGATTGCAAGAATCATAGGAACTTTCGTCAAATTGAGTCTATACGATCGCACTTGATTACCAGGGGGTTCATGCCAAACTATACGATATGGACTATGCATGACGAGGTTGGTGTGAATGTTCTGCCGGAAAACGATGATGATGTGGACATGCCTGACGTAGCCATCCACGATGCTGATGAGGAACCCGATGTCAACACGGAACCTATGGCCATAGTTAATAATGTGTTTAGGAACACGCTAGCTGACGACACCGAGGATAACGATGGCATTTCTAAGCTGCTACGTAATGTAGAGACCAGATGTCTTAGTGAAAGACAGCTGAGAAAGTTAGAGAAAATGAGACAAGATGGCAAAACGCCATTGTATAGAAATTGTCCAATGAGCAAACTGGAAGCTGACATCATGCTGTTTGAGTTCAAATCGACAAAAGGATTGAGCAATAAAGGTTTCGATCAGTTGTTAGGTATAATAAGGAAAATGCTCCCCAAAAAATGAGTTGCCAGAAAAGACATACTTGGCCAAGCAAATGATCTGCCCCATCGGCCTCGAGGTTGAAAAAATCCACATGTGTTCCAATGATTGCATATTGTACCATGGAGAAAAATACAAAGACTTGGACAAGTGCCCCAAGTGTGAAGCTCCACGATACAAGGAAGGGCCATTAGATGAGGGTACCAAGACCAGAGGAGGTCCCGTAAAGGTCATTTGGTATTTTCCTATAGCTCCCCGGGTGCATAGGTTGTTTGCATGTGCAAAGTCAATAAGTAAGTTCTTATACTGCATGGCGAAAGAGCGTAAGAAAGATACAATGATGAGGCACCCCGCCGATGGGCATGACTGGAGGACTGTCAATACTATGTTCTATAAGGACATCGGTGGAGAGGTAAGGCACCTTTGGTTTGCTTTGAGCACAGATGGGATGAATCCTTTCGACCAGGTTAGAAGCAATCATAGCACCTGGCCAGTGACGCTCTGTATATACAACCTTCCACCTTGGGTCTATATGAAGCGGTCATACATCTAGATGCCACTACTGATCCAAGGGCCAAGATAGCCTGGGAATGACATCGATGTGTTTCTGGAACCAGTGATCGATGAACTAGTGGAGATGTTTGAAAAGGGTGTGCCGGATGTTTGGGACTAGTACAAAAAGGAACATGTCACGATCAAGGGAGTACTTATCGCTACAATCACCGACCTGCTAGGTCGAGGTTCGTTGTCCAGAGAGAAGACAAAAGGCTATACTGGATGTGTCGAGTGCTTGGACGACACCGATGCGGCAAATCTACCAAATAACTCAAAGATAGTTTATATGGGACACCGTAGGTTCCTACCTAAGGATCACCCTTACCGTAGGAATAGAAAAGATTTTAACGGTACTATTGAGAAACGCTTAGCTCCAAAATATCGAGACGGGCCTACGATACTTCAAGAACTCAACAAACTAGAGGTTGTCCTTGGGAAGGGGGACAATGCAGTAACAGCGCCTGATGGGAGCGTTTGGAAGAAAAAATCGGTTTTCTGGAAACTACCTTACTGGCCATTTCTGAGTGTACGCCACTGTCTTGATCCCATGCACATCACTAAAAACGTGTGCGCTAACACTCTTAACACCTTGATGGACACCGGGGGGACATCGAAGGATTCACTAGCCACATGCCTGGACATGCAATACATGGGAATCAGGAAGGAGCTGCATCCCATGGAGCTAGAGAATGGCCAGTTCGAACTTCCGGTTGTGTCATGGACATTGAAGAAGGAAGAAAAGCGTGCACTTATTTCTTTCTTCAATGAACTCAAAGTCCCGACGGGCTACTGTGCGAACCCAAAGAGGCTAGTGAACATGAGAGAACTCAAGATCAACTATGGCCCTATGAAGAACCATGACTATCATGTCATTATGACTCAGCTGCTCCCTGTTGCCCTGCGTGGTATCCTCCCCCCAAAGGTTCGCGCCCCAATCATAAAGCTTTGCTCGTTCTTCAATGCGATCTCAAAAAAGGTCATTGATGTGTCCACGCTAGAGCAGCTGCAGTGGGACATAGCCGAAACTCTCATTAGGCTTGAGATGCATTTCTCACCGACTTACTTTGATATCTCATTGCATCTGCTCATTCATCTTGTTGATCAAATTAGAGCCCTTGGCCCAATGTACCTGCATCAGATGTTTCCTTTCGAAAGATTGATGAAAGTTTTCAGGAGGTATGTTAGGAACAGATTCAGGCCAGAAGGGGGCATGGTTGAAGGATGGTCAACGGAGGAGGCCATTGAGTTCTGCACATATTATCTAGACATCAAAAGGGTCGGAGCTCCAGAATCTCCTCATAAGGGAAGCCTACGTGGCAAAGGAACGATCAGGGAGAAATCTGTTACAGTAGACGACCCTGTTTCTTTCAGACAGGCACAGTTCGCTGTTCTCTAGCAAGCCGAGGGTGTGATGCCATACATTGATGAGCATAGGTAATCGCTGCAAACTCTGTATCCGAGCAGGTCATAGGCTTGGCTGGATAAAGAAACATAAGGAGGAATTTATCAGCTGGTTGCGACGTCGCTTACATGGAATAAAGTTGGGTAATCAACTGGATGCCTTAGCCAAGGGACCTTCGAGTACATATCTTAAGTACCAAGGGTATGAGATCAATGGATTCACATTTTACACAAAAAAAGCAAGATGGAAAGAGCACATACCAAAATTATGGTGTTCGTTTTGATGCTCACGACGAGAACGGTAACGTGCAGGCGACATACTATGGTTTCATAGAGGAAATATGGGAGCTAGCCTACGGTCCGTTGAAGGCAGCTCTTTTTCGCTGCTAGTGGGTCTGGCTCGAGGAAATCAACACTGACAGCGAAGGGTTCACTACCATTGATCTCACTAAGACCTCATACAGAGACGACCCCTTCGTCCTTGCAAGACATGTTATGCAAGTCTTCTATGCAAGGGACAACAAGACAAAAGGAAGGCCAAAAGTAGTCCTAGAAGGGAAAAGGACGATTGTCGATGTCGATGGAGTGACGGACGAAGAAGACTACAGGGGCTATCAGGAAATGCCTCCATTCGAGGCGAACGTACCCCTACCTATCCTTCAAGAGGATGACAAACCTGCTTACGTACAAATTGATCACAATGAGGCCCTCATTGTTGATGCACCTAAAGATAGTTAGATTATTGTTAACTATGTAATCATTATGCAGACGTTGTATCAGTAATTCGCACTGAATATTTAATTTATATTATGTGCGCATCTCTACAATTTAATTATTGACTATGTAATCAAATATTAAGATGATGTTCACAAACACTATTATTTGATAATTATAGACTATTAATTAATTATCATAGAATTAAATAATCAAGACACAAACTTTTGTGTTATTTTAGAATATAAACTAACTGCATTATTTCTATTAATAAATAAATAAATAAAAGCAAACTAAGCGAACTCACTATCCTAGCTCAGCGGTTAAGACCGCGCACTCTGTACTCTGAGACCCGCGCTCGAATCCGAGGCGGGCCAAACTTTTTTGATTTTGCATTTATTATTTAGTAGTGCATTACGATGGGATAAAAGAAAAAAATAAAACCATTCTAACCGAACTCCCTATCCTAACTCAACGGTTAAGGCCGCGCACTCTCGACACCGTGACCCGCGCTCGAATCTCAGGCGGGCCAAACTTTTTTATATTTTTTACAAAAAGGCTGCGATGGTAGGCTCCAAACCGACAGTGTTTTTTTTATATTTTTTTACTAAAAGATGGCGGCAGGGCCCTTCACTGTCGGTTTTGGTTTTAAAACCGGCAGTGATAGCTTCTATCACAGTCAGTTGCTCCAACCGACATAGAAGGCCCAATTCACTATCGGTTTTTAAACTAAAACCGACAGTGATGTATAGATGCCCCTCACATGCCAACAGTGCTCCCATGATCACAACAGTTGGAACACTGCTCCCACCTACCTCGATAATTTTAGTTCAGAAATAAAAATGTACCACGACTGCTAACCCCTGTGAAATGGCCCTCGGCTAGGAGCTAGCCTCTCCAAGCATGTTGGTTTCAGCCAGACCTTGTCAGCCATGATACAATGTTTTTCTCTCACAACAAACCACAGATATCGTTATGCATCGTAGTCCACCAAAATGGTGCACACATGAGGTACTAGAAGAATGCTACTGAAGATAGAGCAACGCCGAAGATTGGAGTTACCACGAGGTTCACAGAGCCATCCGCTGTGGTGCCGAGCTGAATCCGATGTGCTCTGGACTATACCGAGAAAAAGGCCATGTACAGCAGAGGCTTGGATTCATCGATGCCACCTTATCATCTCCAACCGGTATAGCTCGTAGACCACCTCGGTGCTGTTGTTTGAACCCTAGTTGGTGCAAGAAGAATGCTACTGAGGTGGTTAAATTATAATGTGTTGATACACATTGATGGTAACATTGACCTGTACACAAATAGGTCTTTGTTATCGTATATTAAATTTTAGTGTAAGGTCTTTGTTATCGTATATGTAACTTATTTCTAATTTTTTGTAATTTTTTGATGTATTTCATTACTATCTAAATAAATATATCGTTCTTGTTAAAACTTTCCCACTGTAGTATCTAAATAAATATATTCTTTACATATATGCACCTTCACTGTCAGTTCTATTTAGAAACCGACAGTGATAGCCACCTTCACTGTCGGTTCTATTTAAAAACCAACAGTGATGTCCATGCCCCCCTATATAAAATAAACTGGCGGCCACATATATCGATCCCACCCACCCACGAACTCTCTCAGTCTCATTTCTCATGTTTCACTCTCACTTCTCAAGACATCCACTCTCTCTCTACGTGATTTGGTCATGGCTCCTGCATTTTTCAATGGTATTGATATGTTGTCTTCTCCAATATTCTATCTATATTCATTTGATCTATATTTATATTCATGTTTCTTTGCATTCTACATTTATATATATTCTTATTCCTTGCATTTGATCTATATTTAATTATGTTGCCACATTTTACTTGGAAATTTTTTTTTGTGCATATATTTTATGTTCATAATTTTTTGCATTTTATCGACCAGGTGGTATGAACAACGGACCTCCCCCACCACAAGAACTAGGTTTCCACCCTGGCGATGAGCCATTCGCTCCTAATGTGGCCATTCCACGGTTCCCTATTCCAGCTATTATATGAAATATTTTCCAACATATTTTGTTTTTTGATGCTAACAAATAAGTGTAATTAGTTTAATATCATTGTTGCATGCATATATGTCGCAGACTATATCCCCAATAGATTGGCTGGGAACAGCACTTAACTGGTTCTTTATCTCAGACATCATTGAGAACACGGCATCTAATGCAAGTGGTCGGCTATGGACGTGTGAACTCAGTTTTTTCATCCCTGTGAGGGGTTCAAATCATCGGAACCGTATCCACGGGATGGGAATACAGAGCCTGGACGTGATAAGCACCCAATTAAGTGTCGTGCGCATCTGTTTAGAGGCACTTCGACGTATTTGCTATGATGTGCCTGATTTCTCGCACTTCAAGGCACTTGCTTTGAATGCTGGTGATATCCCCGTCCTGCAAGCAAGCGAATGGTTTGCGAGCTATAACCTTGCGGATGTGATAAAATGGTCACTTATACCTGAGTCGTGGTTATCTATTGTTTATTATTGTAATAACATTCTCTAATTTTTTTTCTTTTTCTCTGCATGCAAATTGTGCTACAGGACCTTACCTATGCTGCATGTGGCTTATGGGCCGTTCTAGACCAAGCTACGGAGCAACTCGGGTACGATTGGGACTTCTGTAATGGAAACCTCGGCCAGCTCACTATAGAAGGACGCTAGTACTGCATAAGGATTACTAACAGGGGCAGTGGTCGTTCAGTAGGTTGCATCTATGGCTGACCATTCTTTCGGTATTGTGAGGCACGAGAGAGTGCATCATATGGGCATTGGACTTCATCGATACAAGCGGATACATAATCTGTGACATCAATTACCATATATGGCTGTAGAGGCATGTTAGTGTGCGTGGCCCGATCGATCCCGATAGTGATTCTGATAGTAATTAATGTTTATTTAGCTAGGTTTTTAAGGTCATAGTTTAATTGGGTTCTAATTTTAATATGTATGGCTTTGTGTGTTTAATTATTGCCATGCATGTAATTCGTGTAATATTTGTTGGGCAACCAGAAATATACATTCCGGTGTCGTATTGGTCTCAAAATTATTCTTAGGCTTGCACGTGCCACGTGTGAAGGAAACAACAAGTTTTGGATTTTTTGGAGATGGTTTGCTACTTTCTGAGGTTTAATTGAATTTCCGCGCGACGACACCTATTAATTATAGGTTGAACTGAGTCTACCCACGAAAAGATCCAAAATGGTGCCAAACTTTTACATAGGCTCTAATGTGCCCTAGGGATAAGAATTTTGTGGAGGTGGATGAAAAAATCTATTGGGTCTAAGATGAAATTCACCCTCTTTTGTCTCATTTGGCACAGAGAAAAATATAATAAATAAAAATGATCAGAAAAACCTAAGATCCTGTATGGGGTCTTAATTTGGGTGTACATGCTTACCAAAAAAAATTCAAGCCATTTCGACATAGGCGGAGTATACATGCTTCACAGAGGTACATGTGCCTTTTCATCGAACCATGACTACACACATAGGTTATCAAGATTTCTGTGGTTTATAGGCATTCTGGTGTCGTATTGGTCTCAAACTTTTTCTTAAGCTTGCACGTGCCATGTGTGAAGAAAACACCAAGTTTGGGATTTTTCAGAAATGGTTTGCTACTTTCTAAGGTTTAATTGAATTTCCGCGCGACGAGACTGTTTAATTATAGGTTAAACTGAGTCTACCCATAAAAAGATCCGGAATTGTGCCAAACTTTTACACAGGCTCTAATGTGCCCTAGGGATAAGAATTTTGTGGAGGTGGATGACAAAATCTATTGGGTCCAAGATGAAATTCACCCTCTTTTGTCTCATTCGGCACATAGAAAAATATAATAAATAAAAAAACTGCTCAGAAAAACCTAAGATCCTATGTGGGGTCTTAATTTGGGTGTACAAGCTTGCTAAAAAATTTCAAGCCATTTTAACATAGGTGGAGTATACATGCTTCACAGAGGTATATGTGCCCTTTCATCGAACCATGACTATACACATAGGTTATCAAGGTTTCTGTGGTTCATCAGCATTCCGGTGTTGTATTGGTCTCAAACTTTTTCTTAGGCTTGCACGTGCCACGTGTGAAGAAAACACCAAGTTTGGGATTTTTCGGAGATGGTTTGCTACTTTTTGATGTTTAATTGAATTTCTGCGCGATGAGACCGTTTAATTATAGGTTGAACTGAGTATACCCATAAAAAGATCCAGAATGGTGCTAAACTTTTACACAGGCTCTAATGTGCCCTAGGGATAAGAATTTTATGGAGGTGGATGAAAAAATCTATTGGGTCCAAGATGAAATTCACCCTCTTTTGTCTCATTCAGCACACAAAAAAATATAATTAATAAAAAATGATTAGAAAAACCTAAGATCCTGTGTGGGATCTTAATTTGGGTGTACAAGCTTGCCAAAAAAATTTCAAGCCATTTCAACATAGAAATACATATGCTTCTATTTATTTAGTATATAAAAGAATTTTTTTAATATATATAAACATCACTGTCGTTTTTAAAAAACCAGCAGTGATGAGCAGAAACCGACAGTGATGCTTGTTATCACTGTCGGTTTATTTTGAAACCCGACAGTGATATATAAAAAATTAAAAAAACTTGTGCCAGCCCTCAGGTTTGAGCTCGGGTCTCGGGCTACAGAGTTCAGACACTTAACCGCTGCGCTAGTATAGGATGTGTGCCAAGGTTTATTTATTTTATCTTTTTGACCTTTACACCGCTTAATAAATTATAAAATTAAACCAAAAAAATTGGGCCGTCCAGGATTCGAACACGGGTATTGGGGGCTAAGTTGCGGGGTCTTAACCGTTGAGCCAGTATGAGGTATTCGAAAGAAGTGAAAAAGATAAGTTATTTATGCTGTAACCGCTACACGGCAATCACTGTCGGTTTAAAGAATGGCCCGATAGTGATATACCCCCATCACTGTCGGTTTAGACTTACAACCGGCAGTGATGTACCCCCATCACTGTCGGTTTATAATTAGAACCGGCAATGATAAGCTCTAGTATAAAAGCCCGGCGTGGGTTGAAATTATCCAAACTCATTTCAACCCCGTGCCAACCGTTCCCAGCCCCGCGCTCCTCTTCTTCGACGCCGACGCCCGTGCACCGCCCCACGCCAGAGCACCCGTCCACCGCCCCTCGCGCCGCCGTTCCTAACCCCGCGCTCCTCTTCTTCGACGCCGACGCCCGTGCACCACCCCACGCTAGAGCACTCCCCACGCCGTCCACCGCCCCACACCGAAGCACCGCCGAGGCCTTCAGGAGCGCGCGGACAGCTGCTTTACCACCCCCACGGTGAGTGCGTGGCTCACTGCCCGCTAAGTGTTTGATGAAATGAAATGCCCCACGGTTGTTGTCTTCCCAATAGCAGTCGATTCCTATTCGATTGAGTTACATGTTTTTACTCCTTGGTTTAGCTATCCTTATATGTACATGATGTTACATAAACCAGTTAGTTTTTCCCTAAAGAGATTATGCTACCTACTGATTTGCGCTGTGTGCAGTCTAAGTATTTAAACATTGATCATCAACACCTCTTGACATAGTTAGATTGAATAAGTGACAATGATATGAGCATATCTGTCTTGAATAGTAGTTGCATAATATTATGATATCTCTGTACTTTGTAATTATTGCAAGCAATGGAAACTAGCAGTCGAAGGTACACGTTAATGACAGTGGACGTCTTATTTGTGACAGTAGGGAGTGTTCTGTTTGTGTAAGAGTTAGATAAGAATTTCTGCTCTTGCTTAAGCAATGATGGATTCTTGTCAAATGTGTACAGGTATAATCGCTATAGGTAGAGTGTCAATTGATTTTGATGGAATGTATAGCATGCTTAAAAAAGGCATCTATAGATGTTTGTTCTAGAAAAAAAAAGTTAAAAACAACTTTTAAAATTGGCTCGGCAGCAGCAGCAAGTATGATTACTAAACCACATTGATCTTCGAATAATAAACAATCCAATTATTGAGGTAATTTTTTATCATGTCAAGGATAAAGAACATTAAATAGATTTAGTTTGGCCATATAACTTGAATAATAACTCTTGTTCAGTGAGTTACCATTACCACTTACCACATGCCTAATTTACTTAAATGTATAGGCAACCATGGCATGGTATGTAGTGCATGTTGGTCACATGCCTGGGATTTATCGAACCTAGGAAGATTGCTATGCTCAAGTCAATCGCTACCCTGGTAATTTGCACAAAAAATACAACACAGAAGCTGAAGCTTTGAGGGCCTACTATAGTCATTCGGCCTACCTTGCAAACCATGGGCAACCGGCCTACTATGGTCCAATAAAAGCAAACCATGGCCATCCGCTGGCACTGGAGATCGAAGAGAAGCCACCCGCCGGAGATGTGAAGATTAGGAGAATTGCTACTTGGTCTTGGAAAGATGTCATGCTTTTATATATGGCTATGGTCATCGCTTTTCTTATTTGGAAGTTGATGTAGGCTTAGTTTCGTAGAAGAGTAGGTGGACTTTGTTGTATGTGGTCAATCAAACAATGAATTTGTTCTAGGTGAACATATGCTATTATTTGACTTTGTTGTATGTGAACTTATTATTAGACTTTGCATTAAACATATTATATATATATGAACATATGCTATTAGTAGTTGTCCACGGCCAAAACTAACCACGATCGTGTCACAGCCATGACTCATTGTCGCCTGTTACCCTGTCGCCGAAGAACTGATCGGCAACAAGAAGCGCCTGATATCGCTGGGACGGGAGAGCCGCATGATCCGACAAATGGTGATGGTGTCAATCAGGTCGGTGAGAATGAGCAGCCATGGACCCCGTCCGGCCTGCTCGATCTGGGTCAAAATGACCAAGATGGCCAGGTAACTTTGGTATCATGTGACTATGTAGCCACACACGCTAATTAATTGAGAGGGTCATAGCTTACTTGGTGTCTCTAGCAGGAGCCTCCGCCGGCCAAGGAGCCAGAGGGTTCGGGTAGTAGGAAGGCCAGATCCAAGCGAGGCGTGTCAAAGATTCCTGTTGGTAGGAATGCACACTAGCACATTACTGAGTTCGATGAATTTGGGGATCCACTCTCACCGCCTATAGCTTTGACCAAATACAAGACTATCCTCGGGTTACTTGTTAGGGACTTCATCCCGATTAAGTACAGGAAATGGATTGGGAAAGATGATGACCGGTGGAGGGTTCCCGAAAGCGAGAAGGATTACATATGGGATGTCAAGATCCTAGAGTATTTCACTTTCCCAGCCGAGTATGATAGGGAGTTAGTCAAGAAAAAAGCAAAAGAAATCATGGGGACATGCTTCAAGAATTTCAAGGGGACATTGTACAAGAATTTTGTCCTCCAAAATAAAGAGCCAGATTTCGATGGTGGACAGTTTAGCAAGCAGAAGGACTTCTGGCAGGATTTCAAGGAATACAGGTTATCCGAGGAGTACTTAGAACTGAGCAGGAAGAATAAGGAGAATTCGCAGAAAGCGACGAATCCTCATCATCTCGGCTCTCGTGGCTACGCCAAAAACATGCCAGAATTTGAAGCAGAACTTCAAAAGATGGATTGCCTTGCTGAGGAAGGCGTTCAGGTTGAGACCACCAATTGGGAGCCTAGATCGGTATTATACTGTATAGGGAGAAATGTACGGCACACCAAGGACGGGAGCTTTAGCTCCTCAAATCAACCCATGAGCGAACTCATCCAGAGGATCTCCTAGGTAACTGAGGAGGTGAGGCAAGGGACTCGCACTTCTAATAGGGAGAAAGACGTGCTCACCCAAGCACTCAGAACCAAGGAGTACCCTGGTCGCACTAGAGGAACCGGTGTTGTTCCTTGGAAACTAGCATTCCCCCAAGAATCTAACACTTACCGGAGCCGCTCGAGGGGTAAAGTGGAACATGAGGCAGAGTATTTGAGGAGACTAAAAGAGATGGAAGACAGAATGGAAGCATCACGAGTCGAGCAAATTTTGCTGTCTAAGGGGTCAGTAGTACCACAAAACCCTACTCCTACTGCCTTTAGCCCACAGTTTAGGGGTCGCAGCAGCTGTGGATCGACCCCGATCGATGAAGAAGAGGCGAATGTGCCTCATCTAGTGGACGACATCACCGAACCCATCAATGTCAGGTTGTACATCCATCAGGAATGGACAAAGGACAAGGTGGTGCTCGGCCAGGCCTGGCCTGCGGGAGACGGGACCATTAATGGCCGCCCAATTCCACTAGGGTACGCTCGAGTCACCATTAATAGAATACTTGATAAGAAGTATAACAAGATACCTATTGAGTACCCCATAGCGGAAGACAGGCCGAAACTTGGTCAAAACAAGGGCTCTCAAGTGCCCTGGCGCAAGCGCTTCATTAAGCTTAACCATTAATTGTCCTCTAATGATGAGGACGACTGCGAGTCTTCGCCCACCCGCGATGATCACTCACCATCTCCCAACAGAGATCACTCCCCTCCTCATCCGGAGCCATCACCCTCGAGAAGACAGAGGTCTCCTTCTATCCTCCTCGTCCGACTCCATCTTCATCAGCCCCGAGAAAAGAGACTCCTCCTCCTCCTCCATCTTCATCAGCGCCGACAAAATAGAATTCTCGTCGTCATCCTCCTCCTCCACCTCAGCCCAAAACAAGATCAAGGACATCCTCGCAGTCGCAGAAAAGGTCCTTGGATTCAGTCGCTAATGCTCCCAAAGTGGACCAACAGAAAAGAAAAAAGTCGTTCAGTGGCAGCGTTACCACTTTAATGAAAGAAAAATTTATAGCACACATCTTGAAGGAAGATTGTGTTAGTTTCTTCAATCTCTGTGCCTCACTGTCTTCGTTTTTGTTGAAGTCCGAATTCGAAAGGCAAACATAGAATAAATACGCTACAACAAGAGACGAAGAAATACACAATAAAGATTTAAGGAACATACAGAAGTACCTCAAAGACAACCCAGGATTAACCATGGAAGAGGCCACGACCATCTATTATGATGTACAAGGGACGGCAACACCAGCAATGAAGTATGAAAGGGGCAATCTTTTGGTTCCCGATCATGAGTATAAAAATCTGACAACATATATGCGCCAGTTACATGAATATTAGATGGCTCAAGAAACAGAGACGTGACGACTTTGGTTTTGAGGCTATTATCCGTTTGCCACATGTTTTCCATTATCCTAAAGAAGAGAAGTTCGATGCCGAGTGGGAGTGCTTGTTCTAGCTATACCAGATACACTCTCTCGATGTTCAAATGTTGACGCTTTGGACTATGTAAGTACCTACACACACAATTTTACAATTAACTACTCTCTCGAGACACAAATTGTTAACTTTTGAACACTTCCCATGATTTTATGTAGGTGTATAGCAAAATTTTGCATTCTAAAAAGCAAATGGGATTACATAGGCTTATTGGACCCCATGCGAGTCAATGAGAGGACATGTCTAGGCCTCTATGGATGTGATGTGGAAGACCTGAAACAGAGATTGATTGCTGTTTTCGACGAATTCACGATGAAGAAGAAAACCCACATACTTCTAGCCTACAATTGCGAGTACGTGTTCTCGGCTTTTAATTTTATGCTTCTTTTTTCGTTAAGATTATTCGATAATTAGGATTCTGTGATTGCAGCAACCATTTCGTCTTCATTTGTGTTAATCTTGCCAAAAATCTGCTCGAGCTGTGGGACTCGAAAAAAAATCATTTCATCATCTGGATGCACTGGTGGCAGTGCTGAATTAGTAAGCAATCCTAATAACATATTATTTTCTAATCACACATACCACTTTCTAATGTTTCTTCTTTTAATATTGCTCAGTGTCCGAAGAAGACATATCGATGGGACACCGGTCCCATTCAAGGTTGTCGAAATGGAGGGAAAGTACCTATCACAGCCGGCGGGAAACAACGAATGCAGGTTTTATGTAATGTGGGCAATGCTTCGCTACATCAGCGGAAAATCAGAAGAAGCCAATAAGTTGATGTGTATAATCCCCATTTCATTTATGTTTGTTAATAATTCAACAAAATGATTTACTGTTCCTCTTTGGATATCATCTTTTTTGAACGACAGCGCAAGAAATATAACCACGAAAGGCTGTTAGACATGGAGATCATCGCACTGCAATCGGAGCTGGCAAAATTCATCTTAGCCGAGGTATTGGAAAAAGATGGAGTATTTTCCATTGCATAATCCGTGAAGTACAAGGACCAGTATGGCCCAGAGCGGCTCGCCAGATTATTGTAAGAAGTCCGAGAAGCATGTGTGAAGTCTAAGAACATTTCTTTTTTATTTTGAGGGATCGAGATGTGGATAAGAACATTTGAATTGTAATCGTAACATTTGTAATGTTTAATATTGATGGACCTGTCGTCTACGTAGCATATATAAAGCGAAACCCGATTCCAAAAAAATATATAAATTAAAATAAATTATAAAACAATAAAATACAAATGGGCCATCACTGTCGGTTAGAAACAAACCGGTAGTGTTGTCGTAACCATCACTGCTGGTTAGAAACAAACCGACAGTGTTGGCTTGCTCAACACTGTCGGCTTAAACCATGAACCGACACTGATAGTTACAACAACACTGCCAGTTTGATCCATGAACCAACACTGATATTTACTACAACACTGCCGGTTTGATCCATGAACCGACAATGTAGGCTTGCTGAACACTGTTGGCTTGAGCCAAGAACCGACACTCTTGAAGCAACCATCACTGTCGGTTGGCACTACAAACCGATAATGTTGTTCAACTGGACACTGGTGGGGTGGGGCCGCCTTCCCCTTGCTGTGTGTTCACACAAGGAAGCAGTAGATTATTCTAACAATTCGTCCCCTAATCCTACTTCTATCCCTTGTACCCCCTCCATGCCGATCATCTCCTTCAGCTCCGTGAGTCGAAGACGTCCGAGCAGCTTGGTGAGGACATCCGCGAGTTGCCGACCAGTTTCGATGAACTCGATGACGATCTGCCCTCCATCGACATAGTCCCTGAGGAAGTGGAACTTCACGTCGATGTGTTTGCTCCGGTCATGCAGAACTAGATTCTTCGCGAGGGCGATGGCCGCCTGGTTGTCCACCATCAGTGCTGGTGGGTGAGCTTCCACGCCGGTCAGCTCACCCAGCAGCCTGCGTAGCCACACAACTTGGCATGCCGCTGTGGCCACCGCTACGTACTCTACCTCGTACGTAGATAGCGCCACCACCTTTAGTTTCAGCGACAGCCATGAAATTGGGGACGACCCGAGTAAGACAAGCACGCCAGAGGTGCTCCATCGTCCATCGATGCCCCCCGCCATGTCTGCATCGCTGAACACAATGAGTTGCAGCCTACTCCCGTCGGTCTTGGGAAAGATGATCCCCTGATCCACTATCCCCTTGATGTAGCGCAGTAGCCGCTTCACTGCAGCCCAGTGATCCTCTCTGGGATCCTCCATGAAGCGACTGACGTAGCCCACGGTGAACGCAATGTCCGGCCTCGTGTGGACTAGGTAGCGCAGACCGCCGACAATGCTCCTGTAGAGTGTTGCATCCACCTTCGCCGCGGTGCTGGCCATTGTCAGCTTCAGCCGCTCCTCCATCGGAGTCACGCATGGCTTGCACTTAGCCATGCCGCTTCGCTCCAACAGCTTGGAGGCATACGCGCTCTGACCGAGCATGAGTTCCTCCTTCCCCAATCTCACCTCGATGCCGAGGTAGTAGGAGAGTGCGCCAAGATCGCTCATTCGAAAACAAGCTGCCATCTCATGCTTGAAGCTGTTGATGTCCTCCGTGCGCGCGTCGGTGACGATCAAGTCATCCACATACACGCCGACGACGAGCTCCTCCTTCCCCCATCGCCGCATGTAGAGCGCATGCTCGGTTGCGCACCGCTGAAACCCAAGCTCGCCCAACGTGGAGTCAAGCTTGGCGTTCCATGCTCGTGGGGCCTGCCGTAGCCTGTAGAGCGCCTTGCGCAGTCGGAGCACCCTGTGCTCCTCTCCCTTGACGGCGAAACCTGGAGGTTGCCTGACAAAGACCGTCTCCGCCAACTCGCCATTGAGGAAGGCCGATTTAACGTCCAAGTGATGGGCGCGCCAGTCCCTTGCTGCTGCCAAGGCTAGTAGCAAACGGACCGACTCCATGCGCGCTACTGGCGCAAAGACGTCCTCGAAGTCTATGCCCTCGTGCTGAACAAAGCCTCGAGCGACGAGGCGCGCCTTGTGCTTGACAATGGCACTGAGCTCGTCCTGCTTGACCGTATACACCCAGTTCAGGCTGATCGAACGGCATCCTGGAGGTGGATCGACAAGCTGCCATGTCTTATTTTCCTCGATCGCCTTCATCTCCTCCAGCATCACCCGTCGCTAGTTTCCACCGTGCTCAGGCAGTGCGAATGTGGGTGGTTCCTCTACACTGATGAGCAGCAGCTCTTGATCATTGAGCAGCCGACCAACCAGGCCTGAGAGCCCTGTGCCACCAACGATGTCATCCAGCCTGCGGAGCCGCACCTCCTCACCTTAGTGGAAGGCATCCACGAACTCAGTGATGTCACTTGGAGGTGAGGCGAACTTAATCAGTGCTGATGGAGTTCCATGTTCCACCGGAGTGCTCGGCACAACACCTAGAGTGCTCGGCACCCTGGTTGTAGTGCTCGGCACTACTTCTAGATAGCTCATCACTACTCCTATAGTGCTCGGCACCACTGTAGGAGTGCTCAACCTCAGTCTTGGAGTGGTCGGCACCACTGCAAGACCTCTTGGCTCCGCCACGGGAGTGCTCGGCATCCCTCCCGAAGTCCTCGGCACTGCCCCAGGAGTGCTCGGCTCTGCCGCTAGAGTGCTCGGCACCCCTTCCGGAGTGCTCGGCACCTCTTCCCCAGCGTCTCCACCACCATGGATGACCAAGTGCAGGACGACGAAGGTGCTGGTGAAGCCGCCAGCTTCCCCCATGCTCGGACTGCTCCAGTCCCAAGCCACCTTCTCGTCGAACATGACGTCGTGCGAGACAAGCACCTTGTCTCCACGTGGGTCGTAGAACCGGTACGCCTTGGTACCCTCCGCGTATCCCAGGAACACCATCGGTGTGCTCCTGTCCTCTAGCTTGGTGAGGTTCGGCTTCATCTTCCTGACGTGGCCGATGCAGCCGAATGTCCGGAGGAAGGACACCCTCGGCTTGCGCCCATACCAAGCTTCAAACGGCGTCTTGCCCGTTAGGGCCTTGGTCGGAGCACGGTTGAGGATGAACACTACCGTGGTCACTACCTCACCCTAGAACCTTGCCGGCATGCCTTTGGCCTTCATCATGGATCAAGCCATGCCGACCACCGTTTGGTTTCGCCTCTCCACCACGCCATTCTGTTGTGGCAGGTACGGCGTGGTGTAGTGTCGCACCACACCCTGATCCGCACAGTACGCAGTGAACTCTACCGAAGTGAATTCGCCACCGTGATCAGTCCTTAGCACGCGGAGCTTCTTGCCGCTCTCGGCCTCCACGCGCATCTTGAACTTCTTGACCACCACCGTCGCTTTGTCTTTGCTCATCAGGAGTTGCAGCCACATGTAGCGACTACAATCATCCAAGAGTAGGAGGAAGTACCGCTGACCACCGTTTGTAGCTGGCGTGATCGGCCCACAGAGGTCACCGTGGATGAGCTCGAGAGCGTCCTTCACACGATACTTGGCCGCCTTTGGGAATGGTAGCCTCCTATGCTTCCTGGCCAGGCAGTTGTCACACAGCTTGCCTCCGTGCTTGATGTGGGGTAGCCCTCGGACCATCTTCTCCAGCCAACCAAGCGCGTCGAAGCTGAGATGTCTGAACCGGGCATGCCACATCCACGGTTCCTCGGTGTGCCTTGTCACCAGGCACACCGGCTGCTCTACCTTCAGGTCGAGCAGGTACAACCGGTTTAGGGACCTCTTCACCTTGGCAAGAAGTCGTTGCTCCCAGTCCCTAATCCTAAGGACTCCGTCCTTGATCAGTACCTCGCTACCACGCTCATCCAGCTGACTAATGCTGATGATGCTGGAACGCAGCTGCGGGATGTAATATACATCTATTAGCGTGCGGTGCTCCCCATTTTGGCACTTGAAGATGATGGTGTCGTGCCCTTGGATAGCCACCCTTGAGCCGTCACCAAACTTCACCGTACCGGTAACATCGTCGTCGAGCTCGCAGAAGGATGGCTTGAAGCCCGTCATGTGGTTGCTGGCACCATAGTCTAGATACCACCGCTGCTCCTGGTCGGCGCCCACATGTCCGAGGTGGACTTGGGCATGTGGTTCGTCAAGGTTGACAGTCTTCAAGGCCTTCCCAGGTCCATCCACCGTCGTCGCCTCTTCCTTCTCCTCGGCCTCGACGTCGTGCAGTGCACAGAACGTCGCCATCAGGATAGTGGTCTCATCCTCATCATCAGCTTGTGCTAGATGAGCCTGAGCCTTCTTCTCTTGCTTGCGATTTGGGCACTCCCGTGCCCAATGGCCTATCTTCCCGCAGCGCCGACCGGTGTTGGGGTCGACCTACTTCTTCTTCTTCGAAGAAGCCTTGCCGCAGCGCTTGCCATCGCCACTGCGGCTGGAGGAGGCTGCCTTCCCGGAGTTCCTCCGAGCAGCCCACTCCTCTTCTATCAGCAGCAGTTTGCCGCTGTCCTTCATTGCTGTCGCCTGCTCCAGGCGCTCGTCCACCGCCCACAGACGGCCTGTCACATCCTCAATGGTGAGGGTGGACAAGTCCAGCATCGTCTCTATGGAGAGAGCGATCTGGATGCACTTTGCTAGTACGAAGTGGAGGTACTTGGAGACCGCCTCCTCTTTGTCGATGGTGACGCCATAGCTCTTTAGCTTGCTGATGAGCGTCTGCAGGCGGAGAAAGAAGTCCTCCACAGTTTCACCATCCTTGAACTTGAGGTTGGCGTACTCCTGCTTCAGAAGCTAGGCCATCGCCTTCTTTGCGCGGTCGGAACTGACACGCATCGCCGCAATAGCCTCTCACGCCTCCTTAGCCGAGCTCTTCGCCCCCTCCGGTACAGCAGCGAGGATAGCCTCTAACGCTGACATGTCATCTTCCTCATTGTCGGTGCCCTTGTCAACAGCATTCCAGAGCCGTCGGGCTCTGAGCTTGACCTTCATGGTCACCGACCACTCTCCATAGTTGGTGCGAGTCAGCGTCGGCCAACTGATGCCACTAACCTCCCGCACCGTGCAAACAACGACCTCCGGTCGTGGCTGGGCAGCCACAGCAGTGCCACTGCTGTCGCCCATCTCTGAACCGCCCGTCATCGCCAGCGGTTAGTTTGGCGACGGCGCTTGTATGGCTACGATACCACTTGTTAGCCCACAGGATCACCGGCTCAGGTGAGTCGACCACTCACCAGTCTTGCCGAGCACGACCGAGGCTGTCCGACCACACACACAATGGCTCGAGGTAGAAGAAAAGGGAGAACAGAGCATACACACACGGTACAAGCACCAGCGTTGGCTAGAGCCCTGTCTAGGAGATGGCAGAACTGAACTCTCTTTACTGAGTTGCCGTGGTAATCTATTTATACAACTCTATCCATATAGTCCTAGTACAGCACACATGCTGCAACAGTGACTAGATAACACAGCAGGACTGACTTCTGCGTCTGTCCCTGCATGTTGCTACAATGCGGCAAGTGACCCGTTCATTGCCTACCTCTGCAGCGGCTACAGTAGTACAGTAGAGAGCCTTTTCGACGCTGTCTTTCTCTTGTTGTGTGTTCACACAAGGAATCAGTAGATTATTCTAACATGCTCCTCTAATATACGCATCTTCTTTTTTTTGTGTGTATGGTTTTCAGTTCACCAGTAGTAGGGCTGCGGACAAGTAGCTTGTAGTTTGCCAAGCAGGAGCGGCTTCCATATTGTTCAGTGTATCTCTAAAGGTTTGTTTGGTTAATCTCCAATCTGATGGGATTAAGGGGATTTTTATCCTCTACATGTAAAAATCTCCCTCAATCCCTTTGGACTAGGGATTAACCGAACAAGCCCTGAGGTAGCTTCAGTTTTGCCTTGCGTGATCTAAAGTCTTAGATGACACCAGCAGCTTCCTGAGGTAGCTTCAGTTTTGCCTTGCTTGATCTGAAGTCTTAGGCTAACTCCAACAAGATGACCCAAACCTGAGACCTATTTTACCGTATAGGTGATGCACAGTAAAAGAAGTTGGATACCCATAACTCGACCTCTCCAACAGAGCAGCAAGCCCCAAATCCACGCGCGAAGGCAAGCCGCCTGTCGCGCCGAGGTGGAGGAGACCGTCGCGCCGGGGAGTCTCGCGGTGGCGGGGAGGCAGGACGCCATGCCGGGGCGGGCTCGGCGCGCCAGGGCTGGGCGGCTTCTGGGGCCAGCTCGCCTCACCGGCCAGGGTGAGCGGCGGCGGGGCCCAGATCCGCGCACCCCCGCCTCCTCCTCGCCGCACCGGAGCAGGGCAACGCGCGAAGGTGGTGGTGGACCGCCGCGCCGAGGTGGAGGCGGGCCGCGCGCCGGGGCAGGGCTCGTCGCGCCGGAGCAAGCTTGCCGCGCGCGCCGGCGGGGAGGTGGGCCGCAGCGCGGGGCAGGGCTCGCCGCTCACTCCGGCGGGGAAGCTCGCCGCGCCGGGGGAAGCACGCGGTAGGGCGCTCCCTCGAGCAGCCTTGCTCCTAGACGAGGGTCCTCGGGCCCACCACTATAGGTTTGCGTCGGCTCTCTTCGAGGACGCAGATTTGCCTTCCAACTCGTCGAGGACGCAGAATGCGTAGCTGATTTCGGTGTGCCGTTGGAGGAGTGTTTTGAGGACCCAAAACACTGTGCGTGCCGTATTTTTGCGTTTACGTCACGCCGTTGGAGACAGTCTTAGATGACACCAGCAGCTTTAGCAGTTCAATTTTCTTGTTTACATATCAGTGAGTGAACAGTGAACGGGAAGGAGTATTAGTGCAGCTTTGTTCAGCTCCTGGTAAAAGGACAAGGAGTACTTCGGCGCTTCCTACTAGTGTGATTGGTACTAGTAACTGATTATTATTTCCTCTAGATTGAGATGGGAACTCAATATTAGAGTGAAAACGAGTAAACCTAAAAATTTTCGTGCATCAACTGTTACGATTAAACGACCAACGATGTGAGAGAGCGGGGACGCCATCCCAGATCTCCGTCACCACCACTCCCCAAGGCCATTGCACTCCGCCCCAACCTCAACCAGCACTGCTACCCTTCCGTGCAGTCCGAGTCTTCCGAGCGCCCCGCTTCGTGCGGATCTGCTGCACCACACTTCTTGTTGTATATGATATATAAAATGCCTGACCCATATTGACCGCAAATCATTAGTGTACAGGCCTTGCTCATTTCTACCCCAAACCAAGGGGGGTAGAGGGGATTGAGGATTTAATCCCCTACAAGTCAAAATCCCTCTCAATCCTCTCTAACCCTCTCCAACCCCCTTGGTTTGATGTAGAAACAAACAAGGCCTCGTACTGTCTAGTATGACAGATACTAGATTATACAAGGAAATAAATAAACATGAAACTCATACATCCAGTATCCATCATCCATACTAAATAGGAAGGTAGGTAGATTAACAGCAGAATAAACAATCTCGCATGTCGTCCGATGGGGAAACACTGCGCTACCGAGTGTAACTTCACTCGCTTAACCTAGCTACAAAACCACGAGCGAGCCACAAAACTTGCCCAGACGAGTTGCACAGGCACAACAGCTGAAATAAAGTAGCACCTGGAAAGGCCTACGGGATAATTCCGGTCCGGGGTCGGAGCTTCATAGAAGAGCACAGAGCAAACGCTAACAGATAACTAAGCACGCCATTGCTAGCTTCAGCACACCCATTTGGCACGTCGCATTTCTTGTCTAGTAGTAGCCTCCTCGGCCGCCGCGCGGTGGCCCACGCCCACCACGCCCGCGCCAAGGCATCCCCCTTCTTCCTCTGCCACGCCCTGTAAAACAGCAGACCACAAACCATAAGTTGGGAATGCAAAGCAAAATCCACATCAACATGTAATGTCATCAGTCTGGGGCTTACCACGGCCAGGGGGAGGGGCATATTCTTCGGGCTCATCATAGTATTCATCTTGCTCTTCATAGTACCCGCCTCTTGGGCCATAGCCATAATCATAACCGTAGCCACCACGGCCTCTCCCACCTCCATAGTAGCCACCACGGCCTCTCCCTCCACGTCCACGTGACCTTCCTCTCCCACGCCCTCTGTTGTAATAATCTCCTTCCTCCACCCACTCATCATTGTAACCATAAGCAGGTGGTGGGGGGCCATTGCTCATACCTGTGCATATTCAAATGCAAGAATTAATAAAAATACATTCCTTTTTCAAACACTACTGATTTCAGGAAATAAAGTATATGTGCTGACTTAAGTTATAGATATCCCAAACTGAAACCTGGACAGCAGCTGCAGTTGATTAGTTTTACATGTTGTGCATGCCTAAAACAGCTATTATGATATTGAGCATAAAAGCAGGCGTAAGTACCAAGTACAGGACTGAGTGTAGCGTGACCATAACTCAACAAATCAGCATTATAAAATTATAAGATACTGTCCAGAAAACTATGACTATTGCCTTTGCTGCTCATATAGACGATAAGAGAACATACCTCTTCCCCTGCCTCTTCTCCCACCACCACGTCCTCTTTCACGACCAGTGGGATACGATTCTAAAAAACCATGAACAAAATGGTGATTATGAGGTGATCCTAACTACAGCATTAGGTAGAGAAGATCAACTGAGAATATCACCTTCATGATCATAGTCAAAAGCAGGTTTCACCTCTTCAGCTGGGATAGGTGGTTGGTATCTAAGTACAATATCATATCAAACATAACCAATAATGAGCAGGCAAGCTGACAGAAAGTTTCAAAACTATGAACAGCCATTTACAAATTAGGGAAGGAAAAGTGATCAAGCCTGAAACTCTTCTGTGTTTGTAGCCAGAGGACAGGTTTCCGACTTACCCTGGAGATGATGTATCCAGAGGCTTCTTTGACAATGTCACAGTGATCATCGACACATGGCGAGTTGTCTCTAGTCTGTGTAAAGAAGTGTGTTAGTGTTTCAATCTCCTTCTGTTTGAAGGAATATAAGAATATCCTTACGGGAGAAGGCCTTCTTCCAAAGGTTCCCATGTGTCTGTGATATCAACAGATTCAGTAGCATTGTTCTGATGAAGACCTCCAACCCTTCTCTGGATGAACAGTCAAGTGCCAGATAAAAAAATGAGACACTAATAAAAATTCCAATAGCAGCATTTTAAGGCAGAAGAGGCTACTACTACCAACCTTGATCAATTCAACAACCATAACTGTCTTATTTATGGCCCGTCCCATGGCCTTGATACTAATCTCATCATGTCCATTTTCCTGTAAAAGTGGAAGGGAACAAGTTCATAATAAGAAAAAGTTGGATCAGGTATCAATTCAACTGTGGTAAGATTACTGCACAAAGAGAAGTGGCAAAGGTAGTGTGGCATCATTGGCCTATAACCATTAAAAGAATGGTCAGAAGAGGATGCTATATATACTGAAGAAACAACAAGTGCAAATAATAAAGGCAGAAATTTCTAAATGCTCTGAACTATATGTGAATTTGTGTACTTTGTATCAAACCAATAAGCTTCATAGCAGCTGAAACAACAAATTCTGAACACAACGCAAGGATCGCTAAACAGTCACCAGGAAGGGGCGAAGGGCTAAGAATTCTTATGTATAAGAATGGAAACTGGACAGGAACTATCATAGAAGAAAAATATCAGACTGAAAATCCAAAGGTGTCTCTGATTAAGATGTGCATTCGATGTGTGAACATTGAACAAAATGAGGATGTTAGATGGAAGATTTAATGGAGTAAACTTACCATTTGACAAATTGTATATATTTTGAATGTTAAAATGAAGCAGGTGCGCAATTTTCCGAAGAACAATGAACAAGATGAAGAAATAACACGAGCACATGGCATCAGCACTATTATTTCTTAAATAATGTGAGCTTCACATAATTCAAGTGAAAAGGTCTAATCAGAAATAGTGCAATGAAAAGAGCACTAGGACATTAGGACATAAGAGCAAAGAACTTGTGAAGGGAGACGAAAGTATTGGCAATGCAACAAACCGTGTACTATACCACAACAAACAAAATAGCAGGCTTTCCATTCGATAGGTGTCTCTGTTTAAGTCGTGCATTGATGTGTGAACAAAATGAGAATGTTAAATGAAGGCATTTAAAGCCCAAAAAAATTATCATTTGACTAATGTACATTGTAACAATAAACAATATAGACAAGCAGATGAGAGATTTAATGGTTTATTACAATCATAAAAAGAAAAGGCTACTGACAAATAAAAGCACATACATGCACAAACCAAAACAAACTGTTGCCCCTAACACTATCCCAACTCCACATAATTTCAGATTGCAAACACTTACCAGAAATAGTTAAATATGACAAACAATAAGGGCGTTCCCAGTGCAGAGAGCTCCCGCTCTGTGCGGGGTCTGGGGAAGGGTGTCAGTGGCAAGCCTTACCCTCGCCTGTGCAATGCGAGGAGACCACGACTCGAACCCGGGACCTTCCGGTCACAGGAGGTAAGACTCTACCGCTTACACCAGGCCCGCCCTTCATATGACAAACAATATGAATGCTTACTTTTATGACAGGTAACAACAAAGCCAAGATTGAATCACAGCACGTCACCTCAAGCAGTGACATCCCATAGCTGATGTAGTTCCTCATCCTCCCCTGAGTAGTGATCCTGATCTCATTCTGGCTGATTGGTGTGCCATTCCGAGGCTTCTCTACCCTGTGGTATCTATCCATGCCTATAAATTGACAAAAATCTCAGTACACTATATTCAATGGACCATCAACAGGTAAATTTCAGAAGAGAGTACCCTAAACCATGCAGAAATAATACAGGCAAAAACTCATCATATCAAAAACAACAGGGGCTTAAAAAAGGCCATGAAATCTAAGCCATACGTAAGAACAAGTTAAAGATGAAAAGTACAGACACTGCTCAAAGTAACATTTCTGTCTCTTTGAAGAACAAAGAGTGAAGAGAAGAAAGATATAAAAATGCAGCAAATTGTACCTACAGTACAGGCACCAAGGCAAACAAGATTTAGACTTTTCCTGGAACCCATAATGCATATCTAAACTACGACAGACTCAATAAGAGCTGATTGCATTTAGTAGGACGGCAGATGAAGGAAAAGGGCAAATCCTGTTTAAATACTAAAAGTACATATTGACACTACAACAGCCTCTTCTGATGTCTTTAAACCAGAACATCTCTAACCTAAACAGGTGAAGACAAATCTAAACAAACAATAAACAGAAGCAAGCCATACTGGTCTGGTGAAACCGTGAAATCATTCAAAGGGTAAACCATGAATCAGCATCAATCCGAAAAACCCACATCCACAATTCACAAGAGATAAAGCCTTGATTTTAATGTAAGATAATAATCGGTGTTCATTTTAATTGTTTAAATACTAACAGTACGCTATCTCAAGGCTCGAATCGGTGTTCATTTTTTTGGTAGATAAAGCCTTGATTTTAATGTAAGATAATACTCTGAAACAGTAAAGTCTATTTTGACTGCCAAATGTTCCAGACTAACGGTGGAAACTGAGGGCAACACATATGCTACCCAAACAGACGTGGTAGACCAATTGTTTGAGCACCACATCAGATAAGTTGCAAAGCCCTTACCATAATGCTGCCTGAGACAGGTACAAGTATCGAGAACCCCACACCAATGGGAAATGAACCAAGGAAATATTAAGGAATGATATATATACAAGGATACATGTTCCCCAAGTCTTAAGCACCAAGTACACAGCTTGACACATGTATCAAACAGTGCGGTGTAAAACAGAGTGAAATGAACCCAGACCCTGGCAAACTTCCAATTGTATCCTACCCTCCTCCACCCACTGACCCACCCCACCAAAAAATGGGGCAGGTAAATCACAATAGATAAACACACGATTTGGATACCAAAATCGATCCTCTGCAGCGACGCGCGCACCTAGAACGACACATCAATCACAGCAGAACCAGAACCGCTGCCGGCCGCGGCCCCTAAAACCCCCCGAATCCCTTTGGGAAAAGGGGTAGAGACCGCTCCCGTGACAACGACGCCGCGAATGGGAGCGGAGGGAGGAAGGCGCCCGGAGGCGACGACCGAACCCGTGTCCCGACCCCGCGCCCCACAGCCCGGTCAACCCCCGCGCCTTCCCCGACCTCGGAGCCTCCACCCGCCAAGCGTACCAGCGCCCCGCCGCGCAAAGCCGGCCGTCCCCCGAATCCCACGAACCCGCGCCGAATCGAGACGGGGCAGAGGAGGGGGAAAGAGAGGGGAGTGGAACCAGGGGAGGGAAAAAAATCTCACCTCGCGTGCTCCGCCCTCGGCCGCTGCGGCTGCCGCTCCCCCGTGCTCCTCTTCTGACTGGCTGGTTGGCTTGGCTGGCTCTGCGGCGCTGCGAGAGGGAGAGGTGGGGGCGTGGGGCGGTTTCAGGAGGGCTTGCTGCGCCTGCGCTGCGTGCGCCCGCGTCGTCCTCGTCCTCGCACACTGGGCCGGGCCGCGTGGCGTGCTGGCGTGGGGAGACGGTTCGGGGTTATCCTCCGGCACCTGCCGGGACCCGGCGCACAGGGGGTGTCCGTTGCGCGGATGCGCCGTGCCCGTGGGCGCTGGATCGCGGGATCGTTCGTAGACCGGGTGCGGGAAGCGGGTAGGATAAGGGCGCCTTCGCTCTCGCTGTGAGGCTTTGGAGATAAGGGGAGGGGCTGTACTTCGCTGGCAGGTGGGACCGGGCGAGCCGTGCCGTGTTAACTGTACCTGGCGACTGGCGTGTGTAGTGTAGGTTGCTTGGCCGGGCCCCTAGTTTGTTTGACCCAAAGACAAGCTGAGGCTGGCGCTGGCCCCTAGTTTTTTTTTCTGAAATGGTTTTGTATCCTGCTTTTATAATCCAATTTTAAAACCATATCTACTATGCTAATTAGTTGTAGACTAATATATATATCTTATAAATACTTCAATTTTTTGGTTGATTGATAGATGTAAATTATGCATTATATTTTTAAAGAAATTATGAAATTAATGATATAATTGAAATGATTCATATTATGACTGCTTACTTATTATTTAGAAGTAAAGTAGGCTAGCTGAAAGGTCTTTATTTGGTTTTGATAATTGAGTGATAATCTAGGTGAACTAATATGTGTTTAAGTGAAATACATAGGTGATTAGTTCACAGGAACACTTGTGTGAGCAACACATGCCACGGAGGTAAAATGGTTTGGATATATTGCAAGGCTCACACATGTGATGAAGGAGCTCATTGTTGTATATGAGACATGACATGAAGTCATGTGACTAAGGGGGAGAAGATCAACATAAGACTTGGCTTGATAGACTGGTTGCAAGCGTGAAGGGCAAGTTGGAGGCTTTGGAGCGATGGACCGCGTGGCGGTGAAGCTTGAGCAAGACTTGACGTCGATGGACGAAGGTAACGGTGAAAAGCAAGTGAGGTCAAGATCGATGAACTAACAAGATCACGTGATGATATGAAGTGGATCATATCATTTGTGATTGGTTGGTGCATGTGTTGCATCAACACCGAAGGAGATGGAATGGAATGCGCAAGGCAAAGGTATATTTGTAGGGCATTTCATTTCACCGATCATAGGTGTGTATAGAAGTTTATAACCGAGTTTAGAATAGATAGTCGTACTATCAAGAGGGACAAACTTATTTACATATCGGTCATCTAGTGTCACTTGAGTGATCTAACTTTGCATCGTTGCTAGGATCGAGTGGCGTGGTGAAATGAGTGACTAATCCTTTGAAAAATGTTTTATGAAAATGCTAACACACATTCATATGGTGGTGTATACTTGATGGTATTGGCACATTTGCAAAGGAGATAAAAATGAAGAAGAAAAGTGTGCTAAAATGAATGGAGGAGAGCACACATGCATTGCAAAAGAGAGAGAGGGAGCCTTGTGTGCACTCAGCTTCTATATCATTGCATGCACTTTGAGGAGGATAAAAATAGACAAGCACTGCATGCACTCTAAGCCAAAGAGAGGGAACGTGTGGCTGCATGCTTGCTTTGTTGACCAAGTGAAAGAAGGCACCGCGTGAAGTGAAAGAAACTAGTGGTCGTGGTGACCGGGCGCGTCCGGTCAAGTGACACGAGGCGAAGGCAGCTGGCTGCATGCGACCAGACGCTGGCTCGGCTAGGCGACCGGACACGCGCCAACACTATTCACGGGATGGCACAGAGTGCTCGTGGCGAGCGGACGCGGTGGTGTGTTCGGTCGTGTATGACCCGACGCGTCCGATCCCATTTTGGCGTCTCTGGAAGCTTAGTGGATGCGACTGGATGCTGTGGCTTGGTGAGTCCGGTCATGCGACCTGTGCGTCCAATCAGTTGGTGGCATGCGCGCGCGAAGAGAGCCTTGGGTAGCAACGGCTATTTTTAAACGGTTGTGACACGTGGCGGCATTGGAGCGACCAAACGCATGCGACCGGACGTGTCCGGTCTCTGCGCATGTGCGTCCGGTCGATGCGCAGAAAAAGCTAACGGCTATATCTGGCCTTTGGGATATAAATAGAGGGGTGTCTCGGCCATGGCTAAGGTTGAGCACCTTGGGGGACTTTGTGTCCATACTTGAGAGTGCTTGGGAGCCCTCTAACTCACTAGTGCTTGCAAGAGTGCGAATCCATTGCGAGTGAGTGATTCTAGTACGATTGCATTGAGAGATTGCATCGAGTGGCACTGGGTGATCGAGTTGCAAGCCGATGGTGCTTGTTACTCTTGGAGGTTGCCACCTCCTAGACGGCTTGGTGGTAGTCTCCGTCGAAGCGCACAAAGAAGATTGTGCGGTGCTCCGGAGAAGTGATTGTGAGGAGGATTATGCTCACCCCGCGGGAGCCACGAAGAGCAACTCTAGTAGAGCGAGACGCGAAGGGAAACAAGTGGTCCAGTCGGGTCAAGTGCTAAAGCTTGTGGTAAGCACTCCACGTGGGAGAGTGTGACTTGCAGGTCACCACTAGGAAGAGGACCGGCGGCAACCTTGGAGCTTGTCTCAACGGGGACTAGCGTGTTGGCTAGCACGTGAACCTTAGAATAAAAATCACCGTGTCATTCTTGTCTTCCCGTTGGTTTGCATCCCCTTTACACAAAGCTTGTATTTACTTTAATATATATTGTTCTTGTGTAGTTGCTCTTGTAATTAGTTTGCTTGTGTAGCTTGCTAGTTACCTTATTGCTTGTGTAGCATACAAGTAGCTCCCTTGCGTGACTAATTCGGTTTGAGTAACCTTGTTAGTCACATTGCTTAGTTTATGTAGTTAAGTAATTTGTACTCTCTAATTTGACATTAGTTGTCTTGTTATTGAGCATTGCTAGTGAGCTTAGGCTTTGTGCTTTTGCATACTAGTTGTGTAGGAGCTCTCCCGTGCTTGAAGTACTAGTTGCATAGGTTTGTGTGACCTTACTTATAGAATCGGTTAGGTGAGCTCTAACTAGCCCGGCACCTTAGTTGCTTAATTAATATCTTTGTAAGGTGCTATAGAACTTAGATAAAGGGGTGTAGTCTTGACTAGACCGTTAGTTTTAATTCCGCATTTATTTTGGTTAGTCGGTATGATTAATTTTAGAAAGGACTACTCACCCCCTCTAGTTCGTCATCTCGATCCTACACTAGCGGTCCATAAATTTATTGAGCTGTGTCAACCCGGTCTATAAACTACCAAATCACACGCTTAGCTACCTAAACATTGTTTGGGTTTCACTTTAGTCCTATCGGGTTACAATCTGTGGCCCAATGACAATGTCATATCTGGGAGGTCCACCCCAATCCCGAATCGTTGTCCACCGCCACTTTTCTTTTGTTGCTGTCATCGAACACTCCCTCCCCGTCTAGCTCCATCGTTTGTGCCCTCCCTATCGAGGTCCACCGCACACGCCCTCGCCGCTAACGCACCCTCCCATCTAGCCACGCCACAGCGCTTGGCTCGTCCTCCACGGTAGCTCTTTGCGCTCTCTATCTAGATCTAGCAATCTTACTCCTTGAAGGTGTCATTCTAATTTCCAATCCTTCCTGAACAATTTTGCCAAAGCTGGTAATACTCATCTTGTCATTGGCTGTGAAATAGTCCATGTACTTGTCTGGCAGCCATCTAGAAGTGCATCTCTAAATTCAACACCCACTCCTTCTTACAGTATGTCTTCACGAGAAATGATTTAACCATGTTGTCCAATGATGCATATAGATTCCAGGGGCATCCTTTAGCACAATGAGCCCTCAATCTTCTCTTGTCATTCCTAGGTAGTTTGATTTCTACTCTATTTCTCAGACTATACTCTGCTATTGCCTCTCTAAGCTTCTCAACTGATGGGAAAACAAGCCCAACAAAGGATGTTGGGTTGCTCATGTCCTCTGGATTTCATGAATTGAACCTCAGCCTCTATTCTTCTTTCCCCATCTGATTGTGTCAGTTCTAGTCCCTCATCCTCGGTGTTAGTTTCTTCATGAACTTGAGGCGGTTTACTGATCACAGTAGCCTTCACCTAGCTACCTTTTGCCTTTTTGTTGCCTTTGACCTGTTTGGCCTCCAAATGAATAGCATCCTCCATGAGATCATCATCTCAACCACATATTTCATTGTCACTATCTATAAACTCATGAACTTTAGATCCATTGTCTGCTTCATGATCAGGTTCCTGGCTTGGTCTAGCTTGATCAACTCTTACTTTCTTTAGATTAGTATAGAACATACATAACTTGTCTCATGTCTTCTTTTCAGCAAACAACTTTATGGTGGCTCAATAACTTAGGAAATTCATTCATTGGATTGGCAACAATGTCGTCCTAGTCAACACTTACCAAATTGTCATCATGATCAACATACACAACTAGATTATTCACCTTTCAACCACACCGACCATCAGATTTGTATCATCATCATCTGATGCAATCACCATCAATCCATCAGCAATATTTTTCCTTGGCACAACCAATAGATTGATGTTTCTGTTGTTCTCATATCCTAGTTGCTAAAGGAAATCCTCAAACCACAAAGCAAACTACTTCTCAGACTCGATCCAGTCGAACCAGTCAATTTTCTCATCCACATACGACCTGAGATGACCAAATCCATCAACAGCAGAACCTACATTACCAGTGCACCTTGATCAGTTTATCACTCAAATTCAAACCCTATCAATGACACCCAAAACCACAATCAATAGACCAAGAACAGTCCTTCTTATCTACCCTTACCACTACAACTCCAAAAATCAATATCCATAACCCAGAAATTGAAAAGCAGAGGGGATGTTTAACTCACTGTATGTCTGCGGCGCCTCCACTTCCCCTCGCAGCATCGACACCATCCTCACCTATAGGTTGTGACTTGCTCTAGTACGTGTGTGGCTTTGTCCTGGCCTCCTTTTTCTCCTCGATTTGGCAACCTCCTTCTACCACCGATCCCTGCTAGAGCCAATCTTGTCGCCATCGTCGAGATGAAACAAAATAGCATGTGATGAAACATGGAAGAGCTGGTTTCCACTTTGCAAATACTCATCTAAGGGGGCTTTTGGCAACAACATAAGAGCTCAAATATTGAACCGTCATTATGGACCACGTGTCCAGATCTGATAGGATTAATGCGAAACCCAAACAATGTTCAGGTAGCTAAACATGCGGTTTGATAGTTTAGGGACCGAAACAAATTTGGTTTAAGAATCGGACCAGATAGCTAAACGTGCAATTTGATAGTATAGGGATCGAACCGTTAGCATACTTTACTCTATAATTTCTATATATACTCATACTTTGATCCCCAATTTGTATATAAACCGTAAAGCAATCTAACAACTAGGCCATCTAATCGACAAATCGTCTAGAAATGTCACAATGTAGATCCGAATTTGAACTATCCAAGTCCACGCAAAATAAAGAATAACTCAATTTTATATGGTATTTTGTTTTTGTTACTACCCGCAGCCCCGTGGCCCGCACGCCCAGCTCATCTTCGTCAGCGTGCACACGCCCTCTCTCCCCTCCCTCCCTCCCTCCCTCCCCCCTTCTCTCTCTCTCTCTCTCTCTCTCTCTCTCTCTCTCTCTCTCGATGACCTCCTCCCCGGCGGCCATGCCCACACCCCAACACGCCATGGATGACGAGGCTTCGGGCGGATCCTGGTGGCGGGCCATGGCAGATCCATTAGGGTTCTGGTGAGCTCTCTTTCTCATCTTCCACAAACTCCAGCGGGCTTAGAAAGGGAAGGTTTGGGGGAAGGAAGGCCAGCCAGGCGGTGGGGATGGCTGGAGGGTGGGCGGCGATGCAGGCAGCCGGCTAGGTCAGGGCAGGGGCGTTGCGACGGTGGAGCTAGGGGAGAAGGTCATGGCGGCGGTGAGAAAGGGGAGGGCGGGAAGGTTTGGGGGGAGGAAGGCCGGCCAGACGATGGTGAAAGGACCTAGGATGCCGCCTAGAGGGGGGTGAATAGGCGTTTCTAAAAATTAACACGTTTAAATGCAGAAACGATTACACAAGTTAGCCACAGAGTATACAAGGTATAAAGAATTTATCTAGAAGCTACACCCTGCAACACAAGGTTAGAACAGAGAATGAATAAATTCAGCACAGGCAGGAAATATCGGACGTGTCCGGTAGGTATACCGGACGTGTTCGGTATGCACGTGTTCGGCAGAAGACCCTAGCATAGTGGTCAATACCGGACGTGTCCGATAGCTATACCGGACGTGTCCGATATACACAGTTTCAGTGGAACAACCCCAAACTTGCTCCTTTTGATTTCTATCTTCAATCCAAACTGCAGGAATGTACTAGAGATGACAAGAAACACAGATAACCAGCACAATAGCTAGAGCAACACAAATATCAAATGAAATGCGAATTGAAACATGATATTTGTTTTACCGAAGTTTGGACTCGTTCGAGTCCTACTCTCCATTGAGGGGGCTACGGGCGATCCAGCAAAGGTCAGCCCTAGAGGGTACCACGAAGGTCACTCTAGCCGGAGTCTTTTCCAACTCATTTTCCTCCTTTCACTAGTTGATTCCGAGGCGGCGGAATCGACCGTTACAAACTTTCCGAGGCACACCATAATCTCTCGGGTGCTCTCCAACGACGCCTAGCCGTCTAGGACTAAAGAGTCCAAGAGTAACAAATACAAATCATGAGATTGACAATATGCACAACTGCTCAAGTGGTGGCTTGCTCTCTTTTTCAAATTCTCTCTTAACCCACAAATGGATTTGGGATTTGGATCACACACTCACTAAGAGAGGGTTTAGGAGAGTTGGCAAGTCTTAAAAACATGTATAGCAACCAACAGAATCAGCAGCCTCCAAAGGTGGAGGCTTGGGGGTATTTATAACCCCCTTTGAAAAACTAACCGTTTTATAGCCGTTGCCATTCCGGTATGCGGTATGACTTACACTGCGTCAACGGTAACTAAGTTACAGTGATGTTGTGAGGTGTTGGAACTCTCGATGAATGCCGAGACTTCTGACCATCAGAACTCCTGGCTCACGTCGAAACTCTCGACCCTCAGCATATTTGAAAACTAAGTAACTGAGTTGAAGTTTGTGAGGTGTCGGAACTCCCGACTCATGCCAAAACTCCCGACCGTCGGAACTCCCGAGTCATGTCGAAACTCCCAACCCTCAAGGCTTTTGAAAACTAGCCGTTGGCCTCTGATCGTCCATACTGCACATGTCCTGTATGAATACCGGACACGTCTGGTATGACCACCATAGTGAACTCTCCAAGTCAGTTAAAGCGCGAGACATCAGAACTCTCGACCATTGTTGGAACTCCCGACTGTCGGAACTCCCGACTTACATCGGAACTCCCGACGAACCAACCCGAGAACAACAATTTTATCGTGGCTTGGCACATACCGGACACGTCCGGTATCAATACCGGACATATTGCCAGACCAGCAAAACACAAGTTAGCTCTTTTGTCTCTCAAACACTCAAAACTCACATGGGTTGGCTTGAGCACTTATGAAACATTATCTATCAACATGATGCATCCCTCTTAATAGTACGGCATTCCTATTAACTCAAATTTAAAAGAATAACGACTTTAAACCTTTTGAGTTGATCTCTTTCAACCGAAGCCGTGTATTCCAATCTTCATCAAGTGAGGGTGCCAACATGTCAACTTTGATCTTTTTCACTTGAGCATAGCCATCTTGAGCACGTGACCTGATTCCATTCATCAAATTTGAATAATCCCAAATGTATCAAATCACTTCCATAAAACACTTAAATAGTGATTTGATCATCCACATAAACATGGCCATCATAGCTTGATTAGTACCTCAACTAAATGCAAGTACTTCCTTCTTCACCCTAGCTAGGTTCTTCTGTTGCCAAGCCGTTGCTTGCCCTTCACCCTTGCTTAGTACCTCGAAGCCTTTCCTTGCTATCTTCACCATCTCAAGCTATCAAGTCACATCTTGTGTTGAATCATCCATTCATATGTATTGTTATCTTTTTCATTTCAATTTAGCAAGCTTCAAATATGAGACCATTCCATATGCAATCCCTCATGTCTCATTAATTAATTCTTACGAGCTTGCTTTCACATAATACATGGAAATCCCACAATAAATAAGCCTTTGCATGAATTTCATTTGTATTGTTGTCTTGTGCTTGAACTAGATTGTTTATACAACAACACATCATTTTGACTTTCATTAAGTACTTATGAGATAACCTATTACCTGTCCACACTTAGCAAACGGGTTAGACCTTTAATCACGTTGTCATTCAATCATCCAAAACCCACTAAAGGGCTAGATGCACTTTCAATCTCCACCTTTTTGGTGATTGATGACAACTTGATTAAAGCTTACAAAAGAATATAAACATTTAAGCTTTTGGGTTCAATGATTTATGAGAGGCTCCCCCTTAATACATGCTTATGATTAGAATTCACAAAATGACCTCAAATGTCAATTGCACACATTAAAACATATAGGAGACTCCCCCTAAATCATTGCATCCATGGAGTGCATGTGTGTGTGACAAAGTAAAACTGTGATGCATATGACAAGATATATCACATAAGAATAAATATAAAGACATCACAACAAATATTTTTATTCTAGCATGCATAGTCCTTATGAGAATAAAAACAACACATGTATGTCACACATAGCACTCATTACACATTTTCTCAAGTCCACAAGCCACTAATATATAAATAAAGATCATGTCTCAAGAGATACATAAATAAAGCATAAGTGAGTCTCATCTCTCACATGATACAATCTCAAACTCAAGATACATCAATGAAGCTCAAAAATTGAAATGAAGCAAAAGAAACTACAGCCTGCAGTACATGTCTTCAGGTGCAAATGAAACAAGTATCCCAAGTATCCCCTGAAGCTTTAATCAGTCTCTCTCCCCCTTTGTCATCTATGACCACAAAGGTCCAACAATGACGTACCAAGGAGCAAAGGGGCTACAAGCTATCTCTGAAAGCTGAGATCACTCATCATCATCTTCATCTCCACCGACACCCACATCACCTGAGCGTGGAGCACCGGGAGGACGAGAACCACCCACACTAGACGGGTCATAGCCACTAGACCCATAGTAGCCGAAACTACCCGTGAGGTCACTCCACCAGTCTGTAGCATACTCGTCTGCAGCACTAGGACATGGCTAAGAGTGAGTAGGCACCCGAGCCTATAGTGGTAAAGTGTTAGGGTGCTCTGGAGCCTACTGCTGCTGTTGCTGAAGGAACTCAGCAAACTCTGTGTTGTACCTACCCTGTTGCTGCTCCTCAGTCTCAGGCTCACTAGCTGCCTCATCTGAAAGTGGAGACCTAGGAGGATCAAGCTCAAGTCTAGAAGCAATCTGCTTCAAAGTCCAAGTATCCTTCCTCCTAGCCTCCCTCTCCTTCTACTGATAGGTCCATATGTCCTTGCACATCCCAAAGATAGCACTGAATATCTTGCGAATAGGGGATGGAGGACTGCGGTGACGAGAAGAAGAATGTGAAGGAGCAAGTGGTAGAAGGGAAGCTCGTCCTGCTGCGGCACCACCTATAGGTGCATCTGTCTCTGGTGCTGCTGCTACTCCTCCTGGTCCTGCTGGAGGTACCCCAACCTCAGGCAAATCTGCAACAATCTTTAGGGCCTTATGTACCTTATCATAATCAAAGGTATGCCCCGTGACCTTCTCAATCATGTGCATGATGTAGGGAGCAAAACCACAGCCCTTGAGGGGCCTCTCGCCGACACTCCTAATCTCGCACCATATGAAATCAAAGACACTAAAAGGTCATGCATCAGGTGACATCCTGTGGAGCAGGTTCCTAGAGTAATCTACAATGTTTCCTTTGTCTCCACCCTTGCAATCAATGGTCTTCCTGAACATCATGTTCAGGTATCTGTAAGTAGGGTGAAGACCTAGAACCTTCCCAACTGCTCCTCTCTCACCTCCTAGTGGATACATGTAGGCGAGCTACTCTGGAGGCAACACCTGCTCTGTGTGGATCATATCTTTCTGAAGATCATCCTCTGAGAAGCCAAGTTGGGCAGCGAATACATCATAATCAACACTATACCACTGGCCCTCAAGCATCCAGTGCATCCACCTCTCATCCTCCTCAACGAACATAGTAGCATAGAACTGAGCTACCACTTCTGTGTTCTAGTTATGCTAGAACTTCATGATCTCATAAACTCCTGTGCGCTGGCAAATGGCAATAGCATGATCAACTGTGGCCTTCTGTAACTCTCTAACATACTGCCAATCTATCCACTGAGATTTGGCTACCACAGGGTTTCTGGTGAGAATCACACTGGAGTAGAAGTCCATGTGAAAGGCTGTCTAGAAGCGGTGATCATACTGAACCTTAGGTAAGCCTCTCGGATCTACTCTTCTCTCATCTCTAGCTTTCCTGGTCATGCCCTTTCCCCTGTAGTCAACTCTGGAAACATAAGAGGGCACATTAGGCAGACGTATCTCAAGAAGACCATAATGCATGCCCTGACCAGGCTGATGCTGAAATGGAGGTACTGGCTCCTCCTCCTCAATCTCCTACTCCTCATCTGAGCTGTCATCGTCTGATCCTCTATCAGTACTCTTCCTCTTTCTATCTTCTCTAGGCGCCACTCTGAACTCATCAGAATTAGTGTCAGAAGAAGAGCTCCCTAACCCCTCTGCATACTGAGGTGCTGCACTAGAGGCAGCTCTGATAGACCTCCTGCTGGTCGTCTCGAATCCAGGATGCATTTTCTATCTTGCCTTCTTGTATTTCTCTAGTGCTGGATCATGCCTATGCTTGGACCTAGGCTCCTGTCTTCCACTCATAGCTGTTGTCCTGTATCTAAAGATTTGCAAGTAATTTTAGATACATGCCCAAAAGATAATTAATATTAGTTGAAATATAGAAATAAGAATAATTATCCTATGCTTTATAATCACCTCAACCAAACTAGGTCAAAAGGTTCACAAAACATAATAGACAATTAGACTTAGTCCTAAGAATCAACCACTAAGAAGATTGAAACAAGAGAGCAAAATCTGCTCTGCTGTCCCATACCGAACACGTCTGGTAGGTAGTATGAGCGGACAACAACCCTAACCAGGGTCCTTCGCTCAATCTTCAACCAATCCAATCCAAAACCTGGGCATTGCTTCTAGACAGGTAATGTAGCATCTCTACCGAAGGGATTTCAAAATCATGCCCTAATCGCTTAGATCGGATGAGGTCCGGGATTAGGGTACCTTGAGAGAGTGAATGAAGATATGATTGGAAATCGAAGTCCCGAAGCCTTCGATCTTGATGCAAATCTCCTCCGATCCAATCTTCCTCTCTTCCTTTTCACGGTGAAAACTTGAAATCGCCAATGAAGATCGAGGAGAGGCGGCTGGGTTGGCTGGAAGGAGGAAAAATTGACTTGGCTAAAGGGGTACCGGCTGTTTTATAACCCTGCTCATACCGGACACGTCCGATATGGATACCGGACACGTCCGGTATTTGCAGGCGGGCTGTTCTTTTTCCAAATTTCATTCACTTAATTCTTATCCCCTTTTCTATCATTTCTTGATCCAAAAACATGTATGTCCTTGATCCAAATAAGGTGTAAATACTTTTCTTATCCAAGTGCCATGAGTGTCACTTCTTTTTTCTAAATATTTGGCATATATAGATTTTGATTACTTAAGAGAGAGATTGTGAGACATAGTAGATTGTGGACTTAAGAAAACCATGTCATGTGTTAATTAGCCAATCAATCAAGGAGAGCTATAATTATCACATGACAAGGCTAGGTCATAAAGACCAAGATTCAAATAGTTTTTCAAATTCACACCACCTACACATGCTAGTTATGGGTTTTGAAAACCATGTCTCCTATGTCACACAAATGCACATTCTAACATATAAAGGGCCTTAGATGCACTTACAATGAATGTATGTAAATACATACCTTTGCCTTGAGCCCACAAGAATACCACTAAGAAGATACATAGCATGATAATCTTCATGTTGACCTCAATTGCCTAATAATTATGCTACATACGAGATCGATTTTTCATCCAAAGGACTACAAAGAATGCTAGATAAATTTGTTAGTCCACAAAGTGCAAAGTAGAAACTGAGCTCCCCCTAAATAAGTGCTTTAAGTAATTTAAATGACTTTCAACTAGCACTTCATTTTATTAAGAACTTGGGAGTCAATTTTCTATTTTGAACCATAACCAAATAATTTGCCATATTTAAATTTGAGTTCAAGAGACGCTCACAATCCACTTAGAGTTGATAAACCACAAGCTTCTGAGTAAATTAAGGATATATGAAAATATATGGATCAAAGATTCAATTGTAATCCTATTAGTGTTTTGGTTCCTGCAATACCGTACACGTCCGGTAGTATACCGTACACGTCTGGAATACACAGAATAAAAACACTTCTTTTCTGTCCTTGGCCATATCGGACATGTCCGGCAGTAATATCGGACACGCCCGGTAGGTGCAAGACAGACACAATTAATTCGCTGCTTGTGATTCCTCGTTTAGCTCTAGTATTTATTTTACACCAGCATCTCAACAAATAAATTACTCTACTAGAGAGCTATTAAAAGCATCATATGGCAAACATGATAATTATCAAGTAAAACTAATTAGCCCCTTTCAATTTTTCACAAGTAAGCCTATCTGTGAGTCATTGAGCACAAAACAAATAAAGTGGTATCCTATAATGTTTAGGTACTTATTACCAATGGTGAAGATGAAGTAAATGATATATTCATTAAATTATCTTCGGGTCAACCATATAAGAGATTATGATAAGAATTGGTTGATATATTGAGTGAATATTATCAAATGGCTTGCTCAACCACCCCGATGCTTTCATCTCATCACCAAGTACCTACATTATTAACCTAAGCACACTTTGGTATCCAACTCTTGTTGGGTCCTTTTGAGTTAGTCAACAAGTGCTTAGGCACCCAATTGGTTTTAGCACTAGTTTGTGGTGAACACATCACCTTGCTAGTGCTAACTCTATTTGTGGTCTTCCTAAGCATATCATTATAAACAAATGTGTTTGGCTTAGGAGCGTTACCATTTGGGCATTCATAGCTTAAATGCCCCTTTCTTCTACAAGCATAGCATATTCGGCCTTTGTTTGCTCTATGCTTGCTTTGCTTGTATGGACATCTATCAACCTTGTGGCCCATCTCATTGCATCCATAGCATCTTCTCATTGCAACTTGGGCTTCCTTTCTTGCCTCTTTGTACATTGGGTATTTCTTGGTAGGATACCCCAATTTCTTGCTCATTAGACAAGTGCTTTGTCCATCACTCTTCATTTGCTTGGCCTCCTTGGTAGAAGCCTTTTGATTTACGGCTTCAACCTTGTCGGCCCAACTCTTGTGTGGACACATGGCCCACTCATGTCCATACAATCCACAACCATAGCATATTCTTTTTCCATGTTTCTTGCTCTTGATTGTGTTGGCCTTGCTTGAAATGTGATTCTTTTGTTGGGCTTTGGAGGAAGCAAGGTTTGAACCCTTCTCAAGCTTCTTCACCATGTTATCACGGTTGTCTTGAGAAGGTTGTGCTTTCTCCTTACCCTTCAGCCAAATCACATCTTTCTTTAATCTTTTCACCTCTTCTTTGAGCTCTATGCCTTCTATGAGATTTAGCTCAATTGAAGATTGGCTTGCTTGGGGAGCACACTCATTAGTACAAGAAATATTTAATTTAGATGGTGTACTAGTGAGTGAATGTGTGAGAGGTTGAGAAAATTTCACCAATGTGATCACAACCTCATGAGCCACCTCAAGCATGATGTTTGATTCTACTATTTCCTCATGAGAGCACTTTAGATGAACATAGTTTGCTTGTAGCACATTATACTTGCTTGATAGTTTATCTAGCCTTGCCTTGAGCTCCAAGTTTTCCTTCTCTAGTTGTGAAACACTAGAAGAGGAGTTAGTAACTAAAGCATGCTCAATTGACAATTTTTCATACCTTTCACTTAGAGCCTTTAGTTCTTCCATCTTGGAGATGAGAAACAATTCTTGCTTTTGAAGTGATTGCTCTTGCTTCTCAATCTCTTCTTCAAGCTCATCATTCTTTTCAACTATCTTCATGATGATGAACTTGTCTTTGCAGTTGAGATGATCAAGGTTGTAGTTATCTTCAACTTCAACATCACTCTCATCTTGATCATCTACTTGTGCTTTCTCCTTTTCTTGATCTTTCTTGTTACTCTTCTTCTTGCTTTTCTTGGCCATGAGACACAAGTGAAGAGTATCATGAGATACTAAGGTTGACTCATCACTTGGTCGCCACCAGGCTTGAGCCTCATCATCACAGACAGCTTGCTGTCCTGCTACCATGGCCATACCGGACACGTCCGGTATGAGCAGGCAGACAACATGTCATGTGTTGCTTGCTCTTTTTGCTCCGGCTCGGTGCTCTTGAGGTCTTGTGAGGCTTCTTCACTGCATGAAGACACAATGGACATACTTTGCATTGACTCGATCTCAAGTGCATCATCACATTTGGATTTTCCATATAAATCAAAAAGTCTAGTCCAAATGAGATGAGCACTCTCCGGAGATGGTTGTCCATTAAAGATTGCCTCATCTTGAACCTCTGCACTCAATGTACTCAACATGACATTAATAGCTTGAGCATTGAGTTGCACGCATATCTCTTCCTCTTTTGACAAATTTTTGTAGTTGCTCCAATCAACTATAGGAAGAGGTATGCTTGCATCCATAATATGCTCAACAAGAGGACAAATATCCCTAAAAGCATTGAGTACATGAATTGACCAAGGTATAAAGTTTGAACCATCATTTTGGAGAAGCACCGGCTCCAACTCGATAGACGTTGACATCCTTTTCTCACGGTGGTGAAGCTTTAGGTGAGAACCTAGCTCTGATACCAAATAAAAGGACCTAGGATGCCGCCTAGAGGGGGGGTGAATAGGCGTTTCTGAAAATTAACACCTTTAAATACGGAAACGATTAGTAAAGGGAGTTTCCAAAATGGAAAATCCAAATAAAGAGTAGTACCACCCCTCACAAGTTAGCCACAGAGTATACAAGGTATAAAGAATTTTTGTAGAAGCTACAACCCTGCAACACAAGGTTAGAACAGAGAATGAATAAATTCAGCACATGCAGGAAATACCGGACATGACCGGTAGGTATACCGGACATGTCCGGTATGCATGTGTTCGGCAGAAGACCCTAGCACAGTGGACAATACCGGACATGTTCGATAGCTATACTGGACGTGTTCGGTATACACGGTTTCAGTGGAACAACCCCAAACTTGCTCCTTTTGATTTCTATCTTCAATCCAAACTACAGGAACCTATTAGAGATGACAAGAAACACAGATAACCTGCACAATAGCTGGAGCAACACAAATATCAAATGAAATGCGAATTGAGACACAATATTTGTTTTACCGAAGTTTGGACTCGTTCGAGTCCTACTATCCGTTGAGGGGGCTGCGGGCGATCCAACGAAGGTCAGCCCTAGAGGGTACCACGAAGGTCACTCTAGCCGGAGTCTTTTCAACTCCTTTTCCTCCTTCCACTAGTTGATTCTGAGGCGGCGGAATCGACCGTTACAAACTTTCCGAGTCACACCACAATCTCTCGGGTGCTCTCCGGCGACGTCTAGCCGTCTAGTACCAAAGAGTCCAAGAGTAACAAATACAAATCACGAGATTGACAATATGCACAAGTGCTCAAGTGGTGGCTTGCTCTCTTGTTCAAATTCTCTCTTAACCCACAAATAGATTTGGGATTTGGATCACACACTCACTAAGAGAGGGTTTAGGAGAGTTGGCAAGGCTTAAAAACGTGTATAGCAACTAGCAGAATCAGCAGCCTTCAAAGGTGGAGGCTTGGGGGTATTTATAACCCCCTTTGAAAAACTAGCCGTTTTATAGCCGTTGTCATACCGAACAGCATACCGGACATGTCCGGTATGACTTACACTGCACCAACGGTAACTAAGTTACAGTGATGTTGTGAGGTGTCGGAACTCCCGATGAATGCCGGGACTTCCGACCGTCGGAACTCCCGACCCTCAGCATATTTAAAAACTAAGTAACTGAGTTGAAGTTTGTGAGGTGTCGGAACTCCCGACTCATGCCGGAACTCCCGACCGTCGGAACTCCCGACCCTCAAGGCTTTTGAAAACTAGCCCGGACACGTCCGGTATGACCACCACAGTGAACTCTCCAAATCAGTTAAAGCGCGAGACGTCGGAACTCCCGACCATTGCCGGAACTCCCGACTGTCGGAACTCCCGACGAACCAACCCGAGAACAATAATTTAACATGGCTTGGCACATACCGGACACATCCGACACGTCCGGTATTGCCAGACCAGCAAAACACAAGTTAGCTCTTTTGTCTCTCAAACACTCAAAACTCACATGGGTTGCCTTGAGCACTTATAAAACATTATCTATCAACATGATGCATCCCTCTTAATAGTACGGCATTCCTATTAACTCAAATTTAAAAGTATAACGAATTTAAACCTTTTGAGTTGATCTCTTTCAACCAAAGTCGTGTATTCCAATCTTCATCAAGTGAGGGTGCCAACATGCCAACTTTGATCTTTTTCACTTGAGCATAGCCATCTTGAGCACGTGACTTGATTCCATTCATCAAATTTGAATAATCCCAAATGTATCGAGTCACTTCCATCAAACACTCAAATAGTGATTTGATCCTCTACATAAACATGGCCATCATAGCTTGATTAGTACCCCCAACTAAATGCAAGTACTTCCTTCTTCACCCTAGCTAGGTTCTTCGGCTGCCAAGCCGTCGCTTGCCCTTCACCCTTGCTCACTACCTCGAAGCCTTTCCTTGTTATCTTCACCATCTCAAGCTATCAAGTCACATCTTGTGTTGAATCATCCATTTATATGTATTGTTATCTTTTTTATTTCAATTTAGCAAACTTCAAATATGAGACCATTCTATATGCAATCCCTCATGTCTCATTAATTAATTCTTACGAGCTTGCTTTCACATAGTACATGGAAATCCCACAATAAATAAGTCTTTGCATGAATTTCATTTGTATTGTTGTCTCGTGCTTGAACTAGATTGTTTATATAATAACACATCATTTTGGCTTTCATTAAGTACTTGTGAGATAACCTATTACCTGTCCACACTTAGCAAACGGATTAGATCTTTAATCACGTTGTCATTCAATCATCCAAAACCCACTAAAGGGCTAGATGCACTTTCAGGTGGAGATTGCTAGAGGACGGTTAGGAACCATGGCGGCGATGGAGCCGGCCGAGCTAGGTCGGGGCAGGGGCATTGCGATGGTGGAGCTCGTGGAGAAGGTCATGGCGGCAGCAAGAAAGGGGAGGCTGCCATGGGCGATGAGTAGAGCGCGGCCACCGGCGAGGAAGAAGGGGGAGGGGAAGGGAGGACGCACGCAAGGTGGAAGACAGTCTTGCGTCGCATGGCCGTAATTTAGCTGCGTCCATTTTATATTAACCAGCTGAAAATATTCTGACCTCAACGCATACATAAGACCGAAGACCGCTGGGTACTCGAAAAACTTCAAGGCTCATTAGGTTCTGGCAGAATAAGGTTCTTAAGGTTAAGGACACAGATCCACGAAATGCCATTTCATCAGAAGATGCTGGTAGGAAATAGTATGACTAATTGTTCACATTCCGAGCACGCAGCTTAGAACAGCGAACAAATGGAAGCGCTAGACAATAGCCCGCAGTTTCGTAATTTATATGCAAAGATTAGGCATTCAACTAGCAAAAGAGCACACAGAACATAGACACTGCAGGTCTGCGGTAGAGCACAAATCCATAAGGCCAGAATCCAAAGAAGGCCAGAACATGTTCCCAAAACATCCACTACAAAACTTAGTACGGCAAGGTAACAAGAGTATCACAGGTCGATGGTTTTGACAAATGAGATTTGTCGCTGCACCACAGCACCAGCACCAGAACAAACTTAGGCCTTGAGCTTGCCATAGAACCTCTGCTTCTCGTCGGTAGTCTGGAAGCGACCATGCCCAAACTTGGATGAGGTGTCGATGAACTTGAGCTTGATATCCTCCAGGGCCAGCCGAGAAGTCTGCTTGAGCAGAGACTGGCGGAGGGTCACCACCCTCTTCTTCGGACCCACACAGCAGCCCTTGATCATCAGGTAGTCACCCTTCACTATACCATAGTGGGGGAAGCCACCCATGGGAGTGATGTCCTTCTCAGTCCTGCAGATACCAGCCATTCATTAGCAACAAGAGCAACGAAGGTAAAGCAGATTGTGCAAGTTACTACAGATTCATGCGGCTCTCATTTAATGAAACAGTGCTTCAGAGAAGCTCTGAAATAGTACCTGTCAAACTCTGTGCAGGCATCATGGGACTCTTGTCCAGCCTTGCCAATCTTGTAAACCTTCTTGTTCATCTCAGTACGGTGGTGGTACCCATTCTGACCAGCACGGGCAACAGTGTAGGATACCCTAGCCGGATGCCATGCACCGATACAAGCAACCTTGCGCAGACCCCTGTGGGTCTTGCGAGGAAGGCGGGTGACACCCCAACGAGTGACCACACCCTCGTAACCCTTACCCTTGGTCACACCAATAATGTCAATCATCTCATCCTTCTGGAAGACAGCATCGACAGGGACCTCCTTCTCAAAGAACTTGTAGCCATAGTCCACCTTGTCAGCAATGGTACCACCATTGACCTGAATCTCCATGAGATGAGCCTTTTTCTGCTTTAAACCCTTCATCTTCTTAATCTGAAAGATAGAAATACACAAGAGATGAGATTTTGCTAATACCAAGTGCCTCAACAGAACAAAAAACAGTCCATTTTTCCATTATATGAAAGATAGGCCTACTTCCCTGCAGGCACTGACATACACTGAAAGTTGAAATTTAATAACAAGACAAGGATTGTAACATACATAAAAAAACTCAACATGATCATGACAGATATTACAATGAAAATTGAAATTTAAGACAAGGATTGTAACATATATATAAATAAAACACAACATGATCAGTGACATATAAACAGTCATTTGACTACACAAAGATTGCATAAACAGGACTAATGAAGCCAAATAAGAGCCCAATAGTAATTGCATTATTAATCATTAAGAAACCTTGTTCCTACAAAAATGAATGAGCAACACAGCACAATTAGGCTTCTTACCTGGGTATGGGCAATGACACGGACAACAGAAGCATATTTCTTCATCTTGTCAAGCTGCAGCTGAATTTCCTTCTTGCCAGCATCACTGTCATACTTGAGAGCATACTTGGTGAAAGCCTTCTTCTTGCTCTTGCACCAGTTCTTGTAGAACCTTCTCCTCACTTCTTCGCTAAGATGCTGAGCCCAAACAGTGTTGAGTGTGCGGAGGCCACGAGGAGTCTTCACATATGCCACAAGCCCAACAATGACAAGAGGAGGGGTTTCAATGATTGTAACAGCCTCACAGGTTTCCTTCTTGTGGAGTTCTGAAGATCAAATAGGCAGAGAGCAGTTATGATCATGGAGTAATACATGTACTCAAGATTCATGAGTGTAAGCAGTTGTGGATATTCAAAAAGAAAAAACTATGTCTTGAGTAAGTCCATAGGCCTGTGAAGAAATACTTGTGTGGCTTATCATCTTCAAATACATAAAAAACTAAAACTGCTGGTTGGAAATCATGCATGTGTTACAATTCATTTTTCATATATCAAAAACTGGACAATGTGATCAAATCAAATGACTACTAAAAAAGAGAAGGGGGGTGGACATACTGGATCCAGGCTTCTCGACCTCCCGCACAATGTGAGTCATGCCAGCCTTGTAGCCAAGGAAGGCAGTGAGGTGGCAAGCCTTCTGGGGGTTATCCCGGGGGAATGACTTCACTGCAAAAACAGGGAAACTAGTATCAGATTGTCTGGACACTAAGTAAACCTGCCAAAGGAATGGGCATATCATACTAAACAGGTAAAAGCACTTGCGCAGCATGACCAAAACAAACCCTAGTTTAGTATTCACAGCAACATAATCCAATTGTACAGCACGTTTTCAGATTATACATGATGACAGTGTCGGATTGCACTTACATATGCAAAAGACAATCATTCACTGAAGTAAGACAAACCTTTGAAAATTATTACATGACGAATAACAATACCACCAAAGCAGTACAAGTGGAGCAACACTGAATGAGTTGTTTAACTAGAAGTCACATAAATAATACGGAGTACTTCAGTTCTACAAGCTGAAGAGCAGAACGTATCAGATCACCATGTATGGAGACAAGGCATGTCAAAGCAGCGGTGGCAAACTAGACAGACCTAAACATACACGAACCACACAATCGGCAGGCTCACGCAAACGAATCTAACAACCGTGGGGAAACAAGAACGGCCGAACCATAGGACAGAGGAGTGAGAGATGCGTGCGTACCCTTGCCGCGGTGGCGGGAGGCCCGCTTCCTAGGGAGGAAGCCGAGGGAGCCGTGCCTCGGGTGCTCGAACTTGCGGTGAGACATCCTCGCCTACTCCTCCTCCTTACCTGCAGGACATCACAACAAAACCCATCAGATCCGCCGCGAGCTCAAAGTGGCCTCTCGCCCCCGCAGCGACGAAATGTCGCCGCCGCCGGCGCGCAAGGCGGGTCGAGGCGGAAGGAGATTACGCCGGCGGCGCATTCGTTACGCTCACCTGTGGGGGGGCGGCGGCGCGGCAGGGACGGGTTGGGTGAGTGAGGAGCCGGGTGCAGGTAAACCCTAGGAGAGGTTATATAGGAGAGTCCCGGGTGCGAGGGTTTCGTTCACGCTGGACCGAAATGCCCCTGTGAATTATGGGCTGTTGTTCTGGGTTTCTGCGCTGAGGTATTGTGGGCTCGGCCCAGTACTCTGTTTTCGTTTACAATATCCATTTCCCTTATATTTAAAAGGGAAATTTTGGGCTGGCACACTGGGGAAACGTTGTTTTGGCTGCGGCACACCGCCAACTGTGTTATTGGCTGAGACACATTGCGAATTCGGGTTTCTTTGTTGTAACACACCGCAGCAAGATAAACAATCATTTTCCTTGTTTTGGACAGAGAACTTTTTGAAATGACAATGGGTGCCCCAGGTCGACTTGACTTGCTGGTTGACCTAGTCGCTCTTGCAATTCCCCATCCCCGGCCGCCATCGGTCTCACCGCCGCCACCAGTTTAGCTGTCGCCTCCTCCTCTCTCACCGCGCTCCTCTCGTTGTCCACAATCAATCGCGCCACCTTCCTCTCCGCACTATGTGTCCATAGATCCAAGCGAGAGGAGTTGGACGAGATGGCACCAGAGAAACGAAGAATCGCTTGGGACCGAGGAATGAATGGCAATCGAAGGGCCTAAATCTTGGTTGGGTTCCGTAAGGGTAAGCATTTTTGGCCATTTGATGTGCAAGTTGTTCAATTAACTATTTCGGTGTATCTCCATCAAGTGATTTGGTTCTATTTGGCGTTATCAATATGCGCTAAAGCCGCGATCGATTTAGGGTCGATTTAGGGTTGCAATTATGAATCACTTTTCATTGTTCTCTACCATTTTTTTCATTTGTTTTAGGATGGATAGTAGTTCGCGTGCGTAATTATTGCTGCGCTTCCAAATTATGTCGAGGTTTGCGATGATGGTAGTCATGTAGTGCACCCAGATTCAAATCTTGAGCTTATTGTTGATCGTGATTCAACCAACTTGATGGACATAAAAGATGAAATAGCAAAGAGAGTGAAGCATGGTTCAATCAAGGAATATCGGTTTGCTATTGGAACAGATCGTGTCCGCTTTCACCAATTTAACTTCGATGCCGACTTGATGGATGCAATGGACTGTATTGGGAGATGAGGAGGTTGCCTCTGTTTGTGGCGCTTTATGACACAAGGATGCTTGAGCACACCAAAGTGTATCTGTTGAACCTTCTACACATCATGTCGGCAGGTGCTAGTGTTGCCACAGAGCCCCTCCCTCCGGCTTTGATTGAGTATGTTCTTGAGGATGAGACGTAAGATGTCGAGCGAACAATGCGAGACAGGGGACTACCAAAACCAAGGCTAAGTCTAAGAGAGGTAAGGGAAGGAAAAGGATCTCTCAGATGACGAGGAACCATGGGATGAGGATGAGGTAGAATATGTGGGTCTAAATGATGAGCATCCGTATTTATCTGATGTTGAAGAACAGTTAGAACATGAGGGGCAATCAACCGATGGTGACCAGTGAGTTGGATGACCTTTTGTTGATGATGAAGTCGGATGTGAGATTGTTGAACATGTGGACCTGACTGAGAACCCAACCATTGCTCTTGGTGTCACATTTGAAGATGGAGATACTTTTAAGAGGGCAATTAGGCGCTTCTTCGTTCTTAATGAGTTTGAAATTGATGCACATTATAGTGAGGCTAAAAGTATGAGAGGGTTCGCAAGGGCGGCAGTAGCAAAAGAAGAAGTGTAGGTGGAGGATTCATGCTTCTGAGCTGCAGGATGGCAAGACATGGCAGGTCACCATACCTGCTTTTAACTATGTAATTTACAGTTATATGTGGTGTATTGTTTGTTTCATGCCCTTGTAAGCTGATTTAGCCCTTCTTTTTTGTTGCAGATAAAAAAGCTCCATGCTAAGCATAACTGTGCTAGCACTTCCAAGCTTGACCAGAACTGCATGGCTACCAACAAATGGGTCGAGACAGAGTCATTGACATTCTTAGGGATCAACCAAATCTGGAGTCAGAACTAAAAAGAAAGATCTAGAGAAGAAGTTCAAGATCATGCTATCTTACTACGTGGTTTGGGATGGGAGAAGGTTGGCTCTAGAGCAAATAATGGGAAAGTGGAATGACAATTTTGCTTGATGCTTTTAGTTTCAAAGCGAGGTAGAGAGGACCAACCTCGGAAGCATAGTGGAGATAGAGTATGCTCCTGCTGGTAAAAAGATGAGGTTTACTAGGATGTTTATTGCATTGAAGGCTTGTGTAGATGGGTTTCTCAATGGTCAGCAGCCATTTTTAGGTGTTGACTCCACTTGCTTTTGACAGAAGGTGGAGGGTCAATTGGCATCGCCTTGAGCTTGATGGTCACGGTAGCTATTTCGATTGCATATGGGGTGTTTGAGTCAGAGTCCGCAGATAGCTGGAAGTGGTTTTTTGAAAAGCTTCAGATTGCAATAGGCTCACCTCCTAGACTTGTGATATCCACAGATGCAGGCAAGGGTATAGATAGTGCAGTTACAGCTGTGTTTTCAAATGGAGTGAAACATAGAGAGTGTATGAGGCATCTAGTGAAGAACTTTCGGAGAGAGGTATAGAGAGGTCAAGCTTTTCAAGAAACACCTTTGGCCTGCATGTAGAGCTTTTAACAAGAAGCACTATGAGCATCACTACAAGACCATGCAGAAAGCTTCTCCAAATGCAATAAAATGGATAGAGGAGAACCACAAACATTTGTGGAACAGGTGGAGATTCTCACCAGATAGCAAGTGTGACTATGTCACAAACAATATTGCAGAGAGACATTTAATAGTTGGATCGAAAAGGAGAAAGCACAACCAGTCATCCCAATCGATGGACAGGATAAGGCAGATGATCATGGAGAAGCATGACCTTAGAAGAAGGTTATCCAACAAGATGATAGACAAGATCCTTCCTCATGTAAGTAAAGATCTGAATGCAAAAGCGAAAACTGAACTATGTCATTCATAGAGGACACAACAACACAATTGAGATTCAAGGCACAACTAAAGAGTCAAGACCTGAGACACACTATTGATCTAGATAATGAGAACATGTAGTTGTAATAGGTGGCGGATCACTGGGCTCCCTGCACTCATGCCCTTTGCTTCATTAACTCACCGAGAAACAAGAGTGCAGAGGACTATATTGATGACTACTACTGTTGATGTGTTCAAGAAGGCATATGCTTAAAATTGTAATGCCTATGACAGATAGGAACCAATGGCCCAAAGTAGACATGGGTTTCAAACTGTGGCCACCAATCCTAAAGAGGGCAAACAAGTGCACCTAGAACAAGAAGGATGAAGGGTGCGAAGAAGGAGGAGAGACCAATTGGAATGAGACAATTGCAAGAGGTGTGGACAATTTGGTCACATGATGAAGACTTGCAATGAGACAAAGTGTATGATGTTGATGCTCCACCTCCAGCCGCACCTAAGCCAAAAAAGAGAGGAACAAAAAGACAAAGGTCAAAGCAATCGCATCAACCCAACAATCCCAAATCGGAGCATGTTCCATCACCATTACAAACCCCACTACCAACCAACAATCCTGCAGGCAACACTAGGAGGTTACATATCTCACTACCCTTGAACTTGTAACAATTTGCTTCTACTGTACTAATGTCTTTCATTTGTTAACAATGCAAGAGAGGAAGATGGAAAGAGATGGTGCAGAATCCACCGATGGACAGAGTACAAAGGAGTGAATGGAAAAAGGCAAAACAATGCAAGGGAGACAAGGTGCAGTACCAAGAAAGATCTCAGGCAAGGCCAAGAAGCAAATGGTGATGCATGTGCTTGTTGAGTGAAATAATTGCAAGTGTAGTGTTTGCAACTCATTGATGATGCTTTTGGAAGATGACTTCTAATGTTGTCTAGAACTATGCTTTTGTAGCCTTTGTAATGTAATCAACCATAATTGGCCTAAATTCAGACTTTTCGTTGTTATGTGACTTGGCTATAAGCCAAACTTGAAGGCTTAAATTCAGACTTGTCGCTGTTATGTAACTTGGCTCGAAGCCAAACTTGATGGCTTGTAATGTTAAGACTAGATTGACTTGCACTTGATCTATTTTGTAGTTGCCATGCACTAAAACACATACACTTCATTGACAACCAAATTAGAACATCGTAACATACAAGAGCATTCATTGACACATAAGGGAGACATAAGCTCCAGTTATAAACTAAAGGGAAAGTTCATACATGATGCCTACATTAACTCTGACAAATCAATGCTCACTTCACTAACACCACCAAGAGAAGTAGCACTACAATGAACATAATTGCTAGACCTAAAACAAGCAAACGATCGCCTATCTTGTCGATGTTGCTCCTATTGACCGATTGCCATCAACAATTTTCTTCAAAGCGGCATGTGCATCCTTCATAGATGCGGTTGTGCTTTCTAACAGGTAGTGCATCCTCCAATTGATTCCTTCAAAGACTCCATGGCTTGAATCACCTCCGAGAGGACATCCTTGGATCCATGGCTTGAGTCAAGCCCAGAGACGGCGACCCTCTCACCGATCTTTGAGAAACATCGTGGAAGCTTGGATTTGCCGATGAGGTACTCAACGTATTGGTCCTCCCACATGTAGAACTAACAAAAGAAGATGAGGAACAATGCTCAGATGAAATCGGCCATACAACTACATCAATAGGCGGATAAAATTGCAGATCTACCAACTTACATGGTTAATTAGAGGACACTTGTAGAACCTCTGCCCAAAGCTCTTGTCCCGCTTCGACACTAGGCCAATCAATCGAGCTCCACACTTGCGCAATCGACTGTGGAAGGTTGCTTGTGCCATCCCTAAACGCGTCCAAAGATGGCGCGCCGAGGCGACCTCGCCTTGAGCTCAAGCCATCTTCCCTCCCCGCTTGCATCGAAAAGTAGGGTTTCACGGGACAAGAGCGAGAGAGAGAAGAGAGGAAGACGACCGATCGGGGAAGAAGAAGACGGTGTGGGGATGAGGCGACACCGGGTTGGGTCGCACCACTTGACTTCGACCGGGGGCAAACTCGTACATTCACCTAATGTTCTCTCATCCAAAACAAGGAAAATGATTGTTTATCACAGCGGTGTGTTACAACAAAGGAACCTGAATTTGCAATGTATCTCAGCCAATAACGCAGTTGGCGGTGTGCCGCAGCCAAAACCTCGTTTTCCCAGTGTGCCAGCCCAAAATTTCCCTATTTAAAAATGTCCCTATTTCACGTTTTTACTACTTCAATGATACCGTTCGACTTTATTATGATGTCAAAAACACCTTTTTATTTTTTATTTTTTGTGCAATTATTTTGGTTGATTCAGTTGGCACCAACTAGCATTTCAAGCAATGATACGACAGAAAATAGCATCGCTGATATGCTTAACTTCTTCAATCAGGTTTATAGTAGCATAATAGGTGACATTCTTATCTTGTCAACATTCCGAACAGAACCATGTATTTCCATTATTGCTGTAATGGAATTGGGCAGCAAGCCTCATCTTCTCAAAAGGAAAAAGATATAGAAAATTTTTATATATAGGATGCAGAATATTCAGCTTCACATGCCATTTCTTTAGCATTCAAGCGGCCAAGCATGGGAAAGAATAGCTTTTACATGGACAAACCTATCAAATGTAAGCTTACAAATATGTGCTTATGTACTGTCTGCACACTGCACTTGTATGATCTGAATGAATGGCTGAGATTCTGCTCTTCCAGCACCGTTCTGAACTCAACAAGGTACAAAATTACAAGTGACACACATATCTCAAGTCAAAAACACCAAAACGAAAAGAATGATGAAAAGAATCACGAGGAACGCGATCATCATGATCTGCCCTTTCCAGCTGGCCTTCTTCATGACCATGGCCACTCTTTTCTGCACAAACAAAAGGGAAGAAGTTTCAGGGTGTTGAACTCCCAAGTCAGAAGAAAGCAAGTGAAACTTATTCTGCCAGCTTTGTAAGCGTAACTGGTAATACATTGGCAACAATTAAATTTCTTAAGATGCAAGTTGAACTGTTAGGAAAATGAGGGGGAAAGGGCAAGGTCTCCTAAGAAAAGCAAACTGTGCTGGAGCAGAAAGTACAAAAGACACCTGCACAAAGTCAAGCCGATTCGTAGTAGTTTCCATATCGAGGCTTAGCTCGCCCAGAAGCTTCTCCTGTACAACGCGCAAAGGGAGCATAAATATCAGAATGAGAAAGGCTATGAAATTTTGATGACATAACACAGTAGAATATGCACTTCGTGTGTAAAAAAGGAAGGTGGGAATGGAGTTCATAGGATTTATTGTACATACAAAAAGGGAATACCTGCCCGACAAGCTCATCATGAATAGTGAGACCTACACCTCCAATTCGCTGTACACTAGCACTGAGCGCATCCAACTCCTCATCTTGTCGCCTATTGAAGATGTACATATAACTAGTATTAAATCAAAGCATAATGATATAATGAAAGGTGTCATTCAGTTCATCCAAGGATCATGTTTAGCATTCATCATCTTCCATGCATTAGAAGTTTAGTTCATTTAAGCTTGAAGTGCTAGATTAGTAGATTGGGTACTAGAGCAACATAACACTTAGGAAACAAGCTAAGTTTCATGGAATTACTTTATCAGGAGCATCTGCTGATCAGATTCTGAAGCAATGAATTCATCATTGTCTTGTGCAATATTCTTCTTGGATCTGATTGATTCAGAAGGATTGGTTGAACGTCCAAAGACACTCTTCTGTCTTCCACCTTCAACATTTCGCTTTAAAGCAAGAACCTGTGTCATGTGAAACCACATGAGATGCCCCGTAATACTTGGATATGTTATTCAGTGAAATTATGGTTTATATGTGCTCACATCACTAAAAACTATCCTGAAAAATACCTGGTTATGTGCAGTGCTAGTCCAGCTCCTTCTTCTCCCAATTTCGGCCTCATTAAGTCCATAATATGCTGGATCTCTCTCAGCAACTGAAATTGCCTTCTCCAATTCATCCACCTTTTTGTAAAATTACAGGTTGCAACAAGTGAATAATGGACCATGGCAATATGACAAAGGAAGCAGATCATAATTTACTAAAACCATTCTGGTACTTAACATAACAGATTAACAGGACTACATGAGTGATTGATACTGCCTGAGATGTGGCAAGCATGTAAAGGAAAAAGTCTAACACAGATTCCTTCTTTCTAGCATGGATTGGAAATTATAATGAAAATAATACAAATGGTGAGAAAATTCCATGCACCTGCCACTGGATACTTTCACAGCTGGTTAGTAGTTCTTTGGTCAGATGCACATACTCTCCAGTATTTTCAGGTGTCTGCTTCCATTGGAGGAAAGTATCTTGCACTTTATCAATCTATAGAGTAACATGAAAAGAAGCAAATTTTAGTCATATGCGTCATAAATGAGTATGATATGTAACAGTTCTGGGATCAAAATATGACTAGTAGTGTAACAGCCAATATTTTGAGCCACATATCAATTATCAGCATATGTTTCTGACATCTGTGAGTATAATAGAATGCATCATTCTACAGTATGTTAAAATTTATACTAAACCAAGCAATTGGTGGACAAATGCAAATAAAAATTGGACATCATTAACAAGTTTCCTTTACTTTCCCTTACAATAATGGTAAATATTTGGTTCAATAACTATGCGCAGCATCAGCGCAACACTCAAGTAGCGCCACGAGTACATGCTTGATTTTGGGCTGAATTATCCTGCAAAGTGTTCAAGCCTTCTAGACATCGGACCTAATGCTATATTGCAGTCTTCGCTTGGTCAGCCCAGCTGCACCATCCTTAATTTTAGTCCTTCCTCTGCGGCTGTGCATCAACATATACAGCTAGTACTTCACAGTCAAGAAAAGCAGCTCCCCACCTCAGATCCATGTAGATGTATCCTAATGATTTACCTACCTACATTATGTTCTCTGCAATTGCCTCGCACAGATGTACAGCAATGAGCCAGAACAACCTAGGAAATGGGTCCAGAGGTGCAAATTGTTGTAAGTAAGATCCAAACCCCTATGCCAATACCCAATGACCTACATTTAAGCAGTCAACAACACAATGAACTGAAAGAAGGCATGTAACCGCAAGAAGGGGAGTACAGCTATTCAGAATTTCAGATTCATAACCATCCTGATGTTTGTCACAAGGCGGTAAATTTTCCATCACTTCGTCACAAGCGGCGCATCAGATTAAAGAAAAATGCCTGATTCACTGCTCCCTACGGGCTACGGCCTGTGCGGCGGCTGTGCCACGGCCACCCGACAGGCCGGCATGCGCACAAGCTAAGATGCTCACGAATGACAAATTTGAGCATCAAACAAGACTCGCGGATGCAAGTAACGAAACAAACTGACGGTGGAGCAATGGGGGGCGGGCGGCAGGAGAGCAGCAGCTCACCGAGTCCTGGATCTCGTCCTTGACGATGTAGAAGGGATCCTGCGCGGGGGTCATCTTCTCATTGTAGTGCTGGAGAGCCTCAGATCGAGGACACCTCGATCGAGCCGAGGTGGACTGAATCCGGCAGAAATGACACCGATGAATTCAATTGGCAGGAGCTCGGTCGAGACGAGATCCCGGCTCCATTGAGGACCCCCTTCCTCCGCTCGGTTTGGTGGCATCGCCAACACGAGAGCAGGAAGAGGACAGCAGACCGGTAGCTAACGTGGGCTTAGATCTTGGTGTACGTTGGGCCAGAGAAGTGAGGAGCGGGCCTTCACGGCCTGTGAACTCCGTGCCATTTCTGCCTGGTTCGTACTTGAGCAAGCAAACCAGCCTCCAGCTCCAGCGAAGTGGTAGTCACACACACACACAAAGCTCCAACGAAGTGGTCGGTTTCTGTGTAAATCTATAACTAGGGTGTTCAGGACTACTTCGCTCCACGTTTTTCAGCTTCGCTTTACGTTTTTTAGCTAAACAGTTTCAGTTCCACGCACTCTGTTCGAAGAAAAATGGTGATATTGTGAAAGCACTTAAAGAGATGCTCCACAAATTCCAGTTTTTTTAGAGCTGCTCTATGGTGAAGTTTGTGGAGCAGCCTCTGACACCCTTAAGTTATAGATTTATTTAGGTGTATGCTTGTTAAAAAATATTTATAAATCTATAACTAGTTTATACATGATCCAATGAGTATGTAATTTTTATTAAAGTTCAAGAATGCAATAGTTAGTCCACCATAAAAATTTCATCACAATTGGACCATAGAAACTACAGTTATTAATTAATTACAGAAAATCATAGATCCAAAGGTACAACAAAAAATTTATACTAAAGCATACCATATTATATGTTCACTGTGTAGATCTACTCATGTGGAGTCTAACAAAATTGGGTTTCCCATTTTATGATTTTTTGTGATTTACTATGATTTTTCAAAGATTTAGCCGAAATAAATAAAAAAGAAAAAGACAAAACCATCTTTGAAAACCACTTATAACCGGTTAAGAAGGTAAAACGAACGGTTTTAAAAGTTCAGGGAGGTGGCAAACCTGGTTTTAAAGTTCATGAAGAAAAAACAGACTTTCGTAAAAGTTGATGGAGATAATGTGGATTTTTTCCTCAGAAAAAACTCCTTTCGGAGCCTCCTCAACTTTCATGGGCATCCTGCTTTCCTCTTTCATTTATAAAATCGGTTTTTAACCTCTTAATTAATTTTTAAAAATTATTTTTTTCAAGAATAATTGGTTTTAAAGGTTGAAGAGTAAAAAATGGTCTTATACATGACGGCAAAATTGGACGACCGTGAAAATTGAAGGGTCTTCGGCTAGTAGGTCCACATGTCATTGACTCAAATGGATCCATGTGTCATTCACTTAAGGGTATGTATAATCACGGGGCACACTTGAGAGTGGTAAAATTGCAAATATTTTCATTTTGAATAGGTTCTTTTTAAAAGTTCATTCTACCTCCTTGAAATAGGTTGTAGTGATTTTCCTTCTCGTACTCGAAAACCATATATATATATTTTACACGCCTCTAAACTTTCAACCATTCAAAAATTACCTTCCTACCCTAGTTTGTAGTGACTTTGGAGGCAGTTTAGTTTTTTAGTTAAAAGATAGTGAATACTTGATAATGGTTTTAGAGCATCTTCAAGAGTTTCCAAAAATTTCTTCGTAAAACTATGAAGTTTTCCAACTCGCCAAAAAATATTATGAGAAATAAATAAGAACATCTCTAAGAGTTCCCTAAATATTTCTCCTAAAAACTCTATGTTTTATAACTCCAAAAAAGTATTGGCATCTCCAATAGTTCATAATATTTCGCTTCTAACAAATAGTTCCAAACACCTATTATCTATGCATCACCAGACGATTAGTAGAAGAGTAATGAGGGAAGCGAGGCGACGAGGGAACCGCTGACTAACGCTGGCTCCGACGCCTTGGACGGAGGCGATATTACACGGGGTCCAAAGTATTGGCCCCTCATGGAGGAGCTCAGCTCTGATGACGGTCGAGGAGGTCGACGTCTAGAACGACGACATCTCATGCAGGGGGTGGAGGCCAGAGTTGACCCAAACCGAGTGGTACGTAGCACAATCAGTTTTGCAGGAGTTAGGAAGGCCGGCGAAGCCGTGCATCGACCGGCAGCTGAAAAACCTTGGCGAGGACCACTGCCACCACGGCGGGTGACGCCGGCGATCACCCTGGGTGACGCGCTAGAGAAGGTGAAGGTCAGGAACTCTAAGCCTCAACGCAGACAGTTCGCTGAACCGACGTCGTCATCTTCCTCCTCAGCGGCGGCGACGCGATGCGATCCGGGACTAGTTTCAAATTTTGAACGATCCCACCGAGTGGGACCAAAATTTGATGGATTACCTCCTCCACACACGGCGGCGGCGATCAACTCCTCTCCAGACGACAGTGGCAGTGACGAACTCCTTCTCTGCTTCGCGCGCGAAAGTGCTAAAAGAGTAGTAGGATGGACTAGAAGTTGCTGGAGAGGTTTTTTCTCCAATCTCCCCCACCCCACAAAAAAGGATAGGAGGAGATTTATGATACTCTTGGAGATGCTCTAAGATCATCTCCAACGTTTCCAATAATTCACTCCTAAAATATAGAAGACAATTTTACATCAGGTATACTATATCTAAATTAATCATTTTTATATATTCTTTCTCTCTTGTACATTTGCATCAAGAACCCTTTACTCTTTATTCTTTTTCTACCCTTCCCCCTTTAGATTGCCGAAGGATACGGGCGTTTGGGAGAGGATAGGCGCGACCGCACCTTTACGCTCAAGTGGGTTTTTTCCCGAGTGTCAAAAGATTGGGAGGCGAGTTTGGGAGTTGTTGGAGATGGATTTTTTTTCTCAAAAATCATGGATTAGAAAGGATTATTGGTACTATTGGAGATGCTCTTAGATTGTATTTGGTTGAGCTTGTAAAAAGTGCTTTTGCTTGTTAACCAAATTGAGGAAACCAGAAGTTATCTTTTGAAAAAGCAATTGCTTTCACGTAGTGTAGTTTTAGAAGCACCTTGAACCCTGCTTTTGGCTTTCACTTTTTTTCAAAGTGATTGGAAATAGACGGCTGCTTCAGGTTTTATACCTTTTTCAACCAAGCATCTTACAACTTTTCCACGTCACATAGCTCACAACGGCTTTTTCATAGCTCATTGTTAATAGCAGATTTTCCACAGTTCATAGCTCAATCAAACAGACCCTTAGATCACAAAAATTATCTCTAAGCTTCTAAAAAATTGAGAAAAATTCTAGAGATAGATTGAGATACGACAAATCTAAATAAAATATTTAGAGCTCATGAAAATATCTCTGAATGCTTAAGAAATAGATTTAGCTCTAGGAAAGTAGAAAAGATATCTAGAAAAATCCCAAAAACATTCTAATCGATATGTCAACATGTTTTGAAATCTTTTCGCAACAAAAACCTAATTCACAACCAACGTGAATGCATTCAGCATGAATGTATGTTGCATTCATGCTAGGTGCATTTCATATTTTTGTCATGCAAAGTTTTTGAAACATGTTTATACATTGATTACAAAGTTTTGGGAATTATCTTGATATTTTTCCATTTTCCTAGAGTTAAACCTTTTTTTTGAAAATTCTAAAGATATTTTGACGAGCTCTAAATATTTTATTTGGATTTTTATCCCAATATATCTCTAGATTTTTTTTTTCAAAATCTCTAAAAACTAGATTTTTTGTGTGTTTTAAAAACATTATCAAATATGCAGGTGCCATCCCATGGCGCTTATGTCGGCCCTTGTTGGTTTGTATATCTTGGTAGCAGTAATCAATTCAGGACGCGGAGAGTGGTCAAGTCAACGAGCACCAGATGGAATCCTAGTAGCATCAATTGCTTAACGACTAACCAAATCTTGCTTCTATCAGCATAACTTGTTCCAACTTGAGCAATTTTAGACAATGCAAGCGTCAAGGGGGAAATGATTCCAAAATAGCGAATTATAGGGTCGAAAAAGCCGGGCGCCTACATTTATCGGTACAACGCTAAACATGGTCACCGGCAGCATGTCATGATGATTAATATGGAGTATATGCATGCCAACTTGACCTACTACTGGTATGTACTCCCTCGGTCCAGGAAAAAAATCCAACTATGAGATTCGTGCTAGTCCAAATAGTTCAAGTTTGACCAAGTTTATAGTAAATAGTATTAATGTTTATGTCTCCAAACAAATTTATTATAAAAATATATCCTATAACAAATTCAATGATACTTATTTTGTATCATGAATGTTAGTACTTTTTTTTATATAAATTTAGTCAAAATTTAAACTGTTTGGCTTCTCGAAAAACGAGAATTGTATTCTTTTATGTACGGTGGGAGTACAAAATAATCCACTCGTAGCTGGGAGTCTTCACATGCATTGTGAACTATTCCATCTAAATAATCCGCATGAATCGCTATCGAGAGAGAGTCAGTATGACAAAAGCACGTGTAACTGTTTCTGGATGATTCATACAACAAGGAGCAACTTTTCGGCTTCAGAAGCAGACAGTCCACGCGTAGTTGTACTGAACTTGACCAGGAACAGCAGGTCCTGTGCCGCTGGCCGCTGGCTGGACCAAGCAAGCAGAAGCAGGCGAGTGCTACTTGCTGACCGGCGGGCACCTAGGTCAGTACTGCTACAGAAACGATTTTTATTGATGTCAAAAATTTTCACTGGCCGTTCGAAAAGAACAGACACGCTAGTAGAAATAGAACTGTGAGTCTATAGCTATAAATTACATTTACACTGATAGACTCAGAGATAACACTAGTACAATTCCTCTATTTAAATCTATAAAAAATATATTAAAGTATTAAAATAATTTACAGCAACAAATAAAGTAGGTTTAAACTAAATTAGAAAAGTACTAAATAATTAAATCTTTATGTATTATTAAGAGTATTAAATTAATATTGAAAAGTTATTATAGATATACTATTAAATAGTTTCAATGCATCATTAGTGATATTAAAATTAGATAATTAGTCAGTACATTATAACTTATTTTTCGCGGATACGGATAAATGTCGGATGTTTCATATTTTTGTCGAATACGGATCTAGAATCGGATAGAGAATAATACTAAAAACGAATTTGTATACATCCATTTAACATCCACATTACAAACATATACAAATACGGATATCCATGTTACATGTTTTAACGGAAACAAATTCAGATAATTTGGATTTCCAGATATCTATTTTCATCCCAAGAGAGTATGAGTAAGGTAGCTGGCATTAAATTATAGGCTATATATATATATATCAGGTCTCCTCCACGTCACTATCAAAATCGACAGCAACCACTGTGGACGAGCACTCCCCCAACTCAAAACCTTGAGCTGTCCCATTTGGCTCATGAAGTTAGGAATGGAGTTGGAGTTATTAGAGCGCAAGTCCATAATGTACCGGCGGCACTGAAGTTTCCTATGTGCATTCCCTCAATCTCCACATATATTCCAGGGAAAATTGGTTTCGTAGCATCGAAAGAACACGATATTCGAAAAATACCATTGAAAGTTCATCCTACCGTAAAATAACATTGAAAGTCACTATCCATTCTAAAATCTAGCACTCCGTTACTTTAGCTGTTAACGTCGTTGGTTGGCCTCCGTCCGTCACCTCCACTTGACTCAAAAACGAGCAGCAGCCACGGGAGGATGTGGACAACAACCTTTACGACCTACGACGGCAGCGGACATAGAGAACAACCTGTACGACAGCACCAGTAGAGCAAGGACATGCCCATGGGCCTGCTGCTGCTGAACGGCGCGACAACCGCCGGCCGCGACATTGGCTGCTCGGGATGGGGCTTCATGCGGCAGCTGGTCCTCTGTACTCGCCGCCGATCATCATCACCATGCACAGCTACTCCATGAAAGAGTGGCTTACTGTCTTGTGACCCAGTCCGTCACCGCGTTCACTGAAAGGAGACGGACCTGCCGGGGATGAGTAGCTTGAGTGTCGACGTGTCGCACACCGCGTGACCGCGCGTCCACGCTCTCTACTCTCCTGCACGCCTGGAATTCCCATTCCAGCTGCAAGGTGCTACTGCAAGTCTGCAACAGCACATGGATCGTGGAGGCAATGGAGAAGGATTTCTGTGATAGATTCATATGAAATGAAAAATTAAGCACATGAATCGATGGAAAGTAAACACGAATTTGAACCAATATACTATCGAGCACGAATGGATATATGTGCGATCACTCACGTGCGCTTGAAGCTGGTCATGAACCTCAGACAGCCGACCATCGTAGCTGCTGGGAGACGGCGCCGTCGCGGGCGAATCGGGGAGCGTGGCGGCTATCGCGTTACTTTGCGGCGGGGCTGCAGCAGCAGCTGTCTGTTGGGCCTGTGGGCCGTGGCCCTGATGCGAGTGCGCCACTAGGGGCCTGCGCGAGGCGTGCAAGGACGACGACGCCTGTGGTGCGCGCTGCCGAGAAGCTAGCGTGCGTGTCGCCCATGGCCGGTCTCCTCTCCTGTGTGTAAGGCTGGGCATTCGGGTTACCCGACACGACGAGCCCGGACTGGGTGCAGGGTGTGCCAGATGGAGGAGCAACGCGTCGCATCCAAGTGCTCGGCAGCGGTGGTGAATCAACAGGAAGGATTGGAGAGTGAGGGAGGAGGAAGACGAGTGGGGCCCTTCTGTCTACGTGAGGTGGAGTTGGCTTTGGTGGACGCCGTTAACAACAAGGAAACAGAATGCCAGATTCAGGAACGGAACACCACTTTCAGTGCTATTTTACGTGACGGCGAACTTTGGATGGTATTTTCCAGATGTCATAATCTTTGAGTGATATGAAACCAATTTTCCCTATATTCAACTATCTCAACTCCGATGCCGCTGTGTCACCTGTGACGGCCAGTGTTCAGTTCCATTCCAGTCCATTACTCCTTGGCTTGCTTGCTTCTGCGCCATTGCTCCCAGCAATGGCAGAACCTCTCACGTCGTCTCTCTTGCTAGCCCTTGTCTTCCTCACGATCTCAGCCAGCCCTGTGGCATCGGCCTCCCTATCCGGTGACCCTGGGGATGTCGCCGTCGACAGCCATGCGCTCCTGTCCTTCAAGTCGCTCATGAGTGGCCCATCACTACAGGCTCTAGCGTCGTGGAGCAGCAATGGATCCACGCCGGTGTGCCAATGGCGCGGCGTGGCATGTGGCACGAGGGGACGCCGCCGCGGCCGTGTCGTCACTCTGGCCCTGTCGGAGCTTGGCCTCCTCGGCAAGGTGAACCCTGCACTGGGAAACCTCACCTACCTGAGGCGGCTTGATCTTCCCAGCAACCGCCTCTACGGCACGCTGCCTCCAGAGCTTGGCCACCTTCGTGAGCTCAGGTATCTCAAGCTCAACTAGAACTCCATCCAAGGGTCCATCCCTCCATCGCTCTCCAGCTGCAAGCAGCTCAGGAGCATCCAGCTATACAGCAACAAGTTGCAGGGGCAGATCCCAAGGGAGCTTGTAGCACTCCTAAATCTCGAGGAACTCGTCCTTGGCAAGAATACACTGACAGGAAGAATCCCTTCCAGCATTGGGAGCCTTGCAAGCCTCAAACTTTTGGTGGTAGAGTTCAACAACCTGACAGGAGAAATCCTGTCGCAGATCGGCAGCCTGGTCAATCTCGTCTATCTGGGTCTAGGTTCCAATCAGCTCTCAGGCCCCATTCCCACTTCACTAGGGAACCTCTCGGCTTTAACAGTTCTTAACGCCTACGAGAATGAACTGGCAGGGAGCATACCCCCATTGCAAGGCATGTCATCTCTCAGGGAACTTGATCTCACGGCAAACAACATTCAAGGAACCATCCCTCCTTGGTTAGGGAATCTCTCCTCCATGGCATCTTTAAACCTTCAGAGAAATAGCCTTGGGGGATGCATTCCAGAATCTTTAGGGAACCTTCAGTTGCTTTCGTCCATTTCATTGGCAAATAACAAACTTGTAGGTCCTATTCCTGATGCCATCAAAAACATGCATGCCCTTACTGAACTTTACCTAGAGAATAATCAGCTAGAAGGCCCTTTGCCACTTTCGATGTTCAACCTCTCCTCTCTTAAAATGCTAAACATACAAAACAACAGCCTCACTGGGGGGTTTCCACCTGACATGGGAAATAAGCTTTCCAAACTCTGTTCCTTGTATCCGATAATCAATTTCATGGTGTGATCCCACAATCCTTGTGCAATGCATCCATGCTTAAGATGATTCAAACAGTAGATAATTTTTTATCCGGAACAATTCCACAATGCTTGGGAACTCGCCAAGAGTTGCTGTCTGTAGTGAATTTTGTGGGAAATCAGCTTGAAGCAACAAATGATGCTGATTGGGGTTTCTTGACTACTTTAACGAATTGTAGCAATATGATTGTACTGGATGTTAGTATGAACAGGCTCAAAGGAGTGCTACCAGAATCAATTGGTAATCTTTCAACACAAATGGAGTTCCTTGGCATAGCATCCAACTATATAAAAGGAACAATAACTGAAGCGATAGGAAACCTCATCAACCTGGAGCACCTTCACATGGAAAATAATCTTCTACATGGCCCTATTCCACCATCTCTCGGCAAACTTCAGAAGTTGAATAGATTATATTTGTCAAATAACAATTTGTCAGGATCCATCCCAGTGACTCTTGGAAATCTCACCAAACTCACTACCCTTTTCCTCACTACTAATGCACTCGGCGGTGCCATACCTTCTACTCTCAGCAATTGTCCTTTAGAAGCATTTGATCTTTCTTTTAACAATCTTTCTGGTCCAACACCTAAGGAACTTTTTCACATCTCAACCTTATCAAGCTTAATGAATCTTGCACATAACTCATTAAATGGGACTTTACCTTTGGAAGTGGGAAATCTCAAGAATGTAGCTGAACTCGATATCTCTGATAATATGATTTCAGATAAGATTCCTACCACCATTGGGGAGTGCCAAAGCTTACAATATCTCAATATGTCCGGGAATTTCCTTGAGGGAACAATTCCCTTAACTCTAGGACAGTTAAGGGGTCTCCAAGTCCTTGATTTTTCTCGAAATAATTTGTCTGGCAGAATTCCCAACTTCCTCAGTGGTATGACAGGTCTTTCTAGTTTGAATCTTTCATTCAATGGTTTTGAAGGTGAAGTTCCAAATGATGGAATATTTCTTAATACAACAGCAACCTCAATCATGGGAAACAGTGATTTGTGTGGTGGAATCCCTCAACTCAAGTTAAGAGCATGTTCCACTATTGCCAAAAAGAAGCTATCTTCAAAGATTGTTGTGTGTATCATCGTAAGCAGTGCAATTCTGCTTGCCATACTATCTGCATTGTTCGTGTTATGCAATAGGAGTAACCTTAGAAGAGCAAACCCGAACGTATCACTATCCAGTGAGAAACACGTCAGAGTTTCTTATGCCGAATTGGCCAAAGCAACAAGTGATTTCACATCCAGGAACCTCATTGGAGTAGGCAGCTTTGGTGCAGTGTACAAGGGGACAATGGAAATCTGTGCCCAACAAGTGGTGGTTGCAGTGAAGGTGCTCAACTTGCAACAAGCTGGTGCAACTCGAAGTTTTGATGCAGAATGTGAGGCTTTGAGATGTGTTCGACATCGGAACCTTGTAAGGGTTATAACAGTGTGCTCAAGCATTGATTACCGAGGTGCTGATTTCAAGGCACTTGTATTTGAGTATCTGCCAAATGGAAATTTAGACCAGTGGCTACATAAGCATCTGGAGGAAGATGGTGAACCCAAGATTCTAGATCTTATTGGGAGACTCCAAATTGCCATTGATGTAGCTTCTGCAGTTGACTACTTGCACCATCACAAACCATTTCCAATTATTCACTGTGACCTCAAGCCGAGCAATATTCTTCTTGACAACAACATGGTTGCACATGTTGGCGATTTTGGGCTTGCAAGGTTCCTACATCAAGAACACATTGACAAGTTAGAGAGATCAACTGGATGGAGTGCAGTAAGAGGAACAATTGGTTATGTTGCTCCAGGTGCGCATAATTCTACTCATTTAATTTATAGTGAAGCCATCTGTTTAAAATTTACTTCCATCTAACACAGTGTTTGTTGAATCCAGAGTATGGACTGGGCAATGAAGTCTCGATCCATGGTGATGTCTACAGTTATGGTATACTATTGCTGGAGATGTTCACTGGAAAAAAACCAACAAGCTCTGAGTTTGGGGAAGCTCTTAGCCTTCATAGGCATGTAGAAATGGCACTGCCAGATCAAGCAGCCAATGTCATTGACCAAGACCTACTAAGAGCAACACAGAGTGTTAAAGGAATAGCACAGAACTATCATGGCACTGAAGAGAATGAAATTGGTTGCATCGTTTTCGTTCTGAAGGTTGGAATTATGTGCTCGGAGGAGACACCAACTGATCGCATTAATATTGGAGATGCATTGAGAGAGTTGCAGGCAATTAAAAAAAAGTTCTGCATGCATCAGAGATCTTCTAGGTGAATTAGCAGCAAATCACTTGCACATTGTATTCATGGTTGTGCTTGTGCATGAGACACATCATAAATGTATCGTGGATCAGTAACGGTGTGTGCAAACCAGTCATTTAAGTTTTGAAGAAGATGCTGGAAGCTGAAAAGACTTTAGCATAAGCATTTAACAAGAAAGCTATGGTTTTTCCAACTCCTTCTTACCAACTATCTTAGTTTAGTCATTTTAGGAAAGCTTCACCTCCTATTCCAAGTAAAATTGATGATGTCATGTCATGCAAAGTAATGGTATACATATTGCTCTATTTTCATACCTGTATATTATAATCATTTAATCTACTCATTTGCAGACTCAGTTATTTGTAGGCTTGCATCCCCCATTGAGTTATTTCTTTTTGCAACTTCTGTACAAGTAGCAAGCAGCAATCGAAGAGATCTTTAGGAAGGAGATCGACATTTACGTAGCTCCAGTGTCGAGTAGCGTACCAGGTAGAAGTAGTGGTGGAACTAGACGGCAACTGCCATAGGATGCGCAGGGGTTGATGCTGCCGGCTGCTGCATGTGTCGAGTCCGATGGTTGGTGGAACGCTGAAGCAGCAGCTAGTGGTGATGTTGCAGGATGGCTGACGAGGGAAGAAACTGCAAGCCGAGCGTGACTGACAGACATAGGACAACGTAGACACCTAACCCTGAAACTAGTAAGCAGGCTTCACAACGCCTGACTAATGGATTTCTTTTTTTTAGAAAACAAGAATTTTATCATAAACATCGAGGGGTCATGTTTAGTATTCATTATCTTCCATGCGGCAGAAGTTTAGTTCTTCTTTTGATTTAAGCTTGACTACAGCAATATACACTTAGGCAACAAGCTAAGTTTCATGGAATTACTCTATCAGGAGCATCTGCAGATCAGATTCTGAAGCAATAAATTCATCATTGTCTTGCACAACGTGCTTCTTGGATCTGATTGATCCAGAAGGATTGGTGGAATATCCAAAGACTATCTTTCGTCTTCCAGTTTCAACATTCCACTTTAAATATGAAACCTCATGAGATGCCCCATAATACATGGATATGTTATTGCAGTGAATTATGGTTTATATATGTTCACAGCACTGAGAACTCCTGTGAAAAATACCTCATTATGTGCAGTCATTCAGCCTTTTCTCCTCACAATTTTGGCCTCATTAAGTCTGAAGTATGCTGGATCTCTCTCAAACTCTGAAATTGCCTTCTCCGATTCACCCACCTTATTCGAAATTATATTCAAGTGAGTAAAGGACATTGGCGGTATCACAAAATAAGTAGATGTAATTTTACGATAACCTTTCTGGTACTTAGCATAACAGAACAGCACTACATGAGCGGCTGATAGTGATGCTGCCTGAGGTGTAGCAAGCATGTAAAGGAGAATGTATAACATGGAAATCCTTCTGAATAGCATGGATTGGAAATTAGAATAGCAACAATCCAAATGCTGAGGCAACTCCATTCCATGCACCTGCCATTGGATACTTCCACAGCTGGTCAGCAGTCGTTCTTTGTTCAGATAAAAAATATTCTCCCATATTCAGTTCAGGTGTATGCTTCCTATTGGTGTAATGCACCTTGCACTTTGTGATTCCCTACAATAACAGGAAAAGAAGAAAGCTTTAGTCATATGCAGCATAGATGAGTACGCAATGTATGAATTCTAGTCTAGGAATCAAAATATGACGACTAGTGGTGTAACAGATATTTCTTCGAACATTTGCATACAGCCAAGAAAACAGCGCCAGCCGCCAACTCTGCTCGATTCACTGCTCCCTACCCTACCATGCCACCGCGACTCACTACACGCACAAACTCTGCAGCGCGGACGGATGAGCATCAAAGAAGACCCTCACCCCGGTTCCGAACAACGAAAGAAACTGACGGATGGAGCAACGGGGACTAGTAGAGGGCGGGCAGAAGCTGAGCAGCTCACTGAGTCCTGGATCTCGTCCTTGACGATGTAGAAGGGAGGCCCTGCGCGGGGGTCATCCTATTATCATCGCTGTGCCGGAGTGCCCCAGCCGTCGAGACGAGACCCCGCCTCCGTGCCTGCCCCTGCCCCTGCCCCTGCCCCTGCCCGTGGCTCTCTGCAATGAGCAGGGAGGTGAAGGGGAGTACAGATTGAGCCGGAGAAGTGAGAAGTGGGCTTCCATGGGCAGTCCAACTTTCTCTTGCCTTGCTCAAAAGACGAAGGAAAAACATTTTTAACTCCTTGGATTATTGTCACGGTTCAAGTTTTCTCCCTGAATCATTTTCCTCCAAGCTTCTTTCGTGTTCCCTCTCCATCTCCATTCAATGTTGTGGCCATGTGGGTGCTTAATGCAAAGTTAAGGGACGCCACCGGGTTGCCCCGCCTTGGGCATCTTTGGCTATGGGGGTGGAGCTATAGTGATTTTTGAGTATGCGAGGATACCCAACTTTTTTTTTGCTAGAACATAAGTATATTGTCCTTTTGGGATGGAGTTGTCACCAAAGAACTATATGTCCCTGCTTTATTCTAGAGGGACATTATGGTCTTTTGAGTTTAAGTCCATGTAGGAATCCAAGTCAAAATTGACTTCCTAGGTCAGTATCCATGTCCTCGCTTCTGCCCGCCCTCCGAAACATTGCCACCTCCTCGAGCATAGTAGGACTTCGGTAGCCCTCGCCCCACTTCTCGAAGGGCTGTAGTTTCGGACCGCCTGAAGGTGTCTTCATGTTTACCCTTCGGGAGAGGCCGGTTGTGGGGGGTACAACCCTGGATCCCCACGACAGACCACATGGGCTGCGTCCCTAGGGGTGGCCCAGCCCACAAGACGAAGCCTTACGGTGCACGACACTGCTCAACGCCTCCCGCAAGACACCGGGAAGATATCCTGAAGATACTACGAGATCTATTAGGATACGTATGATCCCATGATTTCTGTAACCTGTTATTACTTTCCGGTTATCTCGTAGATCTAACTGACTTGTAACCCTGCCCCCAGACTATATAAGGCGGGCAGGGACCCCCTCCAAACTCACGCAATATCATACGATAGCCAATACAATCTAACAGACTACAGGAGTAGGGTATTACGTTATACTGACGGCCTAAACCTGTCTAACTCGTGTGTCTCTATTGCCTTCTTGTTCTCGATTACACGCATCTCTGCCGATCAATCTACCTTCGTGGGATACCCCTCGGAGGACTGCCGACGATATTCTATCGACAGTTGGCGCGCCAGGTAGGGGTGTGCGTGCTGTTTCCATGTCGAACAAGATGGTACTTTCTGCAGGCTCTTTGTCACTCCCATAGCCCGGCCAGATCTTCATGGTCGGATCAATCTCCTAGATCATCAACGCTGACAGAGTCGGAGAGCTCATCGAACCGGTGCGGATCGATACTGCACCGATCACCCCAACGCCTGTGACTGTAGTTCCGATCTTGGAACCACCTCTGAGGTCGCCTTCATTGACAACTTGCCGCCTGCTTCCCCGCTACCCGAGAAGGCAGATCAACAACGACGATCTGATCGCATCCATCGATCAGGTTGGCCAGAAGCTCGTCGATTGCCTCTCCATCACCGAATCGGCTCTAACCACTCTCATTCAGCACCGACCACCCTCCGATCTAGATCTATCGAAGCCTGCTTAGGAAACTCCAGGGGTTACGGCCGTACCCTTCGGGCTCACCAGCGCCGCCATCGCCTATCAAGATGCTCTAAGGGGCAAGTTTGTCAACCAGGTTGGAGATATCCATCCTCTCGCCGACCAGATCACCGACCAGCTTTCGCCGACTATCAACATGCTACACGTCGGCCGACGCCCTGAAGCACCTCTCCAAACCATCCTGGAGGAAAATCCGGACTCTGAGTCCCAGGGCTCTACGGAGATCATCGCCGAAACCACCACCACGCAACCTCCTTTCCTACCCTTCCATGGAGGCGGAATCTTCAACGTCAGCGTCGACACCCCCTCATGGAACGGGGAAACCAAGGAGGAACGCGCCGCTCACGTCAACAGGAACGTCAACCGTGCACAGCGCCGAGCAAATGAGGCTGCCCTTGCGATGGCCGAGGCTCAGCTTGACTCGCAAGGAAGGCCACGCCAACTCCACCGCAACCTCGACAATGAATTTGTCTGTGTTGATGGCCACGACGTCTACAAGACCCCAAGCGCCAACCGTGGCCGCCAACGAGCTCGCCAGGCTCCCGCAGACACCAGAGATCGCAAAGGTCACCGCCATGCTTAAAGCGGTGCACTGCCAAGTCAACAAGATTCGCCAGGATCAGAGGCCTTCATACTCCACAAGCTCAATTCGCTGATCAGCCGCGCCAAGATCTGATCACCGCCCGAGTCACTTCATCGACCAGCACCGCGACGATAGACAACCATCTAGGGCGGAGCTAGGGGCAACCGCATCGAACACCCTCGCCAACACGACCAGGAGGTCGACCAAGACGTCCGAGTGCACCTCAACAACCTCCGAGATGCGCGACGACATATCGACGAGCGCCATTTAGGTCATCACAAAGAAGAAGTACGCTACTGCCAAGAGTACGAGCAAGAGTTCGGTAACCCAGACTCAGCTCTCGAGCCGCTCAATGCCGGCAATGCTGCAGATCACGGCGCCGACAACCCCGAAGGGCCCCCAGCATTCATGAGGGAACTCTGAACACTCTAGTGGCCCCGTGGTTTCAAAATCACTGGGGTCGAGCCCTACGAGGGATGGATGAACCCCACACAGTGGCTACAGGCTTACGCCACTGCTGTGCGCACCGCTGGAGGAGATACTAGTGTCATGGCGAACTATCTTCCCGTCATGCTTACGCCAACCATGATGAACTTGTTCACAAGCCTCACCTCGGACTCCAATGGATCCTGGGAAGAGCTGAAGAAGGTCTTCACCGACAACTACATGGCAACGTGTACTCAGCCAAGCACCAAGCAAGATCTGAACCGCATCTACCAGAAACTATCCGAGCTCCTCCATAGCTACATCAGACGCTTTTATGAGATGAGGAATTCTATTCCTAACATCACAGAAGTTGAGGTCATCACTGCCTTCATCCGAGGACTCCATCACCGCGACCTTCGCTCCAAGTTCAACTACAAGCCACCAACGGGGATTGGCGAGATGATTACGACCGCCAACCAGTACGCTGACGTCGAAGAAGCCGAAGTACGCTTCAACGAGTATGCGGGCACTCATCGCCCAACTCGCCGCAGCGATGATCGCCCCGATGACCAACACCACAGTGACCACCACTACGACGATCGCAGTCACCATCGGGATAGTGGCCGTGATCAGTCAGAAGGATCCAAGTCTGGTCAATATCGCTGCCGCCGACTAGACCACATCATCACCATCATTGAAGAACCTCGAGCCAAGCGTAATTATGACGAGCAGTACAAGAAGATCCTCGATGGCCCATGCCCCATCCACAAAAATGCCAAACATAAGATGAAGGACTGCCTCGGCTTGGTTAAGGAATTCTAGGCTAAAAAGCCGAACAACGACAACAATGATGGCGCCAGGGGCCACCGACCACCTGGGATAATAACAATGCCTTCCAAGATCACGACAAGGTGGTCGCCACCATCTTTGGGGGCCTCGCCGCCGCCGAGAGCAGAAGAGAATGGAAGCTCACCGCCCGACGGGTGCTCGTCGTCAATGCAAAAGACGCCGCTGCCAACCCCAACTATCGCCCCTGGTCTGAGATCCCCATCACCTTCAGCAGGGCCGATCAGTGGGAAGATATCCCTTACATAGGGCATTTCCCTCTCATCCTCAACGCAACCATCTAGAAAGTGCTTTTCAGAAAAGTGCTCGTCGACGGCGGGAGTGCTCTGAACCTCCTCTTTGCCAGAGCCCTAAAAGAGTTGGGTCTTGGGATAGGAGACCTCACACCCTCCGACTCCTCCTTCTAGGGTGTGGTACCTGGTAGGGCATCCAAATTGCTTGGAGAAATCACCCTCCCAGTACAGTTCGGCACGGCCAGCAACTTCCGTGTCGAGCACATCAACTTTTACGTCACTGACTTCAACACCGCCTACCACACCATACTTGGTTGGCCAGCTCTGGCCAAGTTCATGGCCATACCGCACTATGCCTATCTGGTGCTGAAGATGCCTTTGCCTATAGGAGTCCTGACCCTGCGGGCCAATCTCTCCATCGCCTATGCCTATGAGACAGAAAGTCTCACCCTCACCGAAGCCACCGACCTCTCCATCCAGATGGCTAGCATGGTCACCGACGCCAAGACGGTGCCCGTCGATGACCTAGAGATCCCATCGCTGGAGCCTCCTCGCGCCTCCGCCAAGTCCAAGGAAACCAAGGAGGTCGGCCTCGGCCTCAACGACCCCTCCAAGACCATGAAGATTGGGGCTCACCTCGACCCCAAATAGGAAAGCATGCTCGTCTCCTTCCTATGTGCCAACGCCAATGTGTTTGCTTGGAAACCTGCAGACATGATAGGGGTACCACGGGAGAAGATCGAGCACTCTTTGAATGTCTCACCGACCGCCAAACCGATCAAGCAGAAACTCTGACGATTCACGCCAGACAAGAAGGAGGCTATTAGGGTAGAAATAAAATAGCTCCTTGCTACCGGATTTATAAAAGAAGTGTATCATCCTGAGTGGTTAGCAAACCCTATTCTCGTTCAAAAAAAGAATAAAGAATGGAGAATGTACGTTGATTACACTGATCTCAACAAGCACTGCCCTAAAGACCCCTTCGGTCTGCCTCAGATAGATGAGGTTGTAGACTCTACTGCCGGCTGTGAACTACTCTCCTTCCTCGATTGTTACTTCGACTATCACCAGATATCACTCAGGGAAGATGACCAGATCAAGACATCGTTCATCACGCCTTTTGGTGCGTACTATTATATCACCATGTCCTTTGGACTCAAGAACACCGGGCGACCTACCAAAGGGCCATCCAGATGTGCCTCGATCAACAGATAGGCCGCAACGTCAAAGCTTACATTGATGATGTGGTCATCAAGTCCAAGACCGCCGACAATCTTATCGCCGACCTCAAGGAAATGTTCACCAACCTGAAAAGGTACAGATGGAAATTGAACCCGTCAAAGTGCATCTTTGGAGTTCCGTCCGGCATACTCCTGGGCTACATCGTCAGCGCTCATGGCATCAAACCCAACCCCAACAAGGTCTCCACCATCACCAACATGAAACGGCCAACATGCGTCAAGGATATACAGAAGCTTATAGGCTGCATGGCTGCTCTCAGCCGTTTTATATCATGCCTCGGTGAAAAGGGACTACCGTTCTTCAAACTCCTCAAGGCCTTCGAGTGCTTCTCCTGGTCAGAGGAGGTAGATACAGCTTTCGAGCAGCTCAAGTTGTTTCTAACAAAGCCTCCGATCATGACGGCGCCTCGACCAGACAAAACTCTACTGATCTACATCGTCGCCACTTCACACGTCGTTAGCACAGCTATTGTCGTCGAACACGAGGAGGCCGGGCACCCCTATAAGGTGCAACGTCTGGTCTACTTCATCAGCGAGGTCCTTAATGAGCCCAAAACTCGTTATCCTCAGGTCCAAAAGCTGCGATATGCTATTCTGATCATGTCGCGCAAGCTCTGCCATTACTTCGAGTACTACAAGATCGCCGTGGTCACCGAGTTCCCTCTAGGGGACATTCTCCATAACAAGAGGCCAACGGTCGTATCATCAACTAGGCTATTGAGCTTGGCACTTACTTCATTGAATTCAGAAGCAGGCCTACTATCAAGTCACAGGCGCTCGCTTACTTCATTGCTGAGTGGACCGAGATCCAAGAGCCCATCCTCGCTACTTGCCCCGAGCACTAGGTGATGTACTTCAACGGCGCCCTCAACATCAATGGTGCCGGTGCTGGCGTCTTATTCATTACTCCGACCAAGGACAAGCTCTGATATGTTCTTCGAATTCATTTTCTAGCCTTCAATAACGCCGCCGAATATGAAGCATGTCTCCATGGACTATGTATAGCCATCGAGCTCGGTGTCAAATGCCTTATGGTATACGGAGATTCCGCGATGGTCATCAACCAGCTCAACAAAGATTGGTCCTATTCTAGTGAGAAGATGGACGCATACTGCGCCGAAATCAGGAAGCTCGAAGGGAAGTTCTACGGTATCGAGTACCATCACGTGGTACGAGATCAAAATTATCTCACCAACCACCTATCCAAGATAGGCTCTTCTCACGTCGCGATTCCACCTAGGGTCTTCATTCAAGACCTCTTTACATCGTCTATTAAGGAAGAGAAGGAAGTGCAAGAAATCTCCCCTACCGAGCAGTTGGTACTCATAGTACCCTTGCCGGTCGCCGATTGGAGGGAGCAGTTCATCAAGTACCTCACTAGCGTCGACATACCCGTCGACAAGACTGAAACCAAATACCTAATCCATCGAAGCAAGCATTATGTGCTGGTGGACGGGAATTTGATGAGGAAAAGTGCCAAGGAAGGGATACTGTAGAAATGCATCACCCAAGAAGAGGGAGTGAAGCTACTTCTCAAAATTCACTCTGGTTCCTGCGGCAACCACGCGACCTCGAGAAACCTAGTTGGCAAAGCTTTCCGAGCTAGTTTTTACTGGCCCATAGCCATCACCAATGCAGAAGACCTCGTACGACGTTGTGAAGGATGCCAATTTTTCGCCAAGCAAATACACGTGCCGGCGCAAGAGCTACAGACCATCCCAGCTTCATGGCCTTTTGCACGCTAGGGACTGGATATGATCGGGCCCTTCAAGCCAGCGCCAGGTGGTTTTCGGTACGTGTACGTTGCCATTGATAAGTTCTCCAAGTGGATCGAATACAAACCGCTTGTTTCGGCCACTGCAAAGAAAGCAGTCGAGCTCTTTGAAGACATCATCCACAAATTCGGTCTCTCGAATAGCATTATCACTGACCTTGGAACCACATTCATTGGTCATCATTTTTGGGACTTCTGCGAAGACCGATGCATCTCCGTCAAATACGTCTCTATTGCCCATCCTAGAGCCAATGGCCAGGTCGAACGGACGAACGGCATGATCCTTGATGCCCTCAAAAAGAGGCTATATCAGAAAGAAGAAAAGCATCCGGGCAGATGGCTCAAAGAACTACCAGCTATGGTCTAGGGACTGCGCACTCAAGCTAGTCGCAGCACCGGTGTGTCTCCATATTTCTTGGTCTAGAGCTCAGAAGCCATACTTCTAGCGGACATTGCCTTCCGAGCACCTAGGGTGGAACACTATGATGAAGAGCAAGCCGCAGCTGTTCGGACAGAGGACGTCGACAAGGCCGAGGAGGAACGCCTAATCACCTGCGTCCGTACAGCCAAATATCTAGAGGGCTTGCGGAGATACTACAACCGCAACATCAGAGGTCGTTCATTTGCTGTCGTTGACCTCGTTCTCTGCAGAAAACAGAAAACCGAAGGGATACACAAGCTCTCCTCCCCCTGGGAAGGGCCCTATGTGGTCAAAGAGGTTACTCGACTAGGGTCTTACCGGCTAAGCGACTTGGACGGACTCGATGTCCCCAATTCATGGCACATCGAGCACCTCATATGTTTCTATCCTTGAAATGCTCTAGATATGTATTCTCCACTCCATGATGAATAAAGTTTTGGTCGCCATAATTTGTCTTCATTATTTCTCCGTTACGATTTAATCTCCACTTGCGGTCGTCAGCTCTAAGTTACTCCTTAATGAACTCCAATACGGGATCTCCATAAATGCTCCGCCACATTTCTCCATATCTCCAATATGTGATCACCATAAACACTCCGCCGTGTTTCTCCATATCACCAAAATGTTTCGGCAATCGCCGAGCAGCACACGTTTTGTTCTGTGCTCTATGGAGAAGACCCAGTCTCCGATCTCTCCCTACACGTGCTACGGGCTCCACGCTCTGCGTTATGGGTGGTCGGCTGTGGTTCCTTGGTCAAGCCTGTTCCTCCTACACGTGCACAGGCTCCGCGCTCGACGTTATGGACTATGGGCTAGCCAAGGCCAAGAGCCCAGTAAAGAACTAATTGCTCGGGCGCTACTAATACTACGTATATCTCCAAGTTATTTCACCAACCGCTAAACATCACACGTTTCTCTCTATTCTCTATGGAGAAGACCCAATCTCTGATCTCTCCCTACATGTGCTACGGGCTCCGCGCTCTGCATTATGGGTGGTCGCCCGTGGTTCCTTGGTCACCCCTATTCCTCCTACACATGCACGGGCTCTGCGCTCGATGTTATGGATTATGGGCTAGCTAAGGCCAAAGAGTTCAATAATGAACTAACTGCTCGGACGCTATTTATACTATGTATAATTGCGTTAGGGTTAACACTACAATGATTCTTCAACGAAAAACTGGCAAACTATATAAACATGCACATGCCATTTTACAACATTTATACATATATATAAATGATTGTCTGCGCCCTTGCGCATTTTAACTACTCTCTCTAGTTATTACAGACTTTTCTCCGAGTAGATCATCGGGCTTCGCCATCGTCGTCAATCTCGCCGAACATGTCGATGTCGCCGGCCAGCTTCTTTGCCACGTCTTCCACCTCATCTTCCAGCTGCTGGTGCTCCATTGCGCCCATCCCTCTGGCGAATCCGGCCCCTATCGCTTGAAGGTCAATGGTAGGGTAATGGGACCGGACCACCGCTAGGGCATGTGTAACAACGGTGATGATGGCATCGTGGTTGAAGCTTTTGAAGTTCTCCCACGTCGCCTTGCACCTTTCGATGATGGTCTCTAGATGCGGCGGCCTGCCGTCAGGCTGAGGAGCCACCTCTAGGTCGACACAGTCGAGCACCGGCTTGACTCTGGCAACTACGGCGTCGAGCTTGTTCCTCTGGGTCCTGGCCTCCTATTCCAGCACATCGAACTATGCCTTAAACCACCGACGATAGTCTGCAGGCATCACAAGGATCCATAAAGCCAAGAAATTACTCCAGCAGTAACTCTGATCACAAAGTACTTCACCTTTCAGCTCCTCGGTCAACTTCTGTGCACACTCTGACTCCTTTGCCTTCTCCTCTTGGAGTTGCTCGACGGTTTGGTGTAGCTGGCGGAGCTCTGAATCTTGCTTTACAAGCACAATAGTCGTTAGCAATAATATGACTGTTCAACAGTGCAAAGCAAAATCGTTGATACGTCATACCTTTTCTCTGTTTGGAGACGTTTCTGAGCTGCTTGGACTTCCGCTCCAGCTGCTCGAAAACACTCGTCAGTTGCTCGGAGACGGTGGCCAGTTGCTTAGACTTGCCCCGCAGCTGCTCGGATGCGGTCGCCAGCTGCTCGGATAGGACGCCCTTCTGGTATTCCAGATCCCGCACATTGAATTCAGCAAGATCCCGCTCACGTTGGGCCCTCTGGACATTTTTCTCCATGAGTTTCATCGCCTCCTTTATTTTTTCATTTTCTTTGGTGAGGGGCTCCATCCTCTTGATGAGCTGGCGCCTTTGTTTGGCAGTCCGAGTTATCCCCTGCAAACGCACCAAGACTATGAAGAACAATCTCCAACGTCAAACACGAGCATTGCAGCACTAACCTTAATCTGTTTCATCACTCCGGAAAGGGTAGACTTCAGCCTTCTGAGCTCCCTGGTGGTGTCCTCCTCCTCAACGACCACCACTTTATCGCCACGCTTGCGGAGGATTCGGACGGCTTGAGGTCGTGATTCCTCATGCTCAATTTCTTCCACTTTGTCCTCTTCCTCCACAGCTAGAGGCACCACCTGGGGGCTCGGTGGCCGCACAGCGTGGCCGACCACGCCCTCTGATGTTTCTGGGAGAGCTGCCTACTCTTCCGGCCCCACCGGCTTTCTCGCCCTAGACTCTAGCGTGGCGTCGGCAGCTCCAGCATCCGTCGTCGAAGACCCGACGGTTTCCGCCATTGATCCTGGCATCGCCTCCGACCAGTCCGCTGTCGGCGCCAACCGTTCACCGCTGCCAAGTACATCAGCAATGGTGGTCGACTCCTCCGTAGGCCGCCGAGCACCCGGGGACTCTAGGACGGGGTCTACCGGCATTGTCTCCACCCCGAGACCAGCCCTCGGCTGCTCATCAGTGTGGACAGGCGGGGTCTGATCCTCCGTACACCTCACACTGCATTAGATCAGCTCGTCAATCGCCAAAAGAAATCAGGATACGACAGCCAAATAACAAAAAAGCAAGGATACTTTTCTGAACCGGCGCTGCCTTTTAGAGCCCCCAGGCGCGGCCCTGGGGTCGACTTGCGCGCCCTGGGGCGGATGTCTTGCGGTTTCCACCGTCGACCTCTCCTCCGCCTATCGCTCAGGGACTCCCCTCGCCTGCTGCTCGGGGACTCCCTTCACCTGCTGCTCGGGGACTCCCTTCGCCCGCTGCTCGGGGACTCCCTCCCCTTCCTTCGATTGGTCCTCCATGCGCATGTTGTCTGGAGGCGCCTCCGTGCTCGGAGAAGGAGCTACCGAAGCCCCGTCGTCATCTGACCACTCGGACATCGCCGCACTTCATGTCCGAGTGGTCTGGTCACCACCAAGCGAGATGCCGCCTGATTTGCAAACAGCACCCACCGTCTTCCTCTTCTTCTGGGCCGACTCATCTGCCGCTGCCCTCTTCCCCTGGACTTTCTCCGACACTGGGGGGGGTACTCTCCGTCCGACCAGCGTCTGCGCCTTCGGACTCCGACGAGGCGCTGGCCGCATCTTCCTTAGGTCAACTTGGTGGCCGGGCGTCTACTGCCTGCGGCCAATCGCCCCTCGGCACGCCCGAGAAGTACACCGTTCTTTCCTGCGAATGGATCTTTGCATAAGGGAATCAATTCACTGCTCGGCAATGATAATGGACAAAAAAGCATCATGAACAAAACAATTGGGATGGTTACCTGAGGAGGTGGATTTGTACAGTTGAAGGCCCTCATCTGCCTTGACACGCTGAATGAGGCATTTGGAGCGAATAGCTTTGTGGCCCGCTCTAGCACGTCATCCTTCGTCAGCCTCCCCATGCTCTCCTGGGTGCTGTCATTGTCCCCCTTGAAGTCAAAGCCCAGGTGGGCCCTCTCCTTGTAGGGATGGATGCGGCGCACTATGAAGCTCGCCGCCACCAGTCCGTTGTTGATCTCCACGCCTTTTATCAGGTTGAGGAGCTCCCTCACCTGCTCCATGTCAGCACTGCTCGGCTTCTCCGACCAGCTCTTCTGGCTCTCTGGGATGTGGTCGATGTCGCAGCGGATTGCAGGGTGGCTCTGCTTCATGTAGAACCACCTGGCATTCCACCCCTTCAGAGAAGTATTCAGCTGTACAGTGATGTACTCGCTCGCCATCCTGTCCTGGAGTTGCAGATATACGCCGCCGACCACCTTAGAACCGCCGCCGCCCTTCTTCTTTAACCAGAACAGGTGTCTGAAGAGGTTGAAGTGCGGAAGAACCCCTAAATATGCTTCACAGAAGTGGATAAAGATCGAGATGTGCAAGATGGTGTTTGGGTGGAGATTGCATAGACTAATTACCCAAAACTCCAACAGATCCCTCAGGAAAGGATCAACAGGAAATCTCAATCCACGCTAGAAATAATCCTCAAACACCACTACTTCATCAGTATGAGGCATTGGGAAGGGCTCACCGTTGGCTAGCCGCCATCCGGCGGTGACTCGGTCAGAAAGAACGCCCGCCTCCACCATCCTGTTGATCTCCGCCTCCCCCATCCTCGATGGCACCCATTCCTCGTCATGGCTGGCTACGGTGGCCGCCTTCTTCGGTTTCACAGCTCCCTTCTTCGGCGCCATTTCTCAGATCTGATTTGGGTTTGGCGGCGGAAGCACGTATGAATTTGGAAGTGCGAGGGCTGAGGAGGAAGACGAAGTGGCAAAGTGGTAAAGGTGGGAGCATGGGGTGCGGCGACGCATTTATATAGCACTCCCCCTACTCTTTCGCATAAATGGTTTACTGGGCTGTTACCTGGGCTTTTGCTTAACTACAGCCCATATCGCCCATTTATCGCCACGATTTGTTACTACTCGCCGAATTTTCGCCGACTTCTCCGCCATCTGTTACGGCTCAGTAATTACTACTGTACAACAATTACTTCGGTTTTTTCTCCATGATTTGTTTTCTCCAAGATTTTCACTTGTCGCTCAGGGACTACGTCAGCAATACGACTTGGTTCTTCATCACACTGGGGACTTTCTTCTGTTGATTGCTGTTTCTGACCCTGGCACCACGTGACCACATCACCTACTATCAGGCTCGGGGACTAAGCGGGCACACTTCACCTTGCGGTGAATGTGCTTTTCTCATCTCGAGGTTACACCCGGGGACTGGCTGCCTGCTTGGCTGGTCTTCTACTTTTCTTCTACTTCGGACCCTAGCACCACGTGACTGCGTCACCTACTGTCAGGCTCGGGGACTAAATGGGCACACTTCACCTTACGGTGAGTGTGTTTGCTTTAATCTGGAAGACTCCGCGCCTCCTAAAGTTGAAGAAGACTATCTCTCTTTCTTATGGTCGGATTCTAAGTGGGCACACTTGGTCCACCGCGAGGAAATTTTTCGGTTTTGAACTTGAGCTCCTTACACACTTATGGCAAGCCGCATTTGAGTTACACTGCTCGGCGATGGTTCATGCTGCTCGGCGACGGTTCACACTGCTCGGCAACTTATCACGGTGGTCGGTCCATGAGTTTGACTGCTTGGTTTTGTTCGCGCTTGCTCGGACAAGCTCAAGATGGTGTTGCACAACGGATGCAAGGCGCTCGTGGACTAGCTGTAGAGTGTACAACCCCGGATACCAACGGCAGACCACATGGGCTGCGCCCCCAGGGGCGGTCCAACCCACAAGACGAAGCCTTGCGGGGCACGACGCTGCTCGGCGCCTCCCACAAGACACCGGGAAGATATCCTGAAGATACTACGAGATCTGTTAGGATACGTATGATCCCATGATTCCTATAATCTGTTATTACTTTTCGGTTACCTCCTAGATCTAACCGACTTGTAATCCTACCCCCAGACTATATAAAGCGGGCAGGGACCCCTTCCAAACTCACGCAATATCGTACGATAGCCAATACAATCCAACAGACCACAGGAGTAGGATATTACGTCATACTGACGGCCTGAACCTGTCTAACTCGTGTGTCTCTGTTGCCTTCTTGTTCTCGATTACACGCATCTCTACCGATCAATCTACCTTTGTGAGATATCCCTCAGAGGACTGCCGACGATATTCTGTCGACACCGGTGGTGCGCCCTGGTCTTCTTTTCGGAGACCTTATGAAGATGACTTCGTGCAGCCGCTGGCCCATCCCTTTGGAAGGAACTTTCGGATAGAGTCTGCAATTTGCCGGCCGGATGGAGTTTGAAGATCAAGGATGTACCAAAAATAACAGACTCTATCTGATAGGCAAACAATATTATTTTATATGAAACAATATTATTTTTACAAAACGAAGTTAAAGTACTATATTGGGACCATATATGTTACATCGATGCCTTAGTAGACTTAATTATACTTGTGATAGGAGGAAGTTGGTGGTACAACGCTGCAAAAATATGAGAGATGTACGCCATCACATTATTATTTATCATTCATGATCCGTGCATGCCTGACCTCTTGTTGGGATGCAAGATATGGATCGCACTTGTGACGAAAAATGTAGTAGGGCTACTTCTCCTAACACAGCAATAATGGAGTGGTTGCTGCTGCGTGCTTTCTGCATTATTGCTCCACGGAACATTTGGATCTACCTTGCTTTGGATCCAATGCAAGCAGGGCACACATGTCGCTTGTCTTGGTCCATCTCTTTTGCTTTCATCCTTTAACTTCAATGTCATTATTGTTGCATTTGCTTGAAATGACGACATTGCCAGATAAATAAGGTACCGGATGGACAAACTCACCTGGACTACTCTGCTATGAGAAAAGAAATAAGATAAAATTTGTACATTTAGATTAAGACTGGTCGCCAAAGTAAGGCAACCTAAATAAAACCTTTTCTTTTACCTAGCCAGTTGCTATATATGATGAGGACATAACACCTTAGGATACAACCATAGATTATAAGGTGAGCTCGTTCCAACATTTATATAATGATAAAACTAAGAATTGGTTGCTAGCTAATATTTGTATTTCTAATGTGCTTATAAACAATGGTGATGATGATAGAGAATGGATATGCCATGAACCCTGTCCGCATCAGGGCTTGTTTGGAATACATGTGTGTTGGAGTGGGTTGGGGTGAAATTTAGTTTAAATTTCACACCAATCCACTTCAACACAAATAAATTGAGATTGATACATATGCATTCAAACAAGGCATCAATACGCCATGCATATATAAGATCCACAAGAAAGATCGATATGAAAAACATATTAGTAGATCAGTTTAAATATACCATATACTAGCTACTAGCCAGTACGACTTGCACCGTCCAAATGATCGAGATGCATGGTTATTCGATGAAGTGACTGTCTAGAGGACTAGACGAGCTAGTCAACCACTTGAGCAGTTGATTACGTGCATAGACTACGGCCACAAGGTGTCACCTGATCCAAATCGAAATTATATTCAAGTGAGTAAAGGACATTGGCGGTATCACAAAATAAATAGATGTAATTTTACGATAACCTTTCTGGTACTTAGGATAACAGAACAGCACTACATGAGCGGCTGATAGTGATGCTGCCTGAGGTGTAGCAAGCATGTAAAGGAGAATGTATAACATGGAAATCCTTCTGAATAGCATGGATTGGAAATTAGAATACCAACAATCCAAATGCTGAGGCAACTCCATTCGCACCTGCCATTGGATACTTCCACAGCTGGTCAGCAGTTCTTTGTTCAGATAAAAAATATTCTCCCATATTCAGTTCAGGTGTATGCTTCCTATTGGTGTAATGCACCTTGCACTTTGTGATTCCCTACAATAACAGGAAAAGAAGAAAGCTTTAGTCATATGCAGCATAGATGAGTACGCAATGTATGAATTCTAGTCTAGGAATCAAAATATGACGACTAGTGGTGTAACAGCTATTTCTTCGAACATTTGCATACAGCCAAGAAAACGGCTCCAGCCACCAACTCTGCTCGATTCACTGCTCCCTACCCTACCATGCCACCGCGACTCACTACACGCACAAACTCTGCAGCGCGGACGGATGAGCATCAAAGAAGACCCTCACCCTGGTTCCGAACAACGAAAGAAACGGACGGATGGAGCAACGGGGACTAGTAGAGGGCGGGCAGAAGGTGAGCAGCTCACTGAGTCCTGGATCTCGTCCTTGACGATGTAGAAGGGAGGCCCTGCGCGGGGGTCATCCTATTATCATCGCTGTGCCGGAGTGCCCCAGCCGTCGAGACGAGACCCCGCCTCCGTGCCTGCCCCTGCCCGTGGCTCCGTGCTCTGCAATGAGCAGGGAGGTGAAGGGGAAGGGAGTACAGATTGGGCTGGAGAAGTGAGAAGTGGGCTTCCATGGGCAGTCCAACTTTCTCTTGCCTTGCTCAAAAGACGAAGGAAAAACATTTTTTAACTCCTTGGATTATTGTCACGGTTCAAGTTTTCTCCCTGAATCATTTTCCTCCAAGCTTCTTTCGTGTTCCCTCTCCATCTCCATTCGATGGTGTGGTCGTGTGGGTGCTTAATGCAAGTTAAGGGACACCACCGGGTTGCCCGGCCTTGGGCATCTTTGGCTATGGGGGTGGAGCTATAGTGATTTCTGGGTATGCAAGGATACCCAACTTTTTTTTGCTAGAACATCAAGTATATTGTCCTTTTGGGACGGAGTTGTCACCAAAGAACTATATGTCCCTGCTTTATTCTAGAGGGACACTATTTATAGTGTCAAAGTTACACTCGAGGACTATAACCATAATGCTCCTACCCTGGAGCATACCCCTAATATCATAGGGACATTATGGTCTTTTGAGTTTAAGTCCATGTAAGTCGAAATTGACTTCCTAGGTCAGTGTCTATGTCCTCGCTTCTGCCCGCCCTCCGAAACATTGCCATCTCCTCGGGCATAGTAGGACTTCGGCAGCCCTCGCCCCACTTCTCAAAGGGCTGTAGTTTTGGACCGCCTGAAGGTGTCTTCGTGTTTACCCTTCGGGAGAGGCCGGTGGTGCGCCCTGGTCTTCTTTTCGGAGACCTTATGAAGATGACTTCGTGCAACCGCTGGCCCATCCCTTTGGAAGGAACTTTCGGATAGAGTCTGCAATTTGCCGGCCAGATGGAGTTTGAAGATCAAGGATGTACCAAAAATAACAGACTCTATCTGATAGGCAAACAATATTATTTTATATGAAACAATATTATTTTTACAAAACAAAGTTAAAGTACTATATTGGGACCATATATGTTACATCGATGCCTTAGGGGCTGATTGGTTGCCCGAACCAGGCCACCCTTGCACCCTTTGCCTGCTTCAACTCATTCCTCTGTCGTGTTTGGTTCCCCGCCTTGCACGCTTTGCCTGCTTCGTTTCATTCCGCTGCCCTCCACCATCCCGCACGGCTCTGTCTTCTCAATTTCCACTTGCCTCGCGATGCAGGACGACACGATGCACCCATGGTATAAGGGCCCATGTGTCATATGCTCAAAACTCTTATCCATGCATGCAACCAAACAAGATCACATCTCGTACTGGATCAACAACAAAGACAACCAAACACGACTGGATGCACGATTTGAGCATGCATTTCACACTCCTGGACTACCTCTCCATCCCGCCTCTCCATCACCAAAGCAACCAATCACGCCCTTTGTAGACTTAATTATACTTGTGATAGGAGGAAATAGGTGGTACAACGCTGCAAAAATATGAGAGATGTACGCCATCACATTATTATTTATCATTCATGATCCGTGCATGCCTGACCTCTTGTTGGGATGCAAGATATGGATCGCACTTGTGACGAAAAATGTAGTAGGGCTACTTCTCCTAACACAGCAATAATGGAGTGGTTGCTGCTGCGTGCTTGCTGCATTATTGCTCCATGGAACATTTGGATCTACCTTGCTTTGGATCCAATGCAAGCAGGGCACACATGTCGCTTGTCTTGGTCCATCTCTTTTGCTTTCATCCTTTAACTTCAATGTCATTATTGTTGCATTTGCTTGAAATGACGACATTGCCAGATAAATAAGGTACCGGATGGACAAACTCACCTGGACTACTCTCTGCTATGAGAAAAGAAATAAGATAAAATTTGTACATTTAGATTAAGACTGGTCGCCAAAGTAAGACAAGCTAAATAAAACCTTTTCTTTTACCTAGCCAGTTGCTATATATGATGAGGACATAACACCTTAGGATACAACCATTGATTATAAGGTGAGCTCGTCCCAACATTTATATAATGATAAAACTAAGAATTGGTTGCTAGCTAATATTTGTATTTCTAATGTGCTTATAAACAATGGTGATGATGATAGAGAATGGATATGCCATGAACCCCGTCCGCATCAGGGCTTGTTTAGAATACATGTGTGTTGGAGTGGGTTGGGGTGAAATTTAGTTTAAATTCCACACCAATCCACTTCAACACAAATAAATTGAGATCGATACATATGCATCCAAATAAGGCCTCAATATATATGCTTCTTTCCGTGAGAAATAATCAAAATGCATCCATGCATACGCCATGCATATATATGATCCACAAGAAAGGTCGATATGAAAAACATATTAGTAGATCAGTTTAAATATACCATATACTAGCTACTAGCTAGTACGAGTTGCACCGTCCAAATGATCGAGATGCATGGTTATTCGGTGAAGTGACTGTCTAGAGAACTAGACGAGCTAGTCAACCACTTGAGCAGTTGATTACGTGCATAGACTACGGCCACAAGGTGTCACCTGATCCAGATCCACAGGTAACAACTACCTCGACCTTTTGCACCTCCATTCTCACTTTGGGGAGATCAACGGCACAAGTTCCTGTGGTTGCAATGCAAATGGCCAATGAATTAAGAGCACACCGCATATGTATATGTATATACATGCTTTGTTTAATATGAGTTATTTGGTAGCCAAGATGCAATGCATGATGATGTTGATAGGAGAAGGGTCGTCTTCTTGCATGGATCGATCGTCTGGTGAAGATATTTTGGGTGTTGGATCGATCAAGTGGCCGACAACTTCCAGCTCCCTTTGTGATTTGCATCATACTCTTCTTTAGCTAAAGGAAAAGTGGATCTTTTAAGGCCCTTATTATATATAGTACATTGATCGATCATAAACACAAGAGTCGACATGTCATAATTCCCAAACTTGTAAAGGATAACCTCTCTCCAAAGTTCGAAAATCTTTGGGTTATTTAGGACAGTATCGGTGTGAGTTTAATCAGAGTTTCATTTGCATTTAATAAGCTATCACAAAATCATTTTTGATGAGTGGCAATGTTTTTAAGAAGAGAGAGAGAGAGAAGTGAGTTTCATGGGGATGAAACTCTCTTGGCACAATTACCAACTCTGAGTCATAAAATCAAATGTTTATGAAACCATAAAATACAACTTTACATTGAGAGTGGGTGTTTCATCTATGTCTAGTTTTATTCTGACAGTCTTGGAAACAATGCCATAAAGTTCCTCACTGAGAATGGCCTTATGAGGTATTTGGTGTGACGAACCATTTCATCCTATAATATAACTATTAGCTTGAGAGGCATGTAGTGGTGCAGAATCAATCCAATATATATATATATATATATATATATATATATATATATATATATATATATATTCCACAGAGCAAACAAAAACTTGAGGATTCAGAAAATGATGAACCACCATATTCTTCCTCAAATCGAACACACCGTTGCATTAATGTCCGACTTAGCTAATTAGGGAGAACAAATTATGCCATTGTGAGGTATATGTAGTACATATTGGTTTATCATATAACTCCCTCTCTTTTTAAAATGTAAAAAATGACCAATTCATTATCCTAATTAAGTATAACTTCTCTAATTTTGATCAAGTATGTAGCTACAAAAATATATTAACATTTACAATACCAATGCAAATAAATGAAATATCAAGATATACTTCATGGTGGATTTAATGAAACTAATTTGTCATGATACAATTTTTAGACACAACCAAAGCAACAAAAGTTTGACATAAAAAAATTGAAACACTTTAGGTTAGAGAAATATGTGTGCACACGCATGCAAGTTGCCACATGCATGTATCTAGCTTAATCAAGTGAAAGAATCAAATATTTTTTGAGTGCGTGGAGACCTATACAATCTTTTTTTATTATTTTGATTTGCCTGGACCCATTTCTGGTATCTCAACAAACAAAAAAGAAATGGAAAGACATGTTTTTTGGATGAGAAAACTCTGAAATTTCTAAGTCGTTCGATATCGCGATCAAAGTACACTTTCTCAGAGCATTTGACGTGTCACGATTTTTTTTTTTTGCCTTCAGATCTGGTCCTTTTTTCTAGCTCCAATGGACGGCGATTGCTTCGAGTGTAGGCAATAAGATTTATTTTGTCAAAAGATAAGCCGTATCCATTGAGGAAGCTGCTGACCTTTTAGTTAAGGCATCCTATTGACCACCAAAATTATTAGCATACTTAGTCCTAACTCCTAACCCTCATTATTCTACAAACTCTGGTGTACCGACATATTTTTGCAGGTTGTCAAAATGCAAAGATAGTATCCACATCGACGTCTAGATTTGAGAACAACTCTACGAGTCTCTTTATATCCTTCTTTATTAATAGAACAAAGATTTAGATTAAAAGGTTTCCTCCAACAGTTTATTTAATTGGATTTTCAAATATTGACATCCTCTATTACGGATTTCTCGGTAGAAGATGGAGAACGGAGTTGGATCTCTAGTGTGCACAAGATTTAGAAAAGCGGTAGGAGGGTGAAAAGATATAGTGAGTGATTTTTATTCAAATGGCTCTCCATATAATGATTTAGAGAGTTAGTTTAACAAAGACTCCTGGAGATGTTCTGACCTTGTAAAAGGTTAAAAAAAACTTGAACCGATACGAATATGTGGTCAATTGAAGTAACCATGATTTGTATGACGAACATATAAGAGCACATATTTGTATGCCGAATAATTATATGGAGACCCGTTTAGCCATGCATGCAGATGAAAAGAACACTAAATGTTGTGTGAGAGAGTAACGGACTCGTTGCATGCGCTTGGGTGCCTAAGAGCGCATGAACAAGAGCCTTGTATTACAGAATTGGAGAAAACCTAGAAGCATACCCCGGCGTTGCAGCAGGATTTTCTTAAAAATAAATCAATTATATACGTAACATTACTATATATGGTATTATGTATACTGTGTATATTTATGATTTTTTTGAAAATGTATATATATGAATTTAACTTGCATGTTATTTTATTGTATCTGATCCGGTAAAAAACCGGTAAGCTAATAGAAGAAAACTAATAGAATATTTGATCACATTATAGAGAAATAGGTGATGAAACAAATAGCGTAGGTAGATGAATTATATGTTAATAGATTAAAGATTAAAAGTATTGCACATGATAGAGATGACATGTATATTTTTTTGTAATTAATTAAGGATGATATGGACTTAGTGGAATATGACGCGGATCCCTTGCATGAATAGATAAGTATTGGTAATTAATTTGTAGGGGATAGAAAAATAGAAAAAGTTTAAAAGAAAGTGCAGCTCATGGTAAAAATTGAACCTGAACCGTCTTAGTTTAGGGATAAAAAAATAAATGAAGTGTAAGAAAAAAATAGGAAACATAAAAATCAGATGATTATGAGAATCGAACTAGCACACTCATAGAGTTAGGGCGAGAGGGTTGTACTACTGGACCACAGGCTTATTTTTATTTTTATTTACTAGACGACTAGCGCCTGGATGCCAGTCAGATAACGCGTCCGGACGTAGCTCGGGCCAATCCGATTCGAGAAACAAGAGTTGTTCGATCTCAGCGCATAACAGAAGAAACGAGCGCACCTATCCCTCCCCCACGTAACAGAACAGAAAGAGCGTGTGCCCGCGTGTACTTGCGGCAGCCCGTCTCTCGCTGCGCCACCATACCAAGCCGCGCCGCCATCCCACTACGAGCCGCCAGCATCGAGAAGAAAGGGAGGGTGCAGCGCCCACCCGCGCCTTTGGTTCAGATGCCTAGCCAGCGTCGAGAGAAGGTGGAGACACCGAGGCGAGGCATCATAAGACGAGGAGGGAGCGGGATGCAATGCCCGATCTTCTTTTGAAATATCCATATGTAACAATTGCAACATACGTCTAAAGACAGATAAAACACTTGAACATGCATCTGAAACACTTGCAAAACACCTCAAAATCATTGCAAAACATACGCAACATCCAGATAAAAAACTTGAAATATATATGTGAAACATATGCAACATACAAATAAACATACTTGCAATATACATTTCAAAAATCAGATGAAACATTGAGAACAGAAGCTTGCAAAATACGTGTACAATCATTGCAACATATGCAACATCCCGATCTACTTTTGCAACATCCATATAAAATATTTGCAACATACCTATGAAACATATGAAACATCTGAAACATAGGCTTGCAACATGTGTTTTTCACCCTTCTTCTTCTGTACGACACAACGCAAGCGGGATGGGCAGGCGCAGGGCAGTGCCATCGCGACCCCTTCTAGAGGAGAGCGGAGGGTCGGCGCGGACAAGCCGCTGGCAAGCTTTGGCTGGGATGCAGGCTGCCGCCGTCGTAGGTGGGTGGAGGGGAAGGCGTGGACATGCTAGAGATGGCACAGGCCACCGGCAGGCTCTAGCCAGGCGAGGGCCAGGAGGAAGGGGTCATTTACAGGCGCAGACGCAGGCTGCTGCCGGCGAGCTCTGGCCGGGTGGGGTGGGGGCGGGGGAAGAAGGGGCTGGCTGGGAGCTCTGGCTGGGCGGGGGACAAGAAGAAGGTGCAGGCGGCTGGCGCAGCGACCGGTGGTGGGGGGTGGTGCCACGGGGGATGCGCGGGATGGAGGCGCCGCGGGGAGTGCAACGAATGGACGGAGATTTTTTTTTGCGGGAGCACGTACGGATGGGAGTCACAAGACGGACGTCCTCATCATATCATTATCGTTTTATTTATCTATAACAGCAAAATTAATAAGTGAGTATCAAAGTATCAAATGAATGTTAGTCGACCAATAGGTTATGCCGTGGCTCTCCTGGCATACCACATGGATGCACCCCTGACTTCTTACCTAGTAGGCTCGAATCAGGCGAGTTATAAACTTCTGCAGCTGGAATCACCAGACACCAAGGTATATACGCCTTATATACCTGTAGATCTACAACATATACCAGCGCCATATAGTATATATACGCAACTTTAAGTTTCTGCCGACAAGATCAGTAGTACTAGCTAGTGTCGTCTCAAATGGGGTAGGCGCTATGTCAATGACAGAATGCTACTCCATCCATCCGGCAACAAGGTCGTTGTGACGCACCGTCCAAATGAACGTGGCGCCCCGTTAATGGGCTCCAGTGGTGTGTGGATAAGAATTTAAGAAGCTTCCAATTGGTTTATTTGCATTTTGGTGAAACCTAGGGACATCACGCGGGATCTGTATGTCATTTCACAGAAGGAGAACATTGTAAATGTTGAAATAAAACCCAATAAAGGCTTGTTTGGATCCACCAACTAAACTTTAGCCGACTAAATTTAGTTGCTAGGGATATAAATGGTCTACTTAAAAGTCCAGCTAAAGTTTAACTGAGTTTAGCTACTTTAACCTAGCTAAAGTTAGCTGAGTCTATTAGTTGGAGGATCTAAACACCCCAGCTAAAGTTTAGCTAGAAGTACTTTTAGCTGGCTAAAGTTAACTTTGAAATTTTAGCTAGCTATAAACTTAAGCTGGATGGATCCAAACAATGCCTAATATTTGCCTTTTTTTTTTGTCCTATAGGTACTAAATAAATTACACTTAGAGAGGAACAAACTTTTGCAGCTAGAAGGAATATGTGAGGTAGGTATATACATGCATGCCATAATATGTCCCATCTGCTTCCGTGACTCCAGTAATAATATCGTTATCCTATTCACATGCATGTTTAGTCATGCTAATCCCACCGCCCACTGTGTAATGGCGTGTGGAATCGCCTATAAAACGCCCCCAAGCCAACCATCTCCTATCGTCAAACACAGCCAATTGGTAGCCAAGTGGAGTGTAGCTAGTACTCCCCCAGTTAAGCCACACTAGCTAGCTTAGTATAGACCTGCAGCTGACCAGGTAGCTCGACCGGGCAGCAGCCATGTCGGAGGAGAAGCACCACCACTTCCACCACCACAAGAAGGACGAGGAGCAGCCCACCGGCGAGTACGGGTACTCCGAGACCGTGGCCACCGAGGTGGTGACCACCGGCGAGGACGAGTACGAGAAGTACAAGAAAGAGGAGAAGGAGCACAAGCACAAGCAGCACCTCGGCGAGGCCGGCGTCATCGCCGCCGGCGCCTTCGCCCTTGTATATCATCGATCGATGCTTCTTCTTTGTTCTTTGTGCTGACGACGATCGACCTTAATTTCACTCGTCTTCGTTCCATGGATTCTTTTTTTCCCCTTCCATATATACTATATAGTACGAGAAGCACGAGGCGAAGAAGGATCCCGAGCACGCGCACAGGCACAAGATCACCGAGGAGGTCGCAGCGGCAGCGGCCGTCGGTGCCGGCGGCTACGCCTTCCACGAGCACCACGAGAAGAAGAAGGACCACAAGGACGCCGAGGAGGTCAGCGGCGAGAAGAAGCACCACCACCTCTTCGGGTGACCGTACCGTACCGGCCGGCGATCGAGCTTGCTCCGGCGCACCACCACCTGTTTAATTCTGTACTGCATGCGTGTTAATTTGACGGTTCACAATAATAAGTCCCTTTCCGGACCTTGCTAATAAGCTGTTGCTTGTGTGAGTGAGACTGAGAAGAGGTGGGGTGGGGCCGGCTATGAGCGTCGAGGTGTTCCTGTACTTGCTGCTTCATTTTCTCTGCGTGTATAATTGTGTTGAAGAAGTTGGAGCGATATGATGATGTGTGGCTCCCTAGTCAAGGCTCATGTGTATCAGTAGTTGAATGCTTGTACTATATTTGAGTATGACATGTGAATGCAGCACGATTTTATCAACTTGTCCAAATTTATGAATTATGATAGCTTCTTTCGAGTTTAATTTTCATTAGTTTTCAATATTCCCCCTTTTTCTAATATACTCCCTCCATTGCAAAAGACATTTTAGCTTTTATAGATACATTATTTTTACTATGCATCTAGACATAGTGTATATATATATGTAAGTACGTAGCAAATGCTATGTATATCTAGAAAAGCCCAAACGTCTTATAATTTGGAATGAAGGGAGTAAGATCTAATCGGTTCTGGAGCAAATAATAAAGATGTATAATATTCTTAGAGGGGAATAACATTTTTCCCTATGGTGGATGAGTTGAGAAGAACAAGGAAGGGATGGGACGAGTGAGCGATTTGATGAGTGGATCAAACACCCAAAGAAACAACAGGTTGTGTCTGACTTTCACCCTTGTCGCCGGTCATTGCATGAACTGTTCTGATGCATCGCGCTACCCTTCTCCTCCCTCTATCGGTTCCCTGTCATTGCCACCCCACTATTGCCTTAACATATGGTACGGTCTCCCTTTCTCAGAAACATAGCCATGACATTAGCATCCTCCTATGTCACCCGCTATTAGCTCCTTGCCCATGGCCATGGCTTGTTGCCTCACACACACCTCGCCATCATTGCTGGCTACCAATAGGCTAGTGACCTCCCTCTATACCCTGTGCATCACCAGAGAAGAGTCCCATCTAACATCAAACACCCTGACCCTAGCTAACCCCTAGTTGAGGCATGGAGTGGTGATGCCACAACATGGAGTAACAACATGGAGTAACTTTGTTAGCGAAGATCAAATGAAGGAAGAAGAAGAGCAAAATAGTGTGTTTGTTGCCCATGTGTGGTTGTGTAAGGGTGGGGACAAATAGTTAGCAATTTGCTTCGGTCATTCTATTAATGACTACAAGTTGCTTCTTCAACTATCGTGAATTGTGGATTTCTATGGTCTCCTTGTCACCATCACCATGACTTCTTTCAAACTTAAGTTTGGTGGACAAGAAGGCTAAGAAGCCTTCTGTTAGCACACCTCTTAGTAGATGACACAACACTCAATACTCAGTTGGGAACTTGGGGTACAATCGGATTACACGACCTCAGAGAAAGGGAGGTCTCAAGCTTAGAAGAGCAATCTAGGTGAAGGGAGGAATTGAACTAGGCAAGGGAGGGAGAGCTCTAGACTTAGAGAGAGAGAGAGAGAGGTCAGAGGAGGGAGGAGAGGAACAAAGGTAGGAGAAGACTGTTATGATAATTCATTGGATGCCCTGAACCCGGCTGCTCCTTCATTTCTTTGTACTGCTTGTTTGCTATCGCCTTGGGCTTTTGTGGGCTGGGCTGAACATGTGGGGCCATTACTTGACGATCCCTAACATTCCCCCCACCTTAAAACTCGGCTTGCCCCCAAGCCGATGTTGAAGATGAGAATCAGGATCCCAAGGAAATTGGATGAAGTCATGTGCCGAGGGCAGAGCAGCACCCATCTCTTGGATGTCATGGCCTGTGCATATTCTTCTCAAAAGTTCATCTAAGCAGCTCTAAGTATAAACCAAGTATAGTTGCAGATAATTATAAATCCTTGAGTCTAGCTCCAAAATAAAAGTCCCAGGCACCATCGAGGTTCATTATGGCGCACGCAATTATCGCCCTGTTCGTTTGGGCTTGTTTGGCTGATAAGCCATGACTGAAAGTACTGTTGGCTAATTTGGTGTGAGAGAAAAATACTGTTTATTGGCTGAAAAAGTATAGCTTATAAGCCAAACAAGCCCAAACGAACAGGGCGTATGTCAAAACCCCCTGATACTTGCAGCCAAGGCATGGAATCAAGGAACCATCCACCAATTAGTAGCTCGAGGACGTCATGCCATTTGTAGCATCCGATTTTAAGAACAAAACCAGATACACACCATATGTGGGCCTAGGAAGTCAAATCTCACATATAGCTACAAATAAGGGTAATATCGAAAGACAATGCTCAAAATATAACGTACTTAGTATAAAGGATATAACCTTAGATAGCAAACAGCGGAAAGACAACTTCGATCTCCGGATGAAGACTCCACTTCCACAGGGACAACTGACTGGTTGATCACAAGCCTAATTTCTCCAAACTCTAGCAATCTGGTACCCTATCCAGGATTTTTCCAAAGATTTAAAAAGTAAAGCAAGCGTAAGTACATGTCGTACTCAACAAATATAACATGGGGTTCATGAGGCTCAAAAGGCTGACACTGGTTTAACTGCGATTAAATTTTAATTGTCACAATTTTAGCATAGGAGTAGCAACAAGTTTATCACAAGCCCATATAAACACATGATCAGGTAAACATGAATAATGAATAGCATAAACAGTAATCATTAATGAGCATCTTCATCATCAGTATCATTTGTGTTCATCATCATTAACCATTAGTGATCATGTATTCTCTAAGGGTTTCAAGGCCGCTCATGACCATGAGCACGGCTGATATATCAGTTTTACACTCTGTAGAGGTTGTACACTTTCACTGTGAGTCGTGATTTACCCTTTCGCCCGAGGTGATCAGCCTCTTGACCCACTACCTAGGAAGGTTGATAGGGTTCACTATAAAACCTTTCAAAGGTTCATCTAACAAGTTAGGGCCGCTAAGGTTTCCCCATCAATAAGCATGACCCCCCTCCTCCAAGGAGTGACTAACAAAATACAAAGAAACCAAAGTGCATCCTCTTGGCAGTCCGAGATCATACAAATCGGAGCCCCTCTTGTGCCACAAAGGTAACCACTAACAAGCTAGAAAAGGTCCTCATACTGAACTAAAGTCAGAGCCATATAGCCCTCACAGCTGTACTGTAAGTCTCAGATGATCACTTACAGATAAGTCCTTAGGGAGAGGAATCTAGAGCACCATAAAGTAGCCCAATGCTCTAGCCCCCTGATTCCATGTTGCTAAAAAACATCTTTTAAATGTTTATTGCATATACCATTAGTCAAGTTATAAGATCATGGTTGTAGTTGAGCACTAGCATCATACTACCCAATACAATAACCTAAAGGTATCAAGGTACAGGGTAACAAAGTACTAGGAAATCCTTAGTGATAGTCAAGGTAGACACATGCAGTATGAATTAAATGATTAAAGGTGTATAGGACAACAAGGAAGATCCCATGCTATACTTGCCTTAAACTTAGATCCTTCTTCAAGTTCAAAACTTCAAAGATCTCCTTGATCAACACGTAAAGCTCACCGACTGGATATGATCATAAAACACCACACAAACATCCATGCAATCATACACGAAGCAAACAATAGATCTAAATTAGAACAATACACTAATCATAAAATCAAGATGAAAAGTTTGTAAAACAAATCTACGTCTCGCTATGAACACACAGACGTGAAAAGCACTCTAATCGGAGCTACAGTGAAAAAGATACATCTACCGAAAGATCTACTTATAAAAGAAAATAAAACTATTAGCTTCATGTGTTTTAACTATATAAAAACATATATAAGATATTTTATAGATAATATAAATTAAGTCAAATTTAGATCTGAATTATAAAACTAAAGTAAAACAAATCATATTTTATTTATAAAATCCAGTTGCATAATTATTATTAAAATTAAAGTTTAAACCATGAAATTCTAGAAATAGGGACATTATAAACATTGTTACTAATGCGTAGATCTCGTTGCAATGAATCTAGAATCTAGCACAACTTGAACGGGTCAATTCAGAGCTAAAACGTAGAAGATATAAATTTAACAAAATTTCCTTTATTAAAATAATATATTAAATCTAACCTCGAATTTTAAAAGTAGAAAACTTACTTAATAGTAGTGTGAACATGTAGATTATGAAATTATGAACTTAACGCAAGTTGAACGGATCAAATCGGAGTTAAAACGGAGATTTTATGGCTAAAACAAGATTAGTGGCAAAACTGTAAATAGATAAAAACGTATTTTTGATCTAAACCGAAGAAACTACGCTTTCAAAAGAAGAAAGCGCATCCTAAAATTACACTTTGGACCGCGGGTTTGAAAACATAAAGCTAGAGGGGCTCTTTCGCAAAAGTACCAGTCGAAAGGGTACGTGCTAATTTGGGCCGTTGGATCGAGTTGGAGTAGCACAGATTAGATGGGAGGGGGACAACGTGGCTGGCGTCGAGCTAAGCAGCGGCTCACGGCCAGGAAAACAGGGGTCCTCACCGGCATTTGGCAATTTGCCGATTCCGGGCACAATCGGTCATGGGAAAAGGACTGGGAGGTAGATATCAAGCTAGCGAACACGGACGTGATCCAGCGACTCGGGTTCAATGGCAAGTTCGTGAAGATGATTCAGAGCGAGAGATGGGGGAAAACAAGTTCTGGAAGACTTCTTATCACCACGCGAAGCTTCGGTAAGGAATCAGGGCGACGGTGAAACTGTGGAGGCGACTCGGCGGCGTCAAACTCCATGCGGCGAGATCTAGGTGACGGCGCTAAGCTAGCTCTGATCGAGGCGGTGTGAGATAGGGCTCGGGGTAGGCGGCATGGCATGGAGGCTCGCTATTTATGGGGCTAGTGCAGCTTGGGGCGCACGGCAAGGCAAGGATGGGGCGAAGACGAACTGCTCGGTGGAGTCCGAGCCGGCTACACGAGGTAGAAGAAGATCCTAACAAGGAGGGTCCACCGGTCAGTGAGAGCGGGTGCGGGCCAAGGCTGTCGGATAGAGGAAAGGGACGCGCGGGCGGAGCTGAGCGAAGCTGGGCTGTGGCTGCGGCCTTCAGCTTGGGCCGAGAGAGTGAGGAGGAACGAGAGAGCATTGGGCCGATTCGGGGATGGGCCACGGGGCGCGGGAAGAGCAGGCCGTGCGGGCGAATTGGCGCGCGGATGAAGCTGGACTGTGGCGGGCCGAATAGAAGGGAGACTAGGCCGGTGCCACGAGGGAAAGAAAAGAAGCGCTGGGCCTGTGTAGCTGGGCTGCCACGGGCGCACGGGCTGAAGACAGAGAGGGGGAGAGAGGGAGTTTTATTCTTTTGCTTTTCTATTTCTTTTCTTATTTCAAATCCCAATTCAAATATGGTTTAAATTTCTTTGAACCAAATCAAGTTAAATATTAATTCAAATATTCTTTTCAATTCAAATAAAAATGGAAAATTTTAGTAGGCTTTCAAAAATAAAATTTATAACTTTTTAAATTCTTTCATTTCCCAATTCTCTTTTATTTCAAAGCCATTTTAATTTATTTTTCAAAAGCATTTTGAATGTTTTCAATTTGAATCAAATCCACACAATTCAAAGAAACAAATGCACCGGCATGTATGCACAAACATGTTGCTACCTTATGATGAATTTTAATTTAAAATTTTTTTTCCTATATTTCATGAGCACAAAATTCAGAAATAAATCATTTTAAACCTATTTTCAAAAGATGCAAATTTTAGGGTGTTACACCATTGAACCTGACTAGCAAGTGTTGTAGTTGGCCACCATTATTGCCACAAAAGAGCATGTTGCAGATGTAGCAAACCAACAGGTGATGGCCTGACTGATGCAATCAACTTAATACCAAAATAAATGCCTCCAAGTGCAATTGATGTTGGACCTATACGATATCCTGGGGGTGTCCATGGTTGTAGAAAATTGATCATCAAGATGACTGAGGACTTTGTTGTAGAGAATACCATTGCAATTCTGAGGTGTAGTGGCTATATTTGTACTTGATGACAGTAGTTAACATTCATCACAAACCATCAATGTACCTTATATAAATGACTAAAATGGATCACCAACATAGACTTAGGAATTTTAATTGACAAATTCCACGAGTTTTGGTGAATCTGTGTTTCCAGGAGGATTTAATCAGAAAACCGTCAAGGAGAGCCTATTCGTTAGAGGAAATCACGGAATTCCGCCGCGATACCTACGTGGGAAGTCTCTAGAAGACTCCAGGAGGCTCTCCACCGAAGCGAAGCCCGAGCCCCTATCATGTGGGGCTGGCCAGTCCCACTTGCAGGCTGGTCAGCCTATGGGCCCCTCTATCAGCCTCCGTGTTGCTATGTCGGTTCTTCACTGCCTCAAGGATCACATCTACACCGTCCTTTTAAGTTAGTTTGATCTGAGGGTCCAGGATGCTTGAATGGCCCTATATATATATATGCCTGTACCCCCTCCAGAGAATCCATGCATTTGATCCTGAGAGCCTAAGGGCCAAAAACCCTAATTCATATTTTCACCAGGATCAGACTAGCAATCAAGAGAAGATTAGTCCTCAATAGGATCTAGTCTTGTATTAGAGATAGAGATAGAGTGAGAGGGAAGCATTTTGGAGGAGTCCCGGCCTGTCGGTGCTCTCCCTACGGCTTGTACCCTGGCGGAATCGAGTTCTTCATGAGCTTGCTTCTGAGAATTCTCTGGTAATCGACTTCTAATTCAAGTAAGCATTTTGTTCATATTATTCTTTAGGTTTGTGACTCTCTTTTGAGTACTTTAATCCTTATAGCTCCTAGGTTAAAGTAGTATTCATAGTGTAAGCGTGGTGTTTAGACTCAGTTACTTGTGGATGTACCCTATATTTTGGATCGATGGTAGCTCACGAGGGTGACTCTTATAGCCTCGTTGAATCCTTTGTAGTCCACCTCCCGTTTGTAGGCTTATCAAGACCTTGTTGCTATAGAAAACATACTCTGCCTATGTTTTCTTTAATAATACCCCCATAATTGAACAATAGAAGACAAAGCTTACCGAAGTTAGAACTAGAAGACCTTTGCGATCTCCTTTATACTCCTATTATCTAGACTTGATTGTGAAGTTGGGTTAAGTTAGATTTAGTCATTCTCACACACGTTTCCTCGAGATCGATATAAAACTGGGTACTCCCAGTGAAGTGCTACATCGGTATAATATCTATGCGCTTACGGATTATTCTCTGCGCGTTAATATATACCAACAAGCATTTCTGGCGTCATTGCCGAGGATACGATTGCTGAGTTAACTTTGAACCTAGCTTAACCTTATATTGTTACTCTTTTATCTTTTATCTTTTACTTTTCTTTTCATTATGGATCTAGCATCCACCCCTATCTACCAATACGCCGCACCTATGAGCGCATGCCTAGAGCCACTAGAATCTTCAAAACCTATCCTAACACCTGGCTATGAGCTGCACCTGTGTTTAATCAACATGGTCCGCGATCAATCCTTTTCGGGTGAAGATGATGAAAATCCTTATTCCCACCTAAATGAGTTTGAGCAAACCTGTGCATGCCTCACATTGTAGGCATATCAGACAAAACCTTACGATGGAAGCCTTTTCCTTTCTCTTTGATGAAAAAGCTAAACATTGGTACAAGTTCACCATAGGAAGTAGACATGGAGATTGGGAAGCCTTGTGTTCTTGCTTTTGCTTGCATTTCTTTCCCATCTCTAGGGTAGTCAGCCTTCGTTCAGAGGTTCTATCTTTTAAACAAGAAGAAAAAAAATCTCTAGACACGACATGGGAATGCATTAATGCTTTCATTAATACTGGCCTTGACCTTGCTATTCAAGACCCCATTCTTCTTCAGCACTTTTATATGGGTCTTGATAGGAAAACCTCGAAGCGTCTTGATATGGCTTCAGGAGGATCGTTCTTGCATGTGTCCGCTAATTCAGGGAGATGCATTCTTACTAAAATCTTAGAGAACACCCCTAAAGACGTAGAAAAGAAGCCACTAGAGGAGGAATCCCAGATAGCTGAACCCAAACTTTTGCCTAACCCATCACCAACTTCAGCTATCCTAATTCCCAAACCACCGGAAAAGGAGGAAACTCCTATTTTGGATTTCATGCTTGAATTCGAGGATAAACTTTTTGATGAATACAGAGATACCTCAAATTACCATACTATGAGGAGACCCCAGAAGCCTAGGAAATAATCATCCAATGAAGAATCTTTAGACCCTTCTGAGGAAGCTTTCCTTAAAAAGACTACGAAAGAGATAGTGTCTATTATAAGCAATGAATGGTTAGAAGAATCAGAGCTTTCCTCTGATGTGATTCGTCTAGACTCACCTTCTATATCTATTCGTTGCCAAATTAATAAAGCTCCTTTTGATACTCTTTATAATCCAGTTGTGGGTGTTAATATCATGTCTGCATCTTTTATTCATGATTTATTGAAGCACATGCCATTGACCCCAACAACAAAATTGTTCAAAAGTCTTTCAGGATACATTCTCCCAAGTGTGAGAATTTTGTATGTCCTTTCTATTCAGGTACAAGGAACTATGGTTCATTTGAGCTTCTATGTCTATGATACCATGGAGTTCGACCTATTGATAGGACAACCAATTGAAAGACTTATCCAAGAAGGATGAACGGGGAAGTTAAAAATTAGCCTCGGGAAAATTTTTAAACTTTCTATACCCATCATTCATTCTCTAAATGCTGAGACTGAGCCAATTCATGAGGAAGACCCAATGGAAGAGGTTAATGTTGCATCTCTTGATGACTTGATCGAACCTAGCCTTGAAGATGATGCTCAGTTCTTCATCAAAGAGGAAGAGAAAAATCCTCCAGAGCCTAAACCTCTAGATGAATTGCTGGAACCACCCAAGCCCACCATTGAGCTTAAACCCAAGATGATCACTTCTGGTCTTAGGTATGCTTTTCTCAATAATGATCAGGATTCTCCTGTGATCATAAGTGATAAACTCTCTCAGGAAGAATCCCTCCGCTTGCTAACTATCTTAGAAAAGCATCGCTTTGCTTTTGGCTACTCGCTCCAAGACCTTAAGGGAATTAGCCCTGCTCTTTACACCCATCGCATCCCTACGGATCCTGATTCTACACCTTATAGGGAGCCACAACGTAGGCTTAATAATGCGATGAGAAAGGTTGTTAAGAAAGAGGTTTTGAAACTCTTACACGCCGAGACCATCTATCCCGTTTTGTATAGTGAGTGGGTTAGCCCTATTTCAGTTGTGCCTAAAAGGGAGGCATGACTGTTGTTAAAACTAAAAAGAATGAATTAATCTCCCCAAGAACCGTCACTGGATGGCGGATGTGTATTGATTACCGAAAACTTAACAAGGCAACAAAGAAAGATCATTTTTCATTGCCCTTCATTGATGAAATGTTGGAGCGACTGGTAAATCACTCTTTCATCTATTTCCTTGATGGGTATTCAGGTTATCACCAGATTCCGATCCATGCAGATGACCAAAGCAAAACCACCTTTACATGTCCATATGGAACTTATGCTTATCGTGGAATGTCTTTTGGACTATGTAATGCTCTAGCTTCTTTCCAAAGATGCATAATGTCTATATTTTCTGATATAAATGAAGAAATCATGGAAGTTTTCTTGAATGACTTTTCTGTTTATGGAAAAGCTTTTGATGATTGTCTTGAAAATTGAGACAAGGTTTTGCAAAGATGTGAAGAAAAGCACTCAGTCCTTAATTGGAAAAAATGTCATTTCATGGTTAAAAAAGGCATAGTGCTTGGACACTTGGTGTCTGAACAAGGGATTGAGGTAGATAGAGCTAAAATTGAAGTAATTAAATAGTTACCTCCTCCCGTAAATATCAGAGGGATCCACAACTTTCTTGGCCATGTAGGGTTTTATCGTCGCTTTATAAAAGATTTTTCACACATTGCTAGACCACTTACAAATCTTTTTGCCAAGGATGTTCCCTTTGAATTTAATGATGCATGCTTAAAATCTTTTGAAATTCTTAAGAAAGCACTCATCTCTACACCAATCATTCAACCCCCTGATCACTTGTTCAAAATGCAGTTTGAGAATTCGCAGGAACTACCCATCAATGATTCACTATGAGACGACATGTTCTTCAAGATCACAAAATCTAACCCCTGGTACGTAAATATTGTTAATTTTATGGTTGCAGGTTATGTACCACCAGGGGAGAACAAAAGAAAACTCATCTATAAAAGTCGTCTCCACATATAGGATGAGCCGTACCTCTTTAGAGTCTGTTCTGATGGCCTACTCAGAAGGTGTACCTCTTCAGAGTCTGTTCTGATGGCCTACTCAGAAGGTGTGTACCTGTAGAAGAAGGCATTATGATCATCGAGCGATGCCACTCGTCACCATATGGAGGACATTATGGAGCATTCCGCACTCATTCCAAGATCTGGGAAAGTGGATTCTTTTGGCCAACCATGTATGATGATACAAAGGACTTCATCCGGAGGTGTGGAGCATGTAAGAGCCATGGGAATATCAATTCAAGAGATGCCATGCCACTCACCAACAACCTCCAGATCAAACTTTTCGATGTCTAGGGTATCAACTACATGGGACCGTTTCCAAAGTCAAAGAACTATGAATACATCTTAGTGGCAGTTGACTATGTCTCCAAGTGGGTTGAAGCCGTGCCATGCAGAACTACTGATGCAAAGAACTCCAAGAAGATGTTTGAAGAGACAAATTTTTCATGATTCAGAGTTCTAAGGATGGTGATTAGTGATGGAGGTACTCATTTCACTGACAAGAACTTTCATAATTACTTGTTAAGACATGGGATCCGTCACAACGTCGCTACTCCATACCACCCTTAGACAAGTGGCCAAGCAGAAACATCAAACAAAAAAAATCAAGAACATTCTATAGAAGACAGTCAATGTGATGGGAATAGCATGGAAGGATAGACTACCCGATGCACTATGGGCTTATAGAACGGCCTATAAAACACCACATGGGATATTACCATATCAACTTGTCTATGGAAAGACCTATCATCTACCTGTTGAGCTAGAGTTCAAAGTGAACTGGGCCATCAAATGTTGGAACATGGACTTTGAAGCTACAGGGACCAAGAGGAAGATGCAACTCTCTGAGCTTGATGAATGGCGTGAAAAAACATATCATAACGCCAAGATATCCAAGGAGAGAACCAAGAGATGGCATGATAAGAGGATTAAGAAGAAGGAGTTCGCCCCCGAAGATAAGGTATTACTTTTTAATTCTAGGGTTAAATTATTCGAGCACGGAAAACTTCAAAGCAAATGGGAAGGACCATTAAAAGTTATAAGCACCTCGTCGTATGGAGGGGTAACACTTCAAAATGATGAAGGTACGTTATTCAAGGTAAATGGCCACCGTCTCAAGATCTTTCTAGAACTTGAAAACTACCCGAGGATTTGGTTGAGGTAGATTTTCTGATTTTACCATAGATTTACACCACTACCATCCTCTTTATGTTTTGTAACGCATAAATATCTTTTTCGGGATTAGATAGAGATTAGAAACTGCCGTGAGAAAAATCTCCACAAGAGGCCACCATATGGGACCGGCCGATCCCACCTACAGACTAGCCAACCCACCTGGCAACCACCACGCCTCCGGTCGATTCTCTCGTATCTTGTAGAGTCTTCCCCTATACAATCCTATAGTTTTTCGCTACATTCATTTTTCCTTCGTTACGAGACGCTAATGGATAGATCTTGACCCCTACTGCAAGTTTTCCCCCTATATAAATGAGCCCCTGTCTACCTCCATAGCCATTCCATCAAAGCCTTCCACCTCCAGCAGCACCAAAGCTCTCCACCTCCCTAGCTCCAAAGGCTGGTAGAGAGATCGTTCCCTTCGGGTTTGATGTGAACAAGAAGCCTGACGCTCTAGCACTGAGCGTCGTCCCTCCACGGGACATGGCTCTGGTTTCCTCCAATCAATCTTATTTTGCCCAAGCCATCCATCATCCAGTGATTGCTCTGCCGCCGCCATGTCTACTTCCCAAGGGCAAGCCTCGTCAACCCGACGCGCCGCCGACGATCAATATGCCCAAGACGATCAACATCATCCCACCAAGGGCAAACGAGACGTTGACTAGAGTCAAGACCAACAAGTTTGGAGATGTCATGTTTGTGAAGTATAAGTCAGTCACACCTTGCTTGAGCATAGATGGAGTTTGCGCTGCACCGGAATAAGTGAAGGTTGTTCCGCTGAAGGAGAAGATGAAGAGGGCGCCACCCTCTGTCCTAGAGAACGATGAGAAGCGTTAGTGACCAACCGTAGCCATGATGCATGAAAAGATTAAAACCCTTACCGATTATACCCACGCTCTACAGTTTAGGCTAGATAAGGAGCACATTTATCACAAGAACCTTGAATATGAGCTCACTATCTTAAGTCGCTATGTTGTCAACAAGGAGAAATATGAGAGTTAAGAGTTAAGTTATAGATTGATAGGACACTGTTAGGTCAATGTTTAGTCATTTGCTTAGCTCAGATTGTTAGAGTGATTGAAGTTTGTGCTTGCTAGTTAAAAGTTCGCATTATGTTTGATTGTGTAATAAAGTGCCCTATGGTATTAATGGAATCTTATTATTATTACCTACTCTCTATTTTGGATATGTGTTTGTCTCCACATGTTGTGCATAAAGGAAAACAGGAAACAAGTGGGGGGGGGGGAAAGCACACTGCGACAGCAGAACGGAATTCGATCGCGAAAATCATGAAATTCAGGAAGTAATGGACCAAGGACCATGCTCGCCAAAGTTGGACCTAAACGGGACTTGGAGCAGGCTGCTCGGTCTCCTTATAGATCTACCCCCTGAGTATCATTATCCTTAATTCCTATCATTACCTTCACCCCTGCTCTAGCCTTCCTGGTATGTTGACTAATAGATACTTCTTTGATATTCGATAAGTCTTTACTCCACTGTTTTCCTATGGTAAAATATAAATAACTATACCTGGAATACTCCTGGTAAAATGCTACAATAGTATTCTGTGCACTTGCGGAATCTTTCATATTCTATTGGCACTTATAAATACCAACAAGTATTTTTGGTGCTGTTGCCTGGGAAACAATTGGCGTAAAGATTTAGATTATTAACATACCACTAGCTTTAGTAGGATTACCCTTGTTCTGTTGAATTGTGGATAAGGCAGGACAACAGATGGCATTTTGATCTCTCGACAAGCTTCCACAAGAAAAGAAGAAACATTAAAGAACCCTAGGGTGCCTAAACATTCAAGATCCATCAACATTGGAACCCTGCCATCTCACATGTTTGTACAGACGTATATATTCTCTAACCATGTGTAGATTGGAGAAAAAGGTTGACGTCACAAGAATACAAATCACATCTCAAGTGACGAATACAAATACTGCACTACTCACAAATTCCATCATGTGAGTCATGGTAAGTATGATCAAGAAAGGTGAAATAGTCTTGCTCGTGGACTTTAATCTTGATGAGTAGTTATCTTTTAATTTTTGCATTCCATTGCATATTTATTTTCAATGATTCATGCATCCACTCCGTTTAGTTTAAATTCTCTTATATCAAATCCATAGCATATTTAGTTCGTTGCATACATTTATACCACTTGCATCTTTTATTAAAAAAGAGAATCTCATCATAATCATGCTCTTTTATCTCCATTTGAATAAATCTCTTTTATACTTTCGTGCTACCTTTGTTTGCTATAATATGCTTAGGTTTGGAGTATCTTCATACACCTTTTAAAGTAAGGTTGGTGCTTAGTTTAAACTATTTTCTTCAATCAAATTATATGTGGTGTTTAGTTTGATTTTTGAACCAAGAGGTGTGTTGATCTTACTTTCAAAGGCTTTTTAAATTAAGCATGGTGCTTAGGTTAAAATGCTTTCCTAAATTAAAATAGACATGGTGTATGTCGGATACCAGAAAATGGGGTACCCCAAGCAAAGATCGAAAAACTGCTTAGACCCTAAGAACAGAACCAACAGAATAAACAAACGAGGTCTCGGCCGAAATCCCCGATTCGCCCGAGACCCCATCGCCGAGCCCTAGCGGAAGCGAACGATTCTCCGACTCGCCCGAGACCGCCTCGCCGAGGCCCCCTCACCCAGGGCCTCGGAAGAAGTGCCGATTCTCCGATTCGCGCGAGGCCGGCTCGGCACCAGCCCCGTGACCGCCTCTTCGACCAAACTGCTCTGATCGAACGTCGCATCCAAGCGCCCAACCACTCCGACAGACGCACGATGGCACAGTACAGCAAAGTGACCGACTACACGCCAGTCGCGTCAACCTCCTACCATCTGCGACGGCACAGAGCAGGGGTTACCGACCACTGTGCTGCCTAACTCCTGCACCAAGGGCATCGCAACGTGGGGAGTCAGAACGGGTTCCTGTAGCCTCGGAATCAGCAGACCGACCGCTCCGTCTCGCCCGAGCCCCCTCGATAGGGCCTCGGATTCACTGATCTTACTCCGCCTCGCCCATCCGCCGCCCGAGACCCCCCGGTAGGGCCTCGGACGAATTGGCCATGCTCCGCCTCGCCTGAGGCCGGGCTCATCCCGCAACCTCGTCGCCTCCGCCTCAAAGGTCTCTCTGGCAGGCTGTCGCATCCAATTAATGTGCTTAGCTGCACCCGCTACGTAAGCCACGATCGACAGTGCGCTGCAACAGGAGCGACGGGACAATGGTCAGATCACCTTTTTTACCATCCCTTACTGACAATATAGGTACCGTATCCTGTAGGCGCACGTCTCGCACTATTCCGCCGATGGCCGAGACCCGCATCTCGCACTGGTCACTTCTCGAGCCTCGCACGACGACCAGCTACGATGGCCGAGCCTCTCGCAATCCACCAAGTCAACAAATGCGCAAAGATGTTACTTGCAAATGGAGACCATACCGATTAGACATCTACAGAACTCCCACAACAATGCCATGCTGCTCCGAGAGTAAATCGTCATCGAATAGTCCGCTCCACGTGTAGCTCTCTTATGTACTCCTGGTTTCCTCCTGCGGCTATAAAAGGGCGGCGGGACCGCTTTCTAGGGAGGGGCGGATAGAGTCACGAATACTGCATCGAACAACACACCTTATTCTCGTAATTCATATCACCTCCCTCATAGAGACCGGGACGAACTCCTCTCTCGCCTAGCTTGTAACCCCTACTACGAGCACCCCGGTGCAAGGAATACAAGAACATCTTCTCAGATCGGGCGTAGGGCATCCATTGCCCGAACCAAGATAAACCTTGTGTCTCTTTGCATCACCATCCGGAATTGGGAGCACGCAGCACAAATTCACTAGTCGGTTAAGGACCCCGGTTCAAACACCGGCAGCGATTGGCGCGCGCCAGTAGGGGCCTCTACGTGTCGACTTAGTCATCCCACCAGATTCGGATGGCGATCCTGTATGCGATCATTGCGTCTTGGGACGATCGTCTGGTTCGGGAGCCTAGAATTCATGTCTCTAGGGCACGGGTACGACATGGTACTCCTCTCACCCAGAGCGCCATCAACCGACGACGACGTCATGCACCGGCAGCCCACGCGTGGACGGCGCCCGAGCCACCGCTCCCCGTCAAGCTGCGCCAGCGCCCGGCGGCGAAGTCCACCCTAACATCAAGCAAGTACAGAACGCCGATCCATGCTCCACCGAATCCCATACCCCACTGGCTGCACAGAGTCCTCAAGACGGGGACCTGTCCGGCTTAAGCCTCGACAGGGGAAAAGGGCCGGTGGCACACAGCGACGCCCCATCATCAAGCTCTGTCCCGCCTCCTCCTGAGGAGCCAGCTCTAGCGGAGCTGAGCCTGGCGATAGCGCAATCCCCGTACCATTTCGGGCTGACCAATGTCGCCGCCTCCTACGCCACCGCCCTCGTCTCCATTCATCAACGTCATGCCCATAACCCCATAGTCACAACTCCAATCCACCCCCACTCTGACTCCTCGGAGGAGGACGAGGCGTGGGTTGGAGCAGACTTCTCCGGGCTTCGCGACCCTGAGGCGATGCGCCGCTTCATGATCGCGAGCGACTACTGCTTCGGCTACTCCGATTCCGACGGCGAGGACGCTTACGACCCGACTCGTGAGTGTTTCCACATCGGACTCGGAATGCCGAGCATGGGCAACGATGGAGGAAGGGTAGCCAACGCCACACCACCACTCACGGGGTCCCCGCCAGCGGTGGCAGGTGTCCCCACCCCCGAGCAACTTCGACGCATAGACCTAGAGCAGCTCCGTAAGCTTCAAGCCAAGGTCGAGCAAGATCGACTCCTCCTGCAGCAGCTCCGAGCCACCCTCGAGCAAGAGCAGCAGGGGCGTGGCGATGGCGGAACGGCCCGGCCGAGGGCTCGCGACATCAACCGCCGCATTAACGATGATGAGGGGGGCGAGCAATCCCCTATCTTCAATCGCGCTAGCCAGAACGTCGCTGCGGTGGCGATACTGGTCCGAGCGATGCCCGAGCCCTCTACCACGGAGGGGCGATGGGTCCACGGCGAACTCCGGGGCCTTCTCGATACTGCCGTGGTGCAGCAGGCTGAAAGCTCCGTGTCTCGACGACGCGGGGACGCCTCAAAACAGCCCTCGGTGCACGACCGCCTCAGGGCCCCCTCGGTGCATGACCGCCTCAGGGCCCCCTCGGTGCACGACCGCCTCGACGACCAACGCGAGGCGCAAAACGGCACCACGTGGGCAGCAGACGACGGCGCCATGACCACGATGGGGCCGCCCGGGGCTACCAATTGCACCGAGGCGGTCGCTATGACAGTGGGGAGGACCGTAGTCCTTCTCCCGGGCCGCCTGGCCCTAGAGTTTTCAGTAAGGCCATCCGCAGCGCCCGCTTCCTGGCCTGGTTTCGTCAGCCAGCGAATCTCTCAAAGTACAGCGGCGAGACCAACCCCGAGCTATGGTTGGCCGACTACCGTCTGGCTTGTCAGCTAGGCGGTGCGGATGATGACCTGCTCATCATCCGCAACCTCCGCTTATTTCTGTCGACTTCAACATGAGCCTGCTCAACACCTTCCCCCTATGCAAATCCATGACTGGCGCGACTTGGTAAAGGTCTTCGTCGGGAATTTCCAGGGCACCTACGCGCGTGTCTCGGAACTCCTGGGACCTCAAGAGTTGCCGCCAGAGGCCGGACGAGTCTCTCCGAGACTTCATCCGACGTTTCTCCAAGCAATGCACCGAGTTGCTCAGCGTCGGCGACTTCGAAAATCGTCCCAGCATTCCTCTCTGCACCACCAGCCGAGACCTGGTCCGAGAATTAGGCCGGCGCATCGACGACCACGCCCGCACTCCTCGACATCGCCACCACTTTCGCCTCGGTGAAGAGGCCGTCAGGGCCATCTTCCCCAACAACGACTCCAAGGGAAGAGGCGGGATGGAGACCCCTGGGCCTCGGCGCCTCGCCCCCCCCGTAAAAAAGAAGGGACGCCAGAAACAGGAGGTTCTCGAGGTCAGGCTCGCAAATGGCGTCATGACCACAAGAATCCCCGAGGCCTAGGGCTCTTCGACAACATGCTTAAAAGACCACCGCCCATACCATCGTGGGCCCCGTAAAGCACACCCTCGAGGAGTGCACCATGCTCCGCTATACTACGCCAAGCTCGGGCTCCCCAACGACGATGCCAAGAAGAGGGGCCAGGCAGACGGAGACAACGACAAGGACGACGGGTTCCCCGAGGTACACAATGCCTTCATGATCTTCAGTGGGCCCTCGACGTGCCTCACGGCGCGACAACGAAAAAGGGAACGCCGAGAGGTCTTCTCGGTTAAGGTGGCCACTCCCAGCACCTCGACCGGTCTCGGAGGCGATCACCTTTGATCGGGATGACCACCCCGATCATGTCCCAAACCCGCCGATACCGCTCATCGTTGACCCGATCATCGGGAACACCCAACTCACCAAGGTGTTGATGATGGAGGCGGAGGCAGCGCCTCAACATCCTGTCACGCCAACACGCTGGAGCTCCTAGGGCTCGACCGTCACAACTCCGGGCGACGCCGCCTTTCCACGACATCATGCCGGGGGATGCGCTGCGCGACCCATTGGGCGATAGACTTACCCGTCTGCTTCGCACCCCTCCAACTACCGCAAGGAGACCCTCACCTTCGAGGTGGTGGGGTTCAAGGGACTTATCACGCCATCCGAGGATGGCCGTATATCTCAAGTTCATGGCGGTCCCGAACTACACCTACCTCAAGCTCAAGATGCCAGGCCCCAACGGTGTCATCACTATTGACTCCGCGTACGAGCATGCATACGACTGCGACGTCGAGTGCATTGAGTACACCGAGGCTATAGTGGAGTCTGAGGCCCTCATCGCCAACCTCGACCAGCTCGGCAGCGAGGTGCCTGATTCGAAGCATCGTGCCGGGACATTCGAGCCCGCGGAGGCCGTCAAGCTCGTCCCGGTCGACCCCACTTTCTCAAACAACCGTCTTTGAGGGTCACACCCTTGGCAACAAATAGGGGTCGTGCTCAATCGACTTTCTTCGTGCGAACGCCGACATATTTGCGTGGAGTCCCTTGGACATGCCGCATACCGAGGAGGTCGCCAAGCACGCCCTCGACATCCGTGCCAGCTCCGCACCGGTGAAGCAACGCTGCGCCCGATTTGATTTAGAGAGAAGCGCAGGCCATCTCGAGGAGGAAGTGTCCCATCCGGAGTGGTTAGCTAATCCTGTATTAGTTAAGAAGAAAAATGGAAAATGGAGAATGTGTGTGGACTACACCGGTCCGAACAAGGCATGCCCAAAAGTCCCGCTTCCATTACCTCGAATCGATCAAATCGTTGACTCCATCAAGGGATGCGAGACCGTCCTTCCTTGATGCGTATTCCGGCTACCATCAAATCAAAATGAAGGAGTCCGACCAGCTCGCAACTTCTTTCATCACCCCATTTGGCCTGTACTGCTATACGACTATGCCGTTTGGCCTCAGAAATGCGGGGGCCACGTACCAGCGGTGTATGACCTAGGTCTTTGGCAAGCACATCGGGCGAACCATTGAGGCCTACATGGACGACGTCGTTGTCAAATCCAAGCGGGCCAATGACCTCGTCAATGACCTAGAGGTAGCCTTCAAATGCCTCAAGGAGAAGGGCGTCAAGCTCAACCCCGAAAAGTGTGTCTTCGGGGTCCCCCGAGGCATGCTCCTGGGATTCATAGTCTCAGAGCGCGGCATCGAGGCCAACCCAGAGAAGGTCTCTGCCGTGACCAATATGGGGCCGATCCGAGACCTTTAGGGAGTACAGAAGGTTATGGGATGCCTAGCGGCCCTAAGCCGCTTCATCTCGCGCCTCGGCGAAAAAGGCTTACCTCTGTACCGTCTCTTGAGAAAATCTGAGTGCTTTTCCTGGACCCCCGAGGCCGAGGAAGCACTCACCAAACTCAAAGCGCTGCTCTCCAACCCCCCCGTTCTGGTACCACCGATCGAAGATGAGGACCTCTTGCTTCACGCCGCCACACCCAAGTGGTCAGCCAAGGGTAGTAGTGGTCGAGAGGCAGGAAGAGGGGCACGCTCTACCCATCCAACGACCTGTCTACTTCATCAGCGAGGTGCTTTCCGATACCAAGACGAGCTACCCCCACATCCAGAAACTAATCTACGCCATAATCTTGGCTCGACACAAGCTGCGTCACTACTTGAGTCCCACCCAAAGGACTGTGGTGTCGCTCTTTCCCTTGGGAGAGATAATCCATAACCGGGAGGCCTCGGAAGGATTTCCAAATGGGCCGTGGAACTCATGGGGAAGCCCCGCTTTTCGCACCCCAAAAAGCCATTAAGTCTCGTGTCTTGGCGATTTTGTGGTAGAATGGACCGATACCCAACTACCACCTATTCATGTCCAGGCGGAGTACTGGACCATGTACTTCGACGGGTCTCTGATGAAGACCGGGGCAGGCGCGGGTCTTCTCTTCATCTCACCCCTCGGAGTCCATATGCGCTACGTAATCCGACTCTACTTCGCCGCCTCCAACAATGTGGCTGAATACGAGGCCCTTGTCAACGGCCTGCAGATCGCCATTGAACTTGGGGTACGACGTCTCAACGTTCGAGGCGATTCACAGCTTGTCATCAACCAAGTGATGAAAGAATCAAACTGCCACGACGTCAAGATGGAGGCGTACTGCACGATGGTACGCCGCCTAGAGGACAAGTTCGATGGCCTCGAACTCAATCACATCGCACGAAAGTTCAACGAGGCCGCGGACGAACTGGCAAAGATGGCGTCGACACAGACCCCGGTCCCCCCGAACGTCTTCGCTAGAGACCTCCACAAGCCATCCGTCGACTATGACTCGGCGATGGTAGAGGGCCCATCGGCCGAGCCCACCACAGGGCCCGAGGCCCCCTTTGCCACCGAGACCCCGCCGCCCGAACCCGAGGCCATGGCAATTGACACAGAGCCTCCCGAGGCCGACCGAGGAACGGACTGGCGAGTCCCTTTTCTTGATCGCCTTGTGCGCGGAGAGCTTCCCGCGGACAGGACCGAGGCCCGACGGCTTGCGCGATGAGCCAAGACTTATGTCCTCTACAACGGCGAGTTGTATAGGCGTAGCCCGTCTGGTATTCTCCAACGGTGCATCACCACCGAGGCTGGCCAATCACTACTCTGGGACTTGCATGCGGGAGCCTATGGGCACCACGCAGCGCCTCGGGCGCTAGTGGGAAACGCCTTCCGCCAAGGTTTCTACTGGCCAACAGCGATGGCTGATGCCACGGGGCTAGTACGCTCCTGCAAAGGATGCTAGTACTATGCTCGACAGACGCACCTCCCGGCCCAAGCCCTCCAAACCATCCCTATCACATGGCCATTCGCCGTGTGGGGGCTGGACATGGTTGGGCCTCTGCAGAAGGCACCCGGGGGCTATACCCATCTGCTCGTAGCCATCGACAAATTCTCCAAATGGATCGAGGCTCGTCCAATCACCCAAATCAAATCCGAGCAAGCAGTGCTGTTCTTTATGGATATCATCCACAGGTTCAGAATCCCAAATACCATCATCACCGACAACGGGACTCAATTCACCGGCCACAAGTTCCTGACGTTCTGCGACAACCACCACATTCGTGTGGTCTGGTCGGCCGTAGGACACCCTAGGACAAACGGCCAAGTAGAACATGCCAACGGCATGATCCTACAAGGCCTCAAGCCAAGAATCTACAACCGGTTGAAAAAGTTTGGCAAGAAATGGCTTGCCGAACTCCCCTCGGTCATTTGGAGCCTGAGGAATACACCGAGCCGAGCCACGGGATTCACACCGTTCTTCCTGGTCTATGGGGTCGAGGCCATCCTCCCCACCGACTTGGAGTATGGCTCCCCGAGACTACAGGCCTACAACGAGCAAAGCAACCGCACTGCCCGCGAGGACGCCCTCGACCAACTTGAGGAAGCCCGAGACGTTGCCCTGCTACACTCGGCCAAATACCAGCAAGCCCTACGACGCTACCAAGCCCGGCACATTCGGAGCCGAGACCTGAAGGTGGGCGACCTGGTGCTGAGGCTGAGACAGAGCAGTAAGGGCCGCCACAAGCTAACCCCGCCATGGGAAGGGCCGTACATCGTCGCCCAAGTACTGAAGCCCGGAACCTACAAGCTGGCCAACGAGAAGGGCGATATCTTCACCAACGCTTGGAACATAGAACAGCTACGTTGTTTCTACCCTTAAGTTTCCAAACGTTGTTTACATTGTTTCTCGGAATACAATAAAGAAGCATTCTTTAGTTGTTACAATCTTTCGAGGACCCCCCTTAATAGGCAACTCGATTGTATGGAACCTAAGGACCAAAAGTTCGTCTCAAAGGCAAAAGACCGGCTGAGCCGTGAGAACGGCCTATGCCTCTAGGCTACGGTAGCTCCCTCGCCACCTTTTCGCCCAAGAGACAGCTTAGGCTCCGAGGAAGTTCTTTGCAAAGAGCTTGTCTATCGATAGGGGCTCGACGTCACAATAACACTACAAGAGAGACTCGGCTCTGCCTCTGCAGAGCCGAGCCTCCCTCGGGGGCTAAAAAGGGGGGAACCCCCTAAGTCCCGGACGCCGTTTCTTAACCGTCTTTCGAAAATTTCCACGCCAAACTCTCTCGCGCTCCGGCAGGACCGTCGCAAGAAACCTAAGGACCAAAAGCGTGTCCTGAGGCCAAAGGGCCGGTCGAGCCATGAGAACAGCCTACGCCCCGGGGCTACGGCAACTCCCTCGCCACCCTTCGCCAAGGGACGGCTTAGGCTCCGAGGAAGTTCTTTGCGGGTATCCAAGAACGAGACAGGGCGCACAGGCTTGGAAATGGAATAAGAAAGCGGTTAAAAAACACACATACGCAAGTACTTTAAAAGGCCTCGACGGCCACAAAACGTCACGATGTGACAATAAAACCAATCTGTTTACATGGCCCCTGTTGGCCCAGGTCAAAGCTCAGGGATCGGCGGCTGGCGTGGGAGGGACCACCTCTTCTTCAAACAGGCTGGCCAGCACTGTGCCAGGCGCCTCCACCGCCTCCATTAGCTTCGCGACCTCTACGTCGGCCTCCTCATCATCTTCTGGCAAGACGTAGCCGTTGCTGATAGCCTCGAGGTTGATGGCGTAGTGCAAGGAGACGACGGCCAGGGCGCGCTTGACACCCGTGTGCAACGCCTCCCGGAGCCTCTCGTGGACACGGCCGCTCAACGCAATCAGGCGGTTCCCAAGGGAGCTGGCTGATTGGACCCCCTCGACCTCCAGAGCCTCACAGGCGGTACGGGCGACGCTACGTAGAGCCTCGTGCTCCTGGACCTCAATGTCCAGCGCCGCTTGCGCTGCGACGGAGGCCTCTTTCTCCAGACCTACACCACGACAAAGAGTCAGGGGTCGAACGCAAACCAGAGCAAGCGGAACAAGGACCGCGGTTCAGCGGAACTTACCCTCGGCTTTGTTCTTCCAGGCTAAAGCCTTGACTCGAGAGGCCTCGGCCGCCTTGGTAGCCTCTGCCGAAGCGACTTTCGTCAGCTGATGTTCACTCTGCTCTGCGCCCAGCTGCCCGGCGGTGGCCTTGGCGAGAGGCCGTTGCTTCTTGGGCCCGGACTTGAGGGAATCCCACTCCTCCTCCAGCTCCTTGATCTTCGCCACCAAAGGCGGATCTCCTTAGCCATGGCCACCTCGGCCTTTAGGTCAACACAAATGAAGGCGGAGGTCCTCCACTTCAAAGACCGACCGACAAGAGCTCTGGCGCGTCCGGCAGCAGCAGCCCTTTTGCCACCGGAGCTACTCCCAGACGCCCCTCTCCCTTCGTAGGAACAACGATTTCCCAAGGGACTGGGTCTCGATCTCCTGAAACAGGCAAAGACGTACGTCAAACACCGCAAGGGGGGCTCGAAGAAAAAACAACGCGACATGAGAAAGGGAAATGCGTACCTGGGTAACACCGGGCAGGTCCCTTTGCATAACAGACATCGCTGTCTGCATCGACTGCACCGCCAGTTCACGGTATTGCTCGAGGGTGTCCCAGCGCCCCCCTCGGCGACATCCTCAAGGGCAAACACAGGCTCCCCCTCAGGGTCGGCCCGGTTTCCCCATACAACATGCGGGCTATCCCACCCGTGGGGCTCGGGTCGGACCCGGACAAGGACCGAACTCCCCTCGGCAGGAGCCGGGACCGGCCGCTCCGTGGTGCTGGCCGCCTCGGCGTCCGCCGCCTCCTTCCCCCGGGAAGAATCCTCAGACGAGATCGTCTGAACCAGGGGCGGTGCCGAAGCCTGCCCCACCTCTGTCCCGACCGCCTTGGCCTCAATGGAACCAGGGGCTTTGGCCTCTGCCATCTCTACCTCGGTGGCCCCGGCGTCCACCGCCCTGGCCTCGGAAGCCTTGGGGGCTTTGGCCTCACCCCCGATGGCCTCAGCAGTGGTGGACGCCTCAGCCTCATTCGCCCCAAGACCCATGACCTCGCGGGGCGTGGACTCGTCCTCCCCCGCTCGTTCCGTGGCCACCTCGACGCCCTTTCCTTGAGCAGCCGGCTCCTCCAGGCCGGCCCCGCTTAACGCCGCGCCATCTTGTCAAGCGGCAGCACGCGCCTCACGCACCGATGGCGGTGGAGCTGGTGCTCACCTTGAGCGCCTTATGGGGCGCCAAGGCAGGTTCCTCCACCCGGCGCTTCTGGCTGGAAACGAAGACGCTCCTAAAGGTCAGTGTACGACCAGGGGGCAAGCAGGAAATACTACAAACTCCGCCAAAAAATACACTTACCGCGAATGTGGACACAACCGCTTCTGGACAGCGTCCCTCCTCTGCAACAGCGGCGGTGGTGGCGGTGGCACGACTTCTGTATCCGCCGGTACCGGCTGGTCTTCGCCGGACCCCGGCACCCCCTCGACCGTCCGCGGAGACGGTTGAGCCGTCCCCGGCGTCGCTTGCTCCACCTCCTCCGCCGAGCCCACCGGGCTGACAGCACGCGTCTCGGGCGTGTCGCCCTCGACAACGAGACGGACGTCTACCAGAGACACCCCGGTCGCCACCTCCCTAACGTCGGGGAGGTGGTCCAGGGTACCCTTCCCTTCCTCGACCTCGCCATCGTCGCCCGAGGAATCCGACACCGATAATGAGGGAGACGACTCCAACGGGAGACCGTCGAGCCTCTGTTGCCGGCGGCGTGCGTCCAGCTTTTCGCGCTCAAGGGTCCTCTTCGTGCGCCTTGCCACCTTGGCGTCTTTCTTCTTCTTCTGCTCCTCGGCGTACGCCCTATTCACGGCTCGCCGCTGGGCGTCCTCAGGAACGGGCGGCGGGGAGCTTCGCACGTCCCTTATCCCCTGCAGAAACGATGAAATAAGGCAACGGGCGAAAAAAGCAATGAGCAAGAAGGCCGCGAAGGCCTCGGCAACACCCAACTTACCAGGGAAATGTACCCCCGCGACGGGCGCATCGGGAACGGCATCAAGCCGTCAATCTTCGGTTTCCCATCCACCGCCTCCCTTACCCGACGTAGGATCTCCTCATCAGTAAGGGCGAAGGCGGACATCTTGATGCCTTCGATCGGATCGCTCGGGGTCATCTCGAACAGGCGCCGCCACCGAGCCATCAGCGGCAACACCCTCCGGCGGTGAAAAGCCGCCACGACCACGGCCGCCGTAAGGCCACGATCACGCAGCTTCCCCAGGGCCCTCTGGAGCGGTTCCAGCCTGGGCTGATCGGGCTTGATGACGCCGTACCCCCACTTCTCTGGCTAACTCTCCACAACCCGCCCGGTATAAGGAGGAAGCCCGCCGTCGCCGTTACGGAGGTAGAACCAGCTGTCATACCAACGACGGTTGGATGATGATAGCAGGGCTAGGATGTAGAGGTGCTGCCGGTCTTGGCGCACCTGAAGGGTGCTGCCGCCGGCCCTCAGCGCCTTCCGAGCCCCCTTCGCTCTCACCGACTTGGTGGTAAAAACCGCCCGAAACAAATGGAGCCACAGCTCCCAGTGGGGAGCGATCCCCAGGTACCCCTCGCAAATGGCGGCGAAGATGGCCGCCTGTGCGATGGAGTTGGGGCTAAAGTTGTGGAGCTCCACGCCGTAGTAGTGCGGGAGTGCCCGCATGAACTGGTCCGCCGGCAAGCCGAGGCCTCTCTCGTGGAAGACGATGAAGCTCACCACGTAGCCATCACGTGGCCTCGGTTCCAACTCATTCCCCGGAGCAATCCACTCTGGCTCGTCAGGATCGGTGATCGGGCAGAGGAGACCGGCGTCCACCAGCGACTGTAGCTTCTCCACGGTGACGTCAGACCGCTCCCAGGGATCCGCCGGGAGGATGATAGGACCGCCACCATTGCGCGGTGGAGGACGCCTTACTGGCGGTAAATCTCATCTCTCTCTTTCAATCGATCTCTCGCCCCCTTCTTCTTCCGGCGCTTTATGCTCTCAAAGAATGGCTTGGAGGCGGCGAAAGCAAATGCGAGCAAGGTAAGGAGGGGGGGCGAGGCTCTTTACGTATTTGTGCAGGGTAAGATGAAACCATTGGCGGCGACGAAATCGGGGAAGTTTCCCTCAGATCCGGCGCATATAATCCAGATCCGATCTCTCCGCCCACGCGCCCACCTTCTCCACATTTAATCGCGCAGACGGTTATGTCCCATCCACTGACACCACGTCGCGCAGCAATGGCAGCTCCCGAAAAGACCGCCTCAAAAGACGCGCCAGCCGTTGTCAGCCGATAGAAGGGAAATACCCCCCAGCCGATTCCTTCCGAGCTAAGGAACCGGGCACCGAGCCCGCTACGGTCCAGAGGTTCGAAGGTTGGGCCATTTATGGTCTTGACAGCCGCCTTAGGACGACAGAGTCAGGGACAACTATGGGCGAGCCCGTACATGGCCAAGGCCCAGGCAAGCAATTGCTTGGGATGCCCTAAGTCGTGTCCGAGACCAGCAGGAGTTCTCTAAAGGGGATCCCACCGTAGGGAGGCACCGAGCCCCTAGGGCCAATCGAACGGCCCTAGCACCCGCTAGAGAAGCCTTCTGGTTCTTTTTTGGAGCGCGTCTCTAGACCACTAGCCGACCCCTATCGAATGGGGCACGGGCCTCCACTCGGACTTACCCGATAAAAGCTCACCAGAAATGTCACCGCTCGCGCCCACCGAGGGTAGCCTGGCATGTTCCACCCCTCCTTCCGAGCGAAAAGGAAGCGCGAGGGTCGTACAAAAAGCCAGGGGAACTCCTGATCGCCCTCTCGCTCCACGCGGAGGCTCGAGGGCTCTTCCTGCAACCTTGCCGAGACCCAGCGGCCTAGGCTCGCACACGAAGGGCTCAGCAAACAACCCCTCCTTCCAAGCGAAAAGGTTGCACGAGGGTCGTACAAAAAGCCAGGGGAACTCCTGATCGCCCTCTCGCTACGTGCGGAGGCTTGGGGGCTCTTCTTGCAAACCTTGCATAGACCCAGCGGCCTAGGCTCGCACGCGAAGGGCTCGGCAAAACAACCCCTCCTTCCGAGCGAAAAGGATGCGCGAGGGTCGTACAAAAAGCCAGGGGAGCTCCTGATCGCCCTCTCGCTACGTGCGGAGGCTCGGGGGCTCTTCCTGCAAACCTTGCCGAGACCCAGCGGCCTAGGCTCACACGCGAAGGGCTCGGCAAAACAACCCTTCCTTCCGAGCGAAAAGGATGCGTGAGGGTCGTACAAAAAAGCCGGAACTCCTCGATCGCCCTCTCGCTTCGTCAAGGAGGCTCGGGGGCTCTTCCCGCAAACCTTGCCGAGACCCGGCCCTAGGCTTGCACGCGAAGGGCTCAGCAAACAACCCCTCCTTCCGAGTGAAAAGGATGCACGAGGGTCGTACAAAAAGCCAGGGGAACTCCTGATCGCCCTCTCGCTACGTGCGGAGGCTCGGGGGCTCTTCCTGCAACCTTACACCCCGAGGGTCGGAAAAACGCGACGAAAAAGGGCACCGAGCCCATTACGGTCCAGAGGTTCGAAGGCTGGGCCATTTATGGTCTCGACAGCCGCCTCAGGACGACAGAGTCAGGGACAACTATGGGCAAGCCCGTACATGGCCAAGGCCCAGGCAAGCGATTGCTTGGGATGCCCTAAGTCGTGTCCGAGACCAGCAGGAGTTCTCTAAAGGGGATCCCACCGTAGGGAGGCACCGAGCCCCTAGGGCCAATCGAACGGCCCTAGCACCCGCTAGAGAAGCCTTCTGGTACTTTTTTGGAGCGCGTCTCTAGACCACTAGCCGACCCCTATCGAATGGGGCACGGGCCTCCACTCGGACTTACCTGATAAAAGCTCATCGGAAATGTTCCACCGCTCACGCCCACCGAGGGTAGCCTGACATGTTCCACCCCTCCTTCCGAGCGAAAAGGAAGCGCGAGGGTCGTACAAAAAGCTAGGGGAACTCCTGATCGCCCTCTCGCTACGTGCGGAGGCTTGGGGGCTCTTCCTGGAACCTTGCCGAGACCCAGCGGCCTAGGCTCGCACACGAAGGGCTCGGCAAACAACCCCTCCTTCCGAGCGAAAAAGGATGTGCGAGGGTCATACAAAAGCTGGGGAACTCCTGATCGCCCTCTCGCTATGTGCGGAGGCTCGGGCTCTCTTCCCGCAACCTTGCTTTGAGACCAAATGACCTAGGCTCGCATACGAAGGGCTCGACAAACAACCCCTCCTTCCGAACGAAAAAAGGATGCGCGAGGGTCGTACAAAAAGCCAGGGGAACTCCTGATCGCCCTCTCGCTACGTACGGAGGCTCGGGGGCTCTTCCTGCAACCTTGCCGAGACCCAGCGGCCTAGGCTCGCACACGAAGGGCTCGACAAACAACCCCTCCTTCCGAACGAAAAGGATGCGACCTAGGATCGCACGCGAGGGCTCAGCAGGCTCGGGGGCTCCTCCTGCACCCCAAACGAAAACAAGCGACCCGAGCTCGCTCTCATGGGTCTAGCAAATGCGATAGAGCGCCTTACTCAACGAAGAAAAAGCCCCTAAAGGAGTAAACTCACTCCTCTAAGGCCTCGGGGGCTACACCCACCAGATGCTTCACAAGCACCCACCAGAATCGCGATGTATAAAACAAACCCGACAAGAGCCACTGAGAAACAAAAGTCTCGAAAAAACCTCGGGGAGAGTATCCCACACTCCCGCCCGAGGCTCGGGGGCTACTGTCGGATACCAGAAAATGGGGTACCCCAAGCAAAGATCGAAAAACTGCTTAGACCCTAAGAACAGAACCAATGGAATAAACAAACGAGGTCTCGACCGAAATCTCCGATTCGCTCGAGACCTCGTCGCCGAGCCCCAGCGGAAGCGAACGATTCTCCGACTCGCCCGAGACCGCCTCGCCGAGGCCCCCTCGTCGAGGCCCCCTCGCCCGGGGCCTCGGAAGAAGTGCCGATTCTCCGATTCGCGCGAGGCCGGCTCGGCACTAGCCCCGTGGATCTCTTCGACCAAACCGCTTCGACCGAACGTCGCATCCAAGCGCCCAACCACTCCGGCAGGCGCCGATGGCACAAGATCAAATAAGTGACCGACTACACGCCAGTCGCGTCAACCTCCTGCCATCTGCGACGGCACAGAGTAGGGGTTACCGACCACTATGCTGCCTAACTCCTGCACCAAGGACATCGCAATGTGGGGAGTCAGAACGGGTTCCTGTAGCCTTGGAATCAGCGGACCGACCGCTCCGTCTCACCCGAGCCCCCTCGACAGGGCCTCGGATTCACTGATCTTACTCCGCCTCGCCCGTCCGCCGCCCGAGACCCCCCGGTAGGGCCTCGGACGAATTGGCCACTCTCCGCATCGCCCGAGGCCGGGCTCGTCCCGCAACCTCGTCGCCTCTGCCTCAAAGGTCTCTCTGGCAGGCTGTCGTATCCAATTAATGCGCTCAGCTACACCCGCTACGTAAGCCACGATCGGCAGTGCGCTGCAACAGGAGCGACGGGACAACGGTCAGATCACCTTTTTTACCATCCCTTACTGATAATACAGGTAACGTATCCTGTAGGCGCACATCTCACACTATTCCGCCTGATGGCCGCTGAGACCCGCATCTGCACCTGGGTCACTTCTCAGGCCTCCTCGGACGGCAGGCCTCGCACACGACCGGCCACGATGGCCGCCGAGCCTCTGCAATCCACCAAGTCAACAAATGCGCAAATGTTTACTTGCGATGGAGACCATACCGATTAGACATCTACGGAACTCCCACGACAACGCCATGCTTGCTCCGAGAGTAAATACGTCATCGAATAGTCCGCTCCACGTGTAGCTCTCTTATGTACTCCTGGTTTCCTCCCTGCGGCTATAAAAGGAGGCAGCCAGGACCGTTTCTAGGGAGGGCGGATAGAGTCACGAATACTCGCATGAACAACACGCCTCATTCTGTAATTCATATCACCTCCCCTCACAGAGACCTGGGACGAACTCCCTCTCTTGCCTAGCTTGTAACCCCCTACTATGAGCACCCCGGTGCAAGGAATACAAGAACATCTTCTCAGACTGGACGTAGGGCATCCATTGCCGAACCAGTATAAACCTTGTGTCTCTTTGCATCACCATCCGGAATTGGGAGCACGCAGCACAAATTCACTAGTCGGTTAAGGACCCCCGGTTCCGAAACACCGACAGTGTCTAGTTTAATTTTTGAGCTGACAGTATGGTTTAGTAGATACTGGTTATTTTGTTGGACTAACCCCTGCAGAAAACTCTCAAATTCAATATGGGTAAGTCCTGAGATAAATTCACATCGGAGATGAATCAAGACATGCGATGAACTCCAATAACTTTGCTCAAAGAAGACCCAACTCATTCTTTATGGAAGGAAGAACTATGAGTATCAAGGTTTATTCACTTATCTTTTGTTGCAAGTTATCTTTGCCTTGAACCATACTAAAATGCAGCAAACGCATAAAATATGATAAAAAAATCTATGCTAAACAATCCTAAAACCATCCTTCCATTAGCATAGAGAAAAATCACAAAAAAATGGACAACACAACCCATGTTTCAAATTCGTTATTTCTCTCGGGTATATGTCTATTAACATTTTGCAGGAAAGAATGAATAGAAGTTATGCCTGTTCAAGGTTTGGTATGAATCTATAATCCCTAAACCAAACCACCACTACAACTGTGGAAGTGGACGAACAAATCAATAGGCTGTGAGCAACATGAAAGACAACCTAGCTTTGAGCCTTCCCAAGACTCAAGCTAGGATGTTGATGAGAAGCGGGATGAAACCCACCTTGTATTAACCAGAATATGCCTACCTTCATCATCTTCAAAGGGACTAGCTCGCGCGTTAGCAACAAGGACCAAGACAACGAGATGCCACTACATACTGGTGTGCATCATTATGTCAACAAGCATTATCAATCAATGGTTCATTGATGACTGTGTCTCATAAGGCCATAAACGACTGTGGTCGCCCAAAGACATCCCTAGTCATTGAAGATGAAGCTTCCATGCTAGTACCAATGAGGATCTTTCTTTGATCATCAAGACGGTTGGCATATCGCTAACAAACAAAGAAGAACAACTCTTCGCCACGCCATTAGACGATCAAGGAGGAACTTGAGTTTGCATCTCCAATGAACCCCAACTCGTCAACCAAGGATCAACAAAAAATCAATAAAGGTTGATGGAAGAAGAGCATGCAATTGGATGGTGCAAAGAAAAGCTAAAGGCAAGAAGAGGTCCGGCTCAATGGACCTAAAGCCATAAAGCCCCCACTGATAGGTACATCGAACAAGTTTCCTTCAGGTATGTTTGTCACTAATCATTTGAACAAAAAGAAGGAAAACATAAGGTATATTCAACCAAGCATTACGCAACATAGAATCACATTCATAGGAGAATTCTATCATCCAAGCTAGATTTTGCTTTCTGCAAAATTCAAATCTAGGGGATGGAGTTCTTTAAAAACATCTCATGCCATGTTGCTAATTTATCTTGGTCATCTTTACCTTCATGATGTGCTCGACTTACTAAATCGCTAACAAATAAAAATTTAAATAATCATCCTCGCTTGGTTCATCATACATATTCTTGTTTTTACTTGAATGAATCTCTTTAGTCTTTTAAGCTTCCTTGTTCTGTTACAAGTATGCTTTGAAATATTATTCGGACATGATTATTGAATCAAAACATACTTGTATAGAATTTGGTTGTATATATGGACTAACCCTTGTAGGAAAATATTCAAATTTTGTTGGGAATATTAGGAGATCATTCGTAGAAATAGATCAAGGTTTGAGGTATTTTTCAAAATGATTTTACACATCTTTGCCTTAACCTTGTTGAAAATTAGAAGTAGTGGTGAACAATCAAGGTACACTATTTAAAACATGGGATAAAGATTCTATGCAAATTAAAATGTTAAAACCAACTTTTCTGTAGCATAGAAGGTGACCTTTGGCTCTATGACAGCACTATCCTTATTTTAATTCATTTATATATTTTTTCGGGTATGTGTTGTCCACTAATCCTTTGTAGAGAAGAAACAATGAGTAGAGCAGAAGGTCCAAACAGAATGACAAGATCCACAAAAAAACGACAAAAAGATGGCATGACAAAAGAATAAGAAAGGAGTGTGACATAGGAGACAAGATGCTCACGAACAGCTCAAGCAAGTGAACCTTCAAGCAGGAAGGGAAGATCACCACAAGTCATCTACCCTTCATCACATGGTGTCATCACGCTCCAATAATGAAGGTAACATCTTAAGGTAAGTGGTCATCATTTTCCTCTTGATCTTGGTATGCACATAAATGAAGAAATAAACATGTTTGAGTTACAATTTTGCTTAATCCAACCTGATTAACTCAACATGTTTTGTTCCTTAAGCTTGTTCATAGTACCACTTTCTTGATTTCATAGTCTTAACCAAATGAGCAAAAATGTTGCATATCTTATCTTTGGAAGATGATAGTCATAACCATGTAAAGTTTGATACATTATAAAGATGAACAATCCTTCCATAGGTTAAGCAACTCCACCCTTTTTGTCATCCTTCTGATCTTATCACCCATGTTACAAGAATAAATAATGCACATAACATTAACTCTATCATGATTCAATGTGCCTAAGGCTAGAGAAGAGTAAATAAAGTTTTGGTTCTATTGGTGTTTATCTGCCAACAGAGCCCATGCACTTGATCTCTACCTTGTCTTTATGAGTAGAACACACTTCTAGTAAAGTGTGGGGGAGTCGATCCCCAAATTCTATAAGTGGAAGTTCTGAATTCGACAACAGGCTCATAACCATTGATGAGAGGACAGCTGCCATCCAAGGTACGTTACAAAATCATACACAATGGCAGGTAAGCATGGGATAGGAGATGGCCAGCTTCCAGCAACAATAGCAATAACAAAATCAAAGTTGGAAGGCTCTATTCCAGCACCTCCACATCCGGCCACCTCGTTGAGCAACCACACCAACAACCAGCTTGGGGGAGAAAGCATTCTCTGTGTATCCAGATAAGTATTTATTTCCTTTTATTATTCTTAGTTTGCTTTATATATATTAAAAAAAGATGAATAACTAAAAATAAAGTAAAAGTTATCTTTATAGAAATATATATAGTTATAATGTGTGATCTAAAAAATGAAAACAAAATAAAAAGGTGTGTCTAGTTTGCTTTAATTTGTTTTTAAGAGCTGAATAAAATAAAAAGTACTAAGAATAATCTCTTAAATGGAAATGATGAATAGTTGCTCTATTGTAATTCCTTTCAAGTACCTAGTTTTCAGCCATGAATTCTTCCGAGTTTTGGATACGACTGTTTTAATATAAGGATTTATTCTAAACTTAAAACTTGTGGGTAGCATATGCTTGATCTAAGTCTAAGTAATTGATGGATATGATGTGAGAATGTTTCAGCTGTTGTTTATCTTGTTCCAAGTGACACTAAAGTTCTAGAGATTTATCTTTTGAAAAGCACAAAAATGCTACATGATGATTTCCTGTATGACAAAGCTTGAATTCCCACCAGAGCCATACATGTTAATTAGGCTAGAAAAACTTCCACATATATGCTACTTGCTTTTGCATTGAGTTTTGTCAAGCTTTGTTGACCCTTATGAGAGGTTTATCATGCTCTTAAAATCAAGATCACATACACACCACCCAAATATGCACTACTCCTACATTAGGGGTAGACGCAAAAACATGCTTTCCATCTAGATACACCCAAAAATGTTGTACTCATACACTGGGAGTGAACACAAAAACATGCTTGATAGGTTTTTCCATCAACCAAATAAATGCTCCAAGTTCTTGTTGCTATCTCTCAAAGTTTTATTGCAGAAAAGAGGCATGGGCTATGCAAAAGTTATTCATAAGAAAAAAAGAGAGAAAAAAATGATGATGAGAAAAAATGAACACAAAAGTGTCTGATATATCTAAAATAATGGGTACTCAGATGCCCGCCTAAAAAAGAAGAAGAGATTAATAAGATAGCCCCTGCTCTCTAGCAAATGTTTCTAAATTTTAAAAGAGAGATATGTTTCCAAGGAGCATAGTAGAATTAGGTTAGCCACCATACATACATCCACCATATACATTCACACACATGCGCATCTTGATTTGATTGTATGACTTAACTCTCTTTGGATCCGAGGTTTGACTTTACAATATATGTATTGCAAATATGCTCTAAGCTTTCTCCCTACCTACGAACTCCACATAAGCCTTAGTGGTAGGAAGAGAAAAGGCATAACATTTTTATTGCCTTGGTTAGGATCTATAAATACCACATATATTGGGAGACTTGAGAGTATCATATAATTGAATCTCTAAGTTCTATTTTAAAAACTTATAAAAATTCCAGAACAATGGTGGAACAAACAACTTGAGACATAGTGCTTGACTTGATCGCTCTATCTTTCAATTGCTCAAGACCCAAGTGAAGGCTAAGAAGCCCCAAGGTTGAAGGTAATATGGGTAAGTTTGAAAGTCAGATCAGTTTATTCTAACCCGAAGGAGAATTTTTGATTGAACACCTGTGTACTTTTGAGGAGTGAAAGCATTATAGCAACTCCTGATCCATTGCTGAGTTTGGCTTTGCTCAGGGACTAGCAAAGATTAAGTGTGGGAGAACTTGTTGACGGTAGTTCATCATAAACCGTCAATATAACTTATATAAATGCATAAAAAGGATCACCAACATAGGTCTAGGGGTTTAAACTAATAAATTCCACAAGTTTTGGTGAATCTGTGTTTGCAGGAGGATTTACTCAGAAAATCGTCAAGGAGGGCCTATTCATTAAAGTAAATCATGTTTATTCGCAGTGAAACCAATGTGGGAAGACTCTAGAAGGCTACCACCTATTGGCCGCCTAGCCCCCTAGGCCCACCTGTCAGCCCCTCCTTCGAATGTCAGTTCTCCACCGCCTCCTAGATTGCATCTACGCTGTTCTTTCGAGTCGGTTTGATCCGATGATACATAATTGATGCTCCGGCTTATATATAGCAGCCCTACCCCCCTCCCTGGAACAATCCCTAAAAACCTAATTCATACCTCTCATTCAGAGATCAAGATACACTAGGAGGATTAGGTCTAGACTCTCCAATGTAGTAGATTAGTAGCTCGGGAGTGAGGGTCGAGTTGGGCTCATGCTCAAGTTCTGGATCTGGTCTTGGAGGCTCGGGGAATCCTTGTATCTTTACTTCCACATCTTGTAAGACTTATTATAAATTCACCATATTCCTATCTACATGCTATGGTTACTTTTAATATGTATCTTGCTTAGTTGAGGTAATCATTACTTTTGTGTGTAGGTTCGTAGAGTGCTTAGCCTGCTAGTTTATCGAATGGGCTAAGTAGCCGAGCCTCATATAAGCATGGTGCTTATACGATGCTCTGCCTATGAGTACACCTTGTTCTTTGGTTGGGTGGTAGCAGCGGGAGGTGACAGCCCCGTCTATCCTTTGTAGTCCACTCTGAATTGAGCAGGTTCTTAAATTGTAGGACCGTAGTCGCGTCGGTAGAGTTATCTATTGTGGATACTCTACCGTCTAAGCGGCGTCCCCAAGTGCACAAGAGTAGAGTTAGTCTTAACTATAGTTGGATGTATATATACTTTGACCATGTAATAAGAATGTCACAAGAATCTACGTCACTCGTTGCTCTCTCGAGTTGACTAGTTTACGTTATCTTATAGATCTACTCCCTGAGTATCATTATCCTTAATTCCTATCATTACCTTCACCTCTACTCTAGCCTTGCAGGTATGTTGACTGATAGATACTCCTTTGATATTCGATAAGTCTTTACTCTATTTTTCCCTATGGTAAAATATAGATAACTATACCTGGAATACTCCTGGTAAAATGCTACAATGGTATTCCGTGCACTTGCAGAATCCTTCATATTCTATTTGCACTTATAAATACCAACAGTGAGCTAGCTAGAGTCCGCTTGACTCTAGTAAGGGTCCAGAGAGCAACTTTGATGACTGGACGTGTCCGGTGTGGCCGACCGGACGCGCCCCTACGTCCGATCCTCTCTGAACCAACTTCTGCATACCATGTCACCATGACCTGATGCATGAACAATGTTCTGCCTACGTCCGGTCACCTCCTTGAACCTGAGTCCAGTCACTCACCTCAGCGGATCACGTCTGGCTAGAATACTAGACGCGTCCAGTATCGATATCGAACGCGTCCGATCACTGCCGACTCCCTGAGCCTAGGTAAATACCGGTCGTGTCCAATCCCTAAGTCGGACGCGCCTGGTCACCTCATGACCAGCGCTTTCAACTCCTTTTCTTCACCAAGTTCTTCTCCTTTGCAAATGTGCCAACACCACCAAGTGTAAACCACCATGTGCATGTGTGTTAGCTTTTCACAAACATTTTTAAGGAGTTAATCACTCAATTTACCACGCCACTCAATCCTAGCAACATCGCAAAGTTAGTTCGCTCAAGTGGCACTAGATGACCGATATGCAAACAAGTTTGCCCCTCTTGATAGTGCGGCCATCTATCCTAAACCCGGTCATAAACTTCTCTACACACCTATGACCGGTGAAATGAAATGCCCTAGGTTATACCTTTGCCATGTGCATTCCATTCCATCTCCTCCAATGTCGATGCAACACATGCACCAACCAAGTCACAAATGATATGATCCACTTCATATCATCACATGACCGTATTGGTTCATCAATCTTGACTTCACTTGCTCTTCACCGTTGCTTCGGTCCATCGGTGCCAAGTCATCATTCAACTTGCCCTTCACACTTGCAACCGGTCCATCAAGCCAAGCCTTGTCTTGATCTTCTCCACCTTGATCACATGACTCAATATCATGTCTCATATGCAATGAGCTCTTTCATCACACATGTGTGAGCTTTGTAACAAGTCCAAGCCATTTCACCTCCATGGCATAAGTTGCTCACGCATGTACTTGTAGACTAATCACCTATGTATCTCACTTAAACACATATTAGTCCACCTAAGGTTGTCACTCCATTACCAAAACCAAACAAGGACCTTTCACCATGAAAGATGGCCAGGGTGTTGGCCTAAGCTGAACTCCATTGCCCTGCATCTGAAGTTGATGAGGTGGTGACCAAGGTTGCAGCACATCCCTCTTCACCATTAATGTATAGAAGACCACCACGCTATCTGTGCATCCACCAAGCAAGCACTCTCCTGAAGACATGGCTTTGTCTAGCACTTCTCTCAAGCTAGGATCAAAATGGTGGTCTATGAATGGATCCATCCCCTCCAAGCCAACGAAACATGCTACAGTAAATGTCCATATACAGTCCTATACACACCCAAAGGAATTCCAAAGTGTAATAGGTGGCTGTGATATCATCAAGTGCACTAGAACTGTATAACCATAGAAAGATGGTCAAGGAATTGGTCTGCATTTGACAGCATCACCGAGTATCACAAGCTACACTGGATTTTGAGCGAACAGTTCTTCAAACACCCACTGGTCATCATCAGCTTTAGTGGCACTTATACCTAACAGAACAACACTCATCCAAGATGCAGAAGGAAGGTTGGTGATATACCTTTGCTGCATTTCATCGAACAACACTAGAGCATGCATCGAGACAGATGAAGGCTTGCTTGCAATAGTCACCATGACGACCGGCTTGGGCTTGACATGCTCGGGAATGTCTTGGAACTCGACTATAGGAGGCACAAGTGTGGTCACCACCTCGAGCTTGGCCCTGTAGGACACTAGGGGTAGCCCATGGTTGTTGTCGTCCCAGCGGAACATCTCCTCCTCCCAGAGTGTGCCGACGGTGACATCGGCGAAGCAGCGGTCGTCGGCTTGGCAAACCGTCGAACATGTGGCCTGCGCTGACCCTACAGCCACTACCCATGCTGGCGAGCCACCACCCATGGCGCTAATAGTATCAGTGCGGAGTGCAGCGGCCGCTTTGAGTGCCACTTCGGTGAGACCGAACTTCGAGCCATCGTCAAGGGAGCCGTCGTAGCCACAGAATGGAATGGCATGGAGCACACACTCGATGGGGCCGATGTGGAAGGACTCGAAGGCATAGACAGTGTAGGCGCGCTGGTGGTCGACGTCGCATGGGCTGAGGTTGAAGGCGATGATGGCGGCAGGGTCATCGTGCGCGCGGTAGTCACTGACGAAGGTGACCGGTTTGGCCACGAGGATGTACCATGGCGTGAGAAGGAGGGTGTCGCCCATGAGGAGCTCATTCCCGGCAGAGTAGATCTACAACTCGTTAATCTCCAGCGACTCGAGCACCTAGAGGGACGATGGCGGCGCATGCGTGGGGAGGGAATCCTTGTTGTTTGAGGGGGCGGAGAGATGAGCAATTCAAGGGCGTCCTAGGGCAGCTGGTAGTCAGGCGCGGGAGTGACACAGGTCATGGACTCCTCCTTATTGGGCTCCAACGAGCTTAGGTCATCGTACATGGATGAGTACTCAGTCGCCGCAGCGTCGTTGGCAAGCTGCTCCGGGCAGGTGAGGCCAGACTCGAGCACGGAGCCGAGGCACGATGGCTCGAAGTCATGGGATAGGGGGATGATGAACTTTTGGTTGACGTCGAGCAGCATGTCGGGGCCGTAGCTAACGGCGACGGTGTGCTCAAAATCATCCGGCGTGGAGAGATTCACTGGCGTGTCAGTGAGGAGGGAAGCGGAGGAGTCAGCGAAGCGGACCGCAGGGTCGACGCACGGTGTCACATCCTCGAAAACTTGGCAGGCAGCCTCCAAGGCATAATCGAAGCGGGAGGACAGCGCCTGCTCAAGGCGGTCGAACCGCTGCGTTAGAGACTGGTGGAAGTTGAGAAGGGCGTCGATGATCAACTAAAAGTTGGGATCCATGGAGTGGTGGTGGTGGATTTCGTGGTGCTGTAGGATTTGACTCTGAGTATCAATTTGTTAACACACCTCTCAGTAGATGACATGGCACTCAATACTTAGTTGGGGTACAATCGGATTACACAACCTCAGAGGAAGGGAGGTCTCGAGCTTAGCAGAGCAATCTAGGTGGAGAAGGGCGGAATTGAACTAGGCAAGGGAGGGAGAGCTCTAGACCTAGAGAGAGAGGTTAGAGGAGGGAGGAGAGGAATAGAGGTAGGAGAAGATTGTTCTAATAATTCATTCGATGCCCTGAACCTGGCTGCTCCTTCATTCCTTTGTACTGCTGGTTTGCTATTGCCTTGGGCCTTTGTGGGCTGGGCTGAACATGTCGGGCCATTACTTGACATACCATGTGTTCCCAAAAGTGAATGGTTTTGAAGGTTTCACTATGAAATTGTGATGGTGAGGGTCCCCTCATAATTGTGAAATTAGTGTTGAATCTTAGAACTTTCTGTGTGTGTTGAAATCTCATGTTAAAAGGGTCAATTTTAATATTGGAAGTATGATTTTGGGGTTCGAATGTGTGGAAAGTTCATGTTAAAAGGATCTATTTTACTATTGCAAGTATGAATTTGGGTTTTGGATGTTCATGGTTGAAATAGAAGTCCAAGTCAATTTGGACCGGGAGACATATGATGCGTAATCAACATAGTATGTTACCCAAGGGATGGTAATCCATTAACTCTTCAATATAAGATTGGATTTTGCCCACTTGTAGTGGAATAAAAAAATTGCCTCTAAAACATGTTTAGAACTTTACAAAAGTTATACAAAAATTGACACATGATTAATGGATCATTATAATGGAACTACCAATGAAAATGAAGATTGACTATATACTCAGATTGGGCACATTTAACCCGATAACCAAAAGAACGGAACCAAAACTGAACTGAAGTGTCGGTTTTTCAGTTCTTCGGTTCGGTTTCAGTTTTTATACCTATAAAGTTTGGCTTTGGTTCAGCGTATCCCTGTTGTCTAGATACTAGCAGCCCAATGGCCCAATATGGCCCTAGACCAACACGCACACATGCCCCCACTTCCTCAGCTGGTCAGCCCAACACACACCGAAACCCTATCTAATCCAGCCTTAGAGAGCGACGGCGCGAGCAGGGAGCGACCGTGGGCGGTTCGACGGCGCAAGCAGCAGAGCGCGCGCAGCGCCGCAAGAAGGTGGCGCGGCCGTGACCGCGAGTAGCGACCACGGGCAGGCGGCGACGAGCAGGTAGCGCGAGCAGGCGGCAGCCACGGCGACTACAGGGTGGCCCCAACGCGACTCTTCGGGCCTCGGTGCACTCTCCCCCCCTCTCTCTCTTCTTTGTGTCGATCGGTTTGCTCAGTTCAAACCGAAAACCGAACTGAGAAACCAGACACCGAACTCATCAGTTCCTTCTTCTGTGACAAGCCGATCGGGTGCTAGATCCTGGAAACTGAAGTTTTAGAAACCGAACCCAACAGTCGGTTAAAACCGATTGCCCAACCTGACTATATACTTTACCAAATGTAACACACAAAATCATGATTTCATATTTTCATTATATAAAAGTTGCAATAGAAAAAAGTATTCATAGTAACTAACCCTTTTCATTTTAGTCTTACTTTGCGTGTCTTCATATCATAGAAACCATCAATAACTGTTTCTGTTTTGAAAACAATTGCAGTTCCCTTGTCATTGTAGCTTAGAAGCTACAACAAGGCAGTTTAAAAAGTTCCAGCACGGCTTCCTTGGACTCTGCTGTTCACAAACACTATTTTGTTAATTCTCCCATCTCTTTTTTTTTTGCTCTTTCTCAATTTTTATTCTGAGAATAATGAAGTTAACTTTCGCCCTGTAATTTTGTAAGCTTGTACATATCATCATCATCGCCTCTACATTCTGATTTTTATTCAGTTATGATTTCTAAAAATTTTTATGAAGGTTTTTACGATTCCACAGGTAATATAACCTTATAGAACATTTTGTGGTGATGAAAAACGGAAATGCGAGCGCACGGACGCCCGCGTCCTGACACCCGGGCTGCAGTCTGTTTCCCACACGCCTACACTCCACGCCTGTGCTCGTGCCAGCACGCCCCTGCAAGACCGCATACAGGGTCGGCGCGGTCCCTCTGTTTCTCATGCGCATTGCAACATGTGCAACACCAGATCTAGTTTTGAAACATTCAGATACAACACTTGCAATATATATTTAAAGATACATGAAACACTTGAAACATGCGTCTGAAATACTTACAAAAACACTTGAAACCATTGCAAACATACGGAACATCTTCATAAAACACTTGCAACATATGTGTGAAATAAATACAATATTCAAATAAACACATTTGCAACATGCGTCTGAAAAAACAGATGAAATATTAGGAACAGAAGCTTGCAACGTGTATAACCATTGCAACATATACAATATCCCGATCTACTTTTACAACATCCGTATAAAATATTTGCAACATACCTATAAAGTATCTGAAACACTTGAAACATAGGCCTGTAACATGTGTTTTTCACCCGTTCTTTCAGATGACACAGAGCAGAGCCGGGAACGGCCTGTTCCGACCAACCGACGGTCGAGGATGGTGGCATGGCCTGGCAGTGGCTAGTTGCGCGCTACGCCTAGCCTGGGCCTGGCCCACGACGGCTCCCTCCACTGGCCGCCTAGCCACACATGGCGGTCGGCGCTTGCAAGTGGAGATAGAGGATGCGGTGGAGATGGAGGATGGAGGATGGAGATGGAGAGGGAGAGGAAGGCCGGCGGGGAGACGTGGCGCAGTGCAGTTGTGGTGATGCATGATTTTTTTTTAATAAACTACAGTGACACAGGAGAGGAGTGGATAGGAAGGGATATGATAGACTTCGGGGTCCACCAACGGGGCATCTGGCGTGGACGGACGTCTGCTTGCTGGCATTATTACCAGTAAAAAAATGTTAAAAGAAGACAGAAGGTTGTGTCATGTCCACACGGAGCCCTGGAGCCCCAGAAGCAATTTTGATCTGGGCCTTGGGAGGAGAACACGCACGTGTGGGCCGTGAACCAGACGGAGACGCAGATCACGTCACATCTCGCCCACTGGGCCATTCCCAGGCCGGCAAATCCTCTCCTCGAGGGATAAGGATCGACGTCACGTGTGACGGCCATCAACCCCGGTCGCCGTCGTGTCACGGCCACAGATCCAGTGCGGTGCCAAAGACAGCTACCACTCCAAAACTGATGACAGCATGGTCCACCTCACGTGTCACGGGCTCACGGCCATCAACCGATCGCCGTCGTGTCACGGCCACAGATCCAGTGCGGTGCCAACCAGTCAAACAGAGTATATGTTGTGTTGGACGAATGGACGACACTCCAGACGTTCGACGACTCTTGAGGTCTCCTTCGTCCAACTTGAAATTTAGAATCGCTTGATATCGCTAGCTGTCTTTGGCGCGCGTCGCGCCACCGCCCGCCGGCCGGCGGCCACCGTCTCTGTCGCCGTGCACACGACACGCGATCCGCCTCGCGGTAATCAGCGCCAGTGCACACTGACCGACCAGGCAGCCGAGCGGTTAAATAGCGCTAGACGGACGATCGAGATGCGTACACCCTCCTCGATATCACTAGCTATAGTCACAGCCATGGCAGGTTCTTCTTCTGGCTCGTGCTCTCTGCTGCTGCTGGTGGCGGCGGCGGCGGTGCTGTCGTTGCCCTCGTCTTTTCAACCGACCGCCGGCTTCAGCCGTGTCATGCTGAACGAGTCGCAGTTCGTGCTGCAGAAGCCCTACGACGTGCCGGTCAACGAGCGGTACGACCCGTGCGGCGGCGTCCGCCGCATGTGGGTCTTCGACACCGACAAGCCCTTCAGCACCAAACACCCCGGCTACCCGCGCACTGAGATCAGAGTCGACGTACGTCACCTCTCCTCTCCACGGCAAGGCTTCTCGACCATTCCAGGTCTTCTTCCTATATGTGTACTAACTCTGCATGCATGCGTATTGATCACCAGAAGGTGTACAGCTCCGGGGTGTGGCAGTTCGAGGGCGACGTGTACGTGCCGTGGGGCACGTCGGGCGCGTCGGTGATGCAGATCTTCGGCGCGGACAAGCCGCACGCGTCGACGGTGATGCTGCCCGTCTACGACGGCCAGCTCACCTACTACCACAACCTGACCATGGTGGTTGCGGACCGCGTGTACGACCGGTGGATCCGTCTCAACGTGGTGCACGACGTCGCCGCCGCGAACGTCACCGTGTACGTCGACGGCGAGAGGAGGCTGGAAGTCCCGGGCCACGGCGGGACGGAGCACTACTTCAAGTTCGGTGTGTACACGCAGGGCCTCCACAACCATTCGCACCGCATGGAGGCGCACTGGAGGAACGTCGCCATCTACACCAAGCCGTATGCGTGATGGTGACACACGATTGATGGAAACATGGATCCGATGTGCGAACTGTGATGATGGAGGACGTCTCTCAAATGTGTCTCTAGCTAGTAAATAAGTAGCTGAGTAGTGAATAAGAGAAATATATATGTCTCATATTTATAACTACAAGCTACACAAAGTTGTAACTGAGTAGTAACTTATGTTGTAACCAAGCCCTTTATTTGGTTGCAGTTGTGTTTACGAGAGACAATATAACTATTTTTTAAAAAAAAAGTTAATTGATAACTATAAACTGCACTAAATTATAATTGAGTATATAACTATAAACTACCATGATGCGCGTGCATCTGGAAAACCGAGCGAGCTCTTAGTCGAATTTGCGGGCGTGCCCCCATAGTCTTCTTCTGATATCTACTAGTGTGTGCCTTTTGCTTTGCTCTAGGGAAGGGAGATGACAGTAAAACACCATTCTTGCGGCAGCAATGGGAAACCGCAAGGGACTTCGAGGTGATGCGGAGCAAACACCCCGGGACATTGGAGAAACCTCGGTCGAGCAGCCATAGCTGCATTTAGGAAACAGAACAGACTGACACGGAGAGCCTTCTCCGAAAATCAACGATGGCGACTGCGAGCTCGTGAGGAGGGAGACATGATGAGTGCATAACAAACTCGTTCCCCTCTCTTGATAACGAACTAGGAACCTCCAATATAGCTTGGTCTATGAGAGCTTCATCGGAGGCGCCTTTTATAGGCCTCTGCCCAAAGGGGTAGGTGGATCGGATGGCTGGTGATCCCCTTATTCCAGTATCACGGGTGGAATGATAAAGGTAGAGATGACTTGGCAGCTCGAATTCTCCTTGTCCCCCATTCTTATCAATACATGTGTTCATGATGAGCAATATCTAGGAGCTTGAGGATTGTGTCGTTAATGGAGTAACTGACAGGTCGAGCGGAAGATCGACTCATCATAAAGATCTTCGGGGGCTACTATGTGAGTATGTTGGGCCTTGGGTCCCCTAACCACATGGAGAAAGGCCCAACTAGGACAATGCGGGTCGAGACTACTAAGGAAGAGGCCCAAACTGGATGGGGTGCATCGACTACTTGGGAGACAAGATATCGACTAGATAGCATTGTGAGTCAAGTCAACCATGTTGATCTACTCAGATCTTATAAGATTACTATCATAAGTATTTACTTCAGCAATATGGATCAGCGTATTTGCGTACAGGGAATCGGATGAGATGCACACAAGACACCTGGATTATAATGGTTGAGGTACGTGGTACCCTACTCCAGTTTGAGGTGGATCTCTCTAGTATTCGTATACTCGGTTACATGGGCGTAATGTAAGCTATGTGTTAGAAAGTAAAGGAATAGAACGCCGATTGAGGGTCCCTATCCCTCCTTATATAGCTTGGTGGGTAAAGTTACAGTAGATCCGTTCGATTAACATATGGTTTTCCTAGTTTGTTACATGGAAAGTGTAATAAATCATTTGACCATCACTAGTAGAGAAACAACCTTTCATCCATGGCCAAAAAGTATTTAGTCAACCGTGACTAAAGGGAGAACTGGACCTTTAATCTCGGTTTGTAATATGAATTGGGACTAATTCCACCCTTTAGTCCCGGTTGTAATGGTTATCGAGGCGTGTCAGTGCGAGAGGCTTTAGTCCCGGTTTGAGACACGAACTCGGACTAAAAGTGTGACTTTTAATCCTGGTTTAGGACACGAATCCAGACTAAAGGTACCTTTAGCCCCGGTTTGTGTCTCAAACCCAGACTAAAGGTGCCTCCAAAGTGAATTTAAAAGGAAAGTGTATCTTATCTAAGTTAGATGTGTGGTGGAAGGTGAGATGGTAACGCGCGCAAGAGCTGAACTGGAAGGTCTTGGGATCGAATCTCCACAATCACACCTTTTTTTTCACCCAAGAAACACCTCTAGTCCCGGTTATAGGAACCGGGACTAAAAATCGAGACTTTTAGTCCCGGTTGCATAGTCCCGTTTTCCAAAACCGGGACTAAAGGGGGTTGGGAACCGGGACTAGAACTAGTTTCTCTACTAGTGCATGTCTTGCGAATATCAGGATGCTAGTTGACTTGATATCTTGAATGCCATGTCTGCTGATGCAGCTATTGTACGCGGGCCTCATTCCTCATCGTCGTCTTCGGCCCAGCAGCCAGGCATGGGCCAAAATACAGACGGTGAGGTATCCTGGTCCCATATATTCGATAGTACCTAACCGATTGACTTCCATCCTTCCGGTTCTACAGCCTTCTATGATCTTCAGGTGCTAGGGGCTCCAGATTAGCATACCTTGGGTACCGAGGTTCCCTGAATACTTGATATAATCAATCGCCGAATGTTTCTCGGTGCCAAGAACGTTCGGGAAGCCTATTCGTCATGTGATAAGTGCTCCTTGGGTATGAGGGCCTTCGGGTAGTTTGCTTCTCCGCGCGCTAGATGCCTCTCGGGTGCCGAGGGTGTTCGGGTGAAGGAATCTTCCACACAAGGATTCTGACACCCAAGCACCTGAGCACACGTGCAGTCTTTCGTCCACTAGTTATTGCACGCCATTAAGTCCTGTTGAAGATAAGGATGAACGCGAAATGGAATCTGAACCACCTCATCTTCCCCGCTCCTGCTATTACACCCGTGACTCGTGTGGATGGCTACGTGGATTCTGGGATCCAACTTTTCACTCCTCCACTCACGTCTTCAGGGCGGCCACTTAAGCGGAGGTGGGGGAATCCTTCATGGTTACCCCTCACCTTCGGTTTCCCTTAGCACCAGATAGAGTAGAGAAGAGTCTTCAGCTATTTGCAGTCTCCAATTGCCATGATATCCATCATCCCCTGGAGGCTTCAATGCTGCTAGGTGAAGGCCTTTAAGATCGGCTCCCTCCAATGCCTCGGCACAACTATGGCTGTTCATCCTGGATGTTAGAAGTTTCACAAAGGTGAGGAGGATTGTCGCCATGCGTGGCCAGGCTACTGATCACACAGTCCGTGCATGATCGTGGCTCTTGGGATGAAACCGTGGCGGGCATAGCTGAGGCGCATCGAAGTGTCGATGGAAATGTTACCATCAAAGCACCTATGGTGACCCTCAACTAGTAAGGCCACCATCAGGATTCGGCGGTGTGTGGTCGTCATGGTGCTAAAATTGTGCCCTGTGCAACCTCGTGCACCGATTCGGCGGCTTGGACGTCAGGCCAACACCGGGTGCATGGAAATCCTCCTTCCTCTGGAACAATCAGCGGGGATGATGTTGGTACCTGACTACGTTGCACCTCCTGCTCCTAGAGGGATGTTACCGAGGGTACTCCCTGACTAGTCACTCCTTCTCGTGGAGCAATTGGGAGGTAGGTCTCCTCGTGGCTCCGCTTCTCCTCCCACTCCTGAGGGGGTGTTGTTAGCGAAAGTTTTGCGAGGGTGTTCCCCGTCTTGACTCTCCCAGTTTATGACCGTGCCTCTGCTAGGAATCGGATGTTGGTTTGCTTGTGTATGCAAATTCTCCACCAGTTTCTCTTGCGTTAGCGCAAAAGGCCTCGTTTGTAGGGCTGAGCTGCAATTGGGTGTGGGATACCCTGATACTCGATAGGTCTTTGTTATTGTACACGGAGTAGTGGTAGGTTTCTGTAATTGCACACCTGCCAAAAAATGTAACAGATTTTATCAATAAAGGGTTTATTTATGGCTTCAACATATGTTCGACTCAGTTTGAGTCTTTTTCCCCATTGAGTCGAGCGTTCTTACATTTCTGGGGTACCCCGACCCGATGAGCCTTGGAGTCATGTTCAGCTTGACGCCTGTCTGATCTTGGGAAGTAGCCGTGAATGCAATAGTCTTGACTTGAAGGGTTTAGACTTCATAGTCCTTAGGGCATAGTAGCTCGTTTAATCAGGTGACCCTAGTATAGATCTCACCACGACGAATGACGAATGCATTTGCAGCACAGGCAGCAGCTCATGTCACTCTTCGAGTTACAATCAGGTATAACGAGTGACATCCATATCTTGGTATAAAACATGACTTGGTAGACCCACATGGGGCATGTCATAAGACTCCTTTTCCATATTTGGGAGCTCATACTTTGGCCGAACTGAATCAGCCATTTTTCTGGTTTCTCCATAGGGCATGCGTCCACCAAGGTTATGTACTTCGAGCTCATTTGCATCACTCGGGTGATTTATGTGGCACTCGGGTGCCAAAGGTTTTAGAGCTAGATTGACAGCCATCCCGATTTCCCACTTACTCTGTAAGGATTGTGTTGGCTTGATGGCCCGAGCATTGGTTCCACCGATCATACCAATCAAAAGGAAAGGCTAGGTTGGGCTTTTCGCCCCAAGTCTTGGGCCGCCCGATTTCTCTAGCTGTTTAGTCCGCCACTAGATTTCGGGATCACTGGGACCCATGATTGTTGACGCTGCTCTGCTGGAAAAGATACTGGTGCCTCGTGCTACCCTTCATTGCTAGCTATCTATGGGCTAGCGACCTCCCTCTATACCCTATGCATCACCAGAGAAGAGTCCCCATCCAACCTCGAACCACCCCGATCGACCCTAACCCCTAGTTGAGGCATGGAGCAGATGATGCCACAACATGAAGAAATTGTAGCGAAGGAGATCAAATGAAGGATGAAGAAGAAGAACAACAGCAGAATAGTGTATTTGTTGCCCAATAGTAAGCTGGGGACACATGGTTTGCCCTTTGCTTCGTTCATTCTCTTAATGACTACCAAGTTGCTTCTTTGGCTATCGTGAGTAGTGGCTTTCTACGGTCTCCATGTTGCCATCACAACTTTTCAAACTTATTAAGTTTGGTGGACAAGAAGGCTAATAAGGAGTCCTCGCACAGCTTGTGTTCCCAAAAGTGAAACGTTTTCAAGGTTTCACTATGAAATTGTGAAATTGGAGTGGAACCTTAGAACTTTTTGTACGTTGAAATCTCATGTTGAAAGGGTCGGTTTAATATTGGAAGTATGATTTTGGGTTTTGGTTGTGTGGAAAGCTCATGTTAAAAGGATCAGTTTTACTATCGCAAGTATGATTTTGGGTTTTGGACGTTCATGGTTGAAATAAAAGTCCAAGACAGTTTAGACTGGGATACATATGATGGTTCAGTGTGAGCGAGTGAAAGCAATCTCTGTATTCATGAATAGTTTTGTACACATACATATATACATGCCCGATTGGACAGTTATCTTGTCAGTGAGAAAGTGAACAGAGACTCTCCCACGTCTCTATATGGGAACCAGCTGTCATTAGTGGTAACTAGTGACGGGGACTATCACTACTACAGATTGATTTATCAATGTCGCCACTTTCACTGCCGTAGCGATAGAAGTGACGGTATGATACACCCACCATCGGTTGGCCGATAGCGAGGCCTCTAAGGGACCAAACCAGCAGTTGAAACTGCTACCACTGATGGGTTAACGGAAGATGCGGCAGAGGTATTAGGGTTGCATTTCCTCTGTCACATGAAAAGCTGGGCCAACTAGGATACACGTTTTGGCCAGCGGTCAAACACTAGAGTTTGGTCAACCGGTTGTAAAAATTCAGCGTGAGTGTGGAATGCCCTCAACTTCCAAGGCCATCAAATCAGCATTCCTTCCACCACCTGAAGCCAAAGAGCCGTACCCACTGCTCTACATATTCTTCAAGCCCGTTGCCCTCTAAAACCACCCCTCTTATTCATCCATCATCCCCTTCTTTTCTAATCTGCAAAGAAAATGTCGGATAGCCCCATCAAATTTCCAAGCAGCCTGTCGTCCAGTGATGATGACTTGCTAGCCCACCAGTGATTATAGTCCTCCGTGGAGCTCTGAGAAGGAGGACCCGGAGGAGGAGGACGAGGACAAGGACGATGAGGACGACGCCGACTCCGACGACGACTCTGACTCTGACTTTGATTTGCCTCCTCCCAAGCGAGCGAGGCAAGCATGATCCTCTCTGCGAGAGGAGCATATTTAGATTAAGTAGTTTATAGTTAGTATAGGTAGTTTTAATAGTTTATGTTAGTTATTATGTTTCCGGATAAGTATAATCATATACTCGTCCAAACTGTATTTATCTGTATATGCAATGAATCAATGAAAAAAAGTTCTTTGAAATATTATGTTTCCTACTACTGTTCTTGCTACCTATCTTTGATCCTTGCTATATTCTAGGAGATATTGCTACTCGATGAATGTTTTTTTCTTTTTCTATATATATATGAATGAAAAGTAAAAACTTTCATGTACGGTTTCGGTTGTTTCTAGGAGAATCTAATAGCAGTTCAACTGCTGACAATCGCCGTATTATAGCGTTGGATTAGCGTGACAATGGTTGGCTTAATACGAATATTGTTTACCTTATCCCGTGCCGTTTGTTCTCGCTGCCGATCAATCGGGGCCGTCCGTTTGGAAAAGAAACCTAGAACTGCCCAGTCTGTTCCCCAACTCCCCTTGGCCCTGTAGATGCATTGGCAGCTGTTGAAACCACTATAAAAACCCAATACAAAGCTATTAGTTCTCCCCACCTGTTGCTTCATCTTCATTCTCCCCACTAGTTGCTTCATCTCCATTCTCCCCACCAGTTCCTTCATCTTCATTCTCCCCACCCGCCTTTGCTTGCCCTGCCTTGAGCACCTTGCATTGTCTCATGGACAATACCCTGTGAAGGTTAGATGGATTCGGTCACCCACACGTTGTTTGCATTTGGTTCCAATTGGTTTTGAGTTCGGTATAAGTTGTGTTCATATTAGGAATTTCTTTATTGCAACCGATGTCTTACTTTGGAAGAAGCCATTACAATGCGAGCAACCTAGCCTTTTGGCGGCTAGGGGTGGCACCAAGACCCCGGATGATGTTGTTTGCTACTTGGAGACAGAGCATTCACATGAACCGACTATTGATTGTTGAAGCCACAGTTCGTCACCTCCTCGGACCAAAAAATTTGACAAGGATCGTTCAAGACCCTATTTGTGGAGAGATTTTTGTGCTTTGCAGGACTGGACAGGAAGTGACATACCTTATAGTTACAATGTGTCCATGGAAGGACATGCTGTCATCTTTGCTATGGTTCACTACCTCTGGCTTTCGCGACCGCATCAACCAATTGAGTACCTTAGCAACTGCCTACCCATCCAACATTAAGTCTTAGAATTTGTGAAACTATTATATTAATGAAGTTTATATGTACTGATGAAACCTCTGGATTAGTATGTTTGAGTACTGCATAATCATTGAACTATTACTTCGGTTGAACTGTTAATTGAATCAGTTGGTCTTGATTGTGGTCCACGTGTACACCTCTATGTAAGCATAGAGGATCCAAAATAGGCCTTCTTTTACAGGCAGATAGTACCCTGATCCGGCGGTGACACGACATTTTATCTTGGCGGGAGTGCGAGGGTTTTGAAGGACATTTTGGAGCCATGGCAAGAGGCAAAAGTGTAGACAAAAGACCTCTTCACTCAGAGTGTGCAACACTTTGAACCCTGATTGCTCCATGGCTGCATCTAGCTCCAACTCCTCCCAGTGGTCGTCACCATCCCAGGGTGCCATCGTGAGAAGAACACCGGCTTCTAGCGGAGGAGGCTACAACAGGAGGGGGCCGCCCATCCCGTGCCATGTCGAGAACCACCCCTACGCATACCAGCCACCACTTTTGTGTTGCTACGGCTTGAAGGCGCCTCGGTGGATTTCATGGAGTGATGGAAACCCAGGATGTTCGTACCACAGATGTAACACCCTCGGTGTTACACCCTAAACAAACTACTAAACCCTATCATGAGCATCATGTTAATGTGATAATGCATGTGATAGAATGTGTAGATAAATTTCTTGTAACCTAAAATGACCAATAAAAATGTTAAATAAAAAAATTGATTCAATAGCTCATGTTATGTCAAGTAGGGTTGAAAACCAATTTTTATTGAGCAAAAATATTATAGAACATGTGTGTGACACCTAAATAAAGTTTGAAGTACAAACTTTGTAGATGACAAAGCAACTCTTACTGTAGAAAAATAACATTGCTAGCTATTATTTCTAATAGCTTAGAAATGGAACTTGAATTCAGCTCAAGACTTAGAAGATTCTTTAAATTTATTGATAGCAAGACAATGCCATGTTTGGGGATTTATTTTGTGAAATTGAGTTAAGAGGTGGTGTCATGTTTTAGCTTGGATTGGCAGCCTAATAGACCCTCTTTTGCATAGTGAAGGCGGTTTAGTGTCAACCTCAACAGTTTAGTTGCTACTGACACTTTAAAATTCGTGCACAACACGGTCTCGGGCTGGTTGGCCGTGTGGGCGCGGTCACCACGCTCGGGCGCATGACGTCGCCATGCTGGCTGCTCCGTGCACACACACGCTGCCTTGCTGAGCTGCCAGGGCACAGCCGCACGCACCGGCCGAGGCTGCTTCCAGCCTGGCCATGGCTTGGCTGTGGCCTGGCGCTGCAGGCCGATGCGTTGCTGCTCCCCTCACCACCACGCCGCTATCACTGCCGCTGCTGCCTTGCTGAGCTGCCAGGGCACAGCCACTGCCGCCCTTGGCCGTTGTCGTGCGGTGCTGCTATCGCCGTGACGCCGTGCTACGCTGCTGTTGCTCTCCTTGTCACCACGCGCACGTGGGTTGTCCCGGCTGCCTCGTGCCGTCGCCTTGCCTTAATGGCACTATGGCCATGCATGCCGTGCCCCCACCTACCTCCATGCGCGCGCACATGGTCTAGCTACGTTGTCACATAGCAAGTGCATAGACGTTGCCTTGGGTTTGGCCGACCGCTTGCGGCCAAGGTGAGGACGACCAGAGCTTGGACCCATCCCCTATCCCTGCTGCCTCTATCATTAGAGCCGCGCCCTCGCAATCAGCTAGGGAAAGTTCACCTCAATCCGATTCAACGCATCCATGTCGATTGAGAACCGTCCGTTGCTGTGGATGGTAGTCAGGTCACAAACTTATTATCCTGAGCACATACTTGCTTATGGGAGTGGGAAGGATCGTTACGCTCTTGTCATGAGTTCCGGCTCTTTTCGGACCGACCGATTGGAGGCAAGGAAAGGTAGAGGTCTAAGCACCATATTGATACCGGGTCTCAAGTGTGGGGGCTTGGAGTCCAAGTTTGGATGGGGATATGGACCCCATGATAGGAGTGGAATGGGTTGGTCTTGTTTGTGCCTAGGGTAAAAGCGAGGCATGTGTTTCGGGGTACCTAGCTAGGATACATTGGTTCACGAATCGCCATTTCCGTGAGACGGTACGACTTGGCTATGGTCTAGCATCGTAGTAAAAACTGGAATATGAAAGATGGTAAATTGGTTCTGATTGTTCAACTCTTACTTGAAAGTAGAATATGTGCTTACATAGAATGGTTAGTTAATGAAGTAATCATGACTTCTAATTAAACTAGATCTTAAGGACGTACTTCTAGTAATGCTTTTCGCAAACAAAAAGAAAACAGCAAACCCATATTGCCTATCATACCCCTTGGAGTCGAGAAACTATTCCCACTAGTCGGGTAAGTCATGCGAGTACATTGCGTACTCAGGGTTTATTTTACCCCGTTGCGGGTGTAGCTTGAGAAGTAGCTCTTATGTGGAGGATTCTTCTGGTTGGCACAGATGGATCCTTGTATCGTTTCCACTAGATGTTATTTAAATTCTGTTGTTTAATTATCACACTTTGAACTCTGGTATTATAATAAATAATTTCCATGAACTCTTGTTGAATGAAATGGACTAAGTATTGTAAGCTCGTACTCATCATTGGATTCTAGATGTAAAACGTGGATTGTTTTGAGTTCTCCCGTGGGGTGTGCTCGATGGAACTGTCCGATGTAGCTAACTCTTGGGGTGCTTAGTGTCTAGTGGAAGATAAGCGCCTCCGAAAGCGTGTTATTTCGTGCAGTTCTGCCACAAATGGTATCAGAAACAATAATGAGTCTACGAGTTTAAAAACTCTTTTCCAAACCTAAAATTTGACCAACAAAAGCTTTACGAAAAGTAGGATGCGATAAATTACATAAGTATAAGCCCTAGTAATATGGTCTATCTTGGATAGTGGCACTGGTTTTATCTAATCAATCTTCTGTAGGTACACTAACTTACACTGCGTAAGAATCCTTTAGCGTACGGGAAGTGAGTGTGCGTTGTGCCAAAAATTATATGTGAATGCCGCTATATTCTGGCTTGAGCGAACGAATAGGTCGGTCCATGCATCATGGAAAGAGAATCTTGTTTAAGCTAAACTCCCCTTCATGTATAATTTTTGGGTAGTTAATATGTTAGGTTAATAAATAAGAGAAATGCTTAACTCTTAAGGAAAAGTTCTCGCTTGTAACCATTTATTGGGCCTTATCATCTCTCTAGCTCTTTGTTTCTAAGTATGGAGGCCTTGTCACTAACAGTGGGTTCCTATCTGTTTATAGATGAACCTGTGGTCTGGTCGTGGGAGCACCAGCGCTGGGATGGGCCATGGTCTTGGTGTAGATCAGGGCGAAAATAGTCGCGGTGATGATCATGGCAATGCCAACGGGGAGAGCCACGAGGCCCCACTCCTTGGTCATCCTCCTCCGCCACTACCACCGCCTTTGATGACTCATGCGGAGATGATGGCTGAGATGTTGGCTGCTCATCGCGAGTCAGCCCGTGCCCTGGAGATGCTAGCATAGGCTATTGGTGGCTTCGCCCGTGGAGGCCCCGATGGCAACGGTGGGAACAGGGGTGGTGCCCATGGTCCCGAGAGGCCCTGTTCCTATCAGGACTTTTTGGGGACACACCCGCCCACGTTCACACTGACTGTGGAGCCTCTAGACGTGGAGCATTGGCTTTGTATTATGGAGCAGAAGTTTTAGCTACTCAATGTGACGGATGAGCAGAAGGTGTGCTTTGCCGCACAGCAGCTTCTGGGATCTGCTAGTCCTTGGTGGGACACTTTCAACGCCATGCAGCCTGTGGATCACCATGTGACTTGGCGGGAGTTTAACACTACTTTCTGTCATTATTATATTCCTGTTGGTTTGCTAAACAGGAAGCTATCCGAGTTTCTAGAGCTGAAGCAAGGAAACATGACTGTGATGGAGTATGTGAACATGTTCAACCATATTGCATAGTATGCTAGGACTCATGTGGATACTGATGAGAAGAAGATGGACCGTTTCAATCATGGTCTCTCTTGTATCTTGCAAGAGAAGTTGTATACAGGGGGCTATTCGACTTTTGGTGCTTTGATGAATGCTGCCATTGCTATGGAGGGACTTTAGCGTGACTCTTAGGCTGAGTGGATGCATAAGAGGGTGATCACTGGGTCTTCTAGTGACCCACAGTCGCAGAAGGTACATGTTGTGTGGAGGGTGTCTTATCACTCTCCGGGTGGACAGCCGTCTCGCTAGACTCAGCAGACTCACCATGCACCTCCCACTTAGTGCCGTGCACCTACTCAGCAGGTGCAGCAGCCTTAGGGACAGCAGGTTCTGACTTGTCAGGGATAGGGGAACAAGCCGGGTGCTTGTTTCATGTGTGGCAAGGAAGGCCACTATGCTCGTGAGTGCCCTAGAACCAGCTTGCTTAGTCTTCTCAGCCTTCAACCAACTCTCGTCTGGTCAAGAGGACCATCATCAGGAAGAAGGTGTCCGTGAGTCACTCTGGACAGGTTAACTTCACCGAGGATGAGAAGATTCCGCAGGGTGAGCCTATAATGGCTGGTATGTTTACCATTGATTCTCACCCAGCATATGTGTTATTTGATTCTGGTGCATCACATTCATTCATTCATGAGTATGGGGTTTGCACAAAGGCACAATATATCTACTATGGCTATTCCTATTGCCTATAAAATCAGAACCCCAGGTGCGCAGTTGTGCATTAAAACTTAGACGAACACAGTGAGACTAGTGCTAGCCACTCACTCTTATCGTCTCCAGTTCATGATGTTGCCTGGTCAAGGCATAGATGCAATTTTGGGAATGAACTGGTTGAGAATCTATGGGGTAGTCTTGAACCTTAGGCAAACAATTGTTGAGTTAAAGCTTCCTTATTCTGGAGATAGAATGTCTCTCCTTATGCCTTCAGTCCCTGCCTTGCCAGTTGTTGCTCATACTTAAGCTTCTCCTGATCTTGCTTCTATTCCTGTGGTCTATGAGTTTCTGGATGTCTTCCCCAAGGATCTACCTGGGTTACCACTTGATAGGGATGTGGAGTTTGCCATTGAGTTAGAACGTGGTATGGCTCCTATTTAGCGTTGTCCTTACCGCATGGCTCCAAAGGAATTAGCTGAGATGAAGAAACAATTAGAGTCATTATTGTAGAAGGGATTCATTCATCCAAGTTCTTCACCATGGGGTTGTCTAGCTATTTTCGTGAAGAAGGATGACACTCTTCGGATGTATGTGGATTATTGCCCTCTCAATGTGGTAACCATTAAGAACAGGTATCCTTTACCTTGTATTGATACTTTGTTCGAATAGTTGGCTGGTGCCAAGGTGTTTTCAAAGATTGATCTTCATTCTGATTATCACCAAATTAAGATCTGGCAACAAGATATACCGAAGACAACTTTCTCGACTAGGTATGGCCTCTATGAATACCTAGTCATGTCTTTTGGTCTCACCAATGCTCCTACATTCTTTATGTATCTCATGAATTAAGTCTTCATGCCGGAGTTAGACAAGTTTGTGGTGGTGTTCATTGATGACATATTGATATATTCTAAGAACAATGAAGAGCATGCACAACATCTTCGGATAGTCCTGACCCGATTGCGAGAACAGAAGTTGTATGCCAAATTCAGCAAGTGTGAGTTTTGGTTGGATCGAGTGTAGTTTTTGGGACATGTCCTGACACCCGAAGGCATCTCTGTGGATCCTGGCAAGGTGCATGATGTATTAAATTAGAAATCTCCAAAGTCAGTGCATTAGATTCGTTAGTTCCTTAGTCTTGCTGGTTATTATCGGCGCTACATCCCTAAGTTCTCCAAAATAGCTCAACCGATGAAAAAGTTGCTGCAGAAGGATGTCAAGTTTGTATGGAGTCTGGCTTGTGAAGAGGCTTTCCAAGACCTAAAGAAGTTTCTTACCTCTGCTCTTGTTCTTGCTCAACCAGATATTGATAGGCCATTTGATGTGTATTGTGATGCCTCTAGGGCTAGATTGGGTTGTGTGCTTATGCAAGATGGACGTGTAATAGCTTATGCTTCACGACAGCTGAAAAAGCATGAGTCGAGTTATCCCACCCATGATTTAGAGATGGCTGCAGTTGTGCATGCTCTAAAAATTTAGAGACATTACCTGTTGGGAAATAAAGTGCATATCTACATGGATCACAAGTCTCAAATATATTTTCACTCAATCCGAGCTAAACATGAGACAACGGAGGTGGCTTGAGTTAATCAAAGATTATAACTTAGAAGTTCATTATCACCCTAGAAAAGCTAATATGGTAGCTGATGCCTTAAGTCGGAAGTCGCATCAAGTTGAAGAAGAATCTTTGTCTCTCAACCATTTTGAGGTGTTAGCCTATATTGCTCTAGTCTTGGATCTACTTGAGAAAATTATTATAGAGCAAAGGCAAGATGCTTCGGGAATTCCGCATATCAAGAAACTAATCACCGAAGGGCGTGGTCCTCATTTCATTATTGATGATCAAGGTGTGGTGAAGTTCAAGAACCGATTTGTGGTTCCCTCAAGTGATGAGCTTAGAAGAAAATTTTTGGATGAAGCTCACAACTCCAAATTATCCATTCATCCGGGAAGTAACAAGATGTATCATGATTTGCGTCACTTGTATTGGTGGCCAAATATAAAATAGGATATTACTAAATACATCTCATAATGTGACATTTGTGGACCATATGCATACGCTTGGATTTCTACAGCCCTTGCCTATCCCTATTTGGAAATGGGAGGATATTTCCATGGACTTTGTTGTGGATTTGCCCTGCACAACAAAGGGGTATGACTCTATTTGGGTCACTCTAGATCGCCTTACCAAGTCCACTCATTTGGATACAAGGTATTCAGCTAAGAAGTATGCCAAGTTGTACTTTGATCGGGTTATGACCCTACATGGAGTTCCTCTTACCATTATTTCTGATAGAGGGTCAATCTTTGTCTCTCATTTCTGGGAGCAACTCCAGAAATGTCTTGGTACTCGCCTCCTCAGAAGTTCAGCTTATCATCCGCAAACCGATGGTCAGACAGAAAGGGGCAATCAAGTACTTGAAAACATGTTGAGAGCTTGTGCCATTTCTTATCCAGAAAAGTGGGACGAATGCTTGACTTTAGCTGAGTTTTCCTATAACAATAGCTATCAAGAGAGCATTTGAATGGCACCTTTAGAGGCCCTATATGGCAGGAAATGTAGAACATCTCTTAATTGGGTGTATGTGGGTGACCTTGGTTATTTTGGGCCTGATTTTATTAAGGAAGCAAGAGAGCAAGTCAATGTTATTCAGAGTCATTTGGAAGAACTCAGAACCGTTAGAAAGTTTACGCAGACAATAGGAGAAGGTCCATGCAGTTTGAAGTTGGTGACCATGTGTACCTAAAGGTATCCCCAATGAGAGGTGTGCATTGGTTTGGAGTCCATGGGAAATTAGCTCCTCGTTATGTCGAACCTTATAAAATTTTAGAGCGGTGTGGTTCGGTTGCTTACCGTCTCCAACTCCCGGATATTTTATCAGCCTTCCATAATGTCTTCCATGTTTCCTAGTTAAAGAAGTGTCCGTGGGTTCCCGATGAAGTGGAAATTGAAGGACTCCCTCTCCAACTTGATCTTTCTTATATCGAGCACCCTGTCAAAATCTTGGATGAAAAAGATAGAGTCACTAGGAACAAAGTGGTGAAATTCTATAAGGTCCAATGGCAAAATCATTTGGAGGACGAAGCAACTTGGGAACAGGAGAGTTATATTCTGGAGCATTATCCCCATCTCTTTTCTAGTTCACCGAGGTAATTATATAAATTGAAATTTATTTCTTATCTCATTCCCACACTAGGCACACACATGAAATCTTGGGACGAGATTTTGTTTAAGGGGGGTACAGCTGTAACACCCTCGGTGTTGTGCCCTTAACAAACAACTAAACCCTATCATGAGCATCATGTTAATGTGATAATGTATGTGATAGAATGTGTAGATAAATTTCTTGTAACCTAAAATGACCATTAAAAATGTTAAATAAAAAAATTGATTCAATAGCTCATGTTATGTCAAGTAGGGTTGAAAACCAATTTTTATTGAGCAAAAATATTATAGAACATGTGTGCGACGCCTAAATAAAGTTTGAATTACAAACTTTGTAGATGACAATGCAACTCTTGCTGTAGAAAAATAACATTGCTAGCTAGTATTTCTAATAGCTTAGAAATGGAACATGAAATTGAATTCAGCTCAAGACTTAGAAGATTCTTTAAGTTTATTGATAGCAAGACAATGCCATGTTTGTGGATTTATTTTGTAAAATTGAGTTAAGAGGTGGTGTCGTGTTTTAGCTCGGATTTGTAGCCTAATAGACCCTCTTTAGCATAGTGAAGGCAGTTTAGTGTCAACCTCAACTGTTTAGTTGCTATCGATGCTTTAAAATTCGTACACGCTTGGGCTGGTTGGCCGCGTGGGCGCGGTCACCACTCTTGGGCATGCGGCGTCGCCACGCTGGCTACCCCGCGTGCACGCGCGCTGCCATGTGTTGCCAGCCGAGGTTGCTTCCGGCCTAGCCATGGCTTGGTTGTGGCCTAGCGCCGCAGCCGCGTTTGTCGCTTCTCGCCATCGCTACCTTCTGCTTCTTTATCACCGCCGCTTTGCCTTGCCCAATGCTGTATGCGTAGCCACTGCCGCCCTTGGCCACTGCCGTGCGGTGCTGCTATCACCGTGACACCATGCTGCGCTGCTGCTGCTTGCCTTGTGACCGCCCTCACGTGGGCGTCCCAGCTGCCTCGCGCCGTCGCCTCACCTTAATGGCGCTATGGCCGCGCATGCCGTGCCCCACCTGTCTCCACGCGTGTGCACATGGTCTGGCCGCATTGTCACGTAGCGAGTGCACAGACGCTGCCTCGGGTCCCACCGACCGCTTGCCACCAAGGCGAGGACGGCCAGAGCTCGAACCCATCCCCTCTCCTTACCGCCTCTGCCATCAGAGCCGCGCCCTCGCAATCAGCCAGGGAGAGTTCACCTCAATCCGATTCAACGCGTTCATGGCCTCGTCATTAAATCCTCTAGCTGCCCGACCCCACCCAGCCTTGAGCGGGCACGACCAAGCTCCAATTTGGGTTTTCCCACTGCTGTGTCGATAAGGCCACGCTCGGCCATTGCCGAGGGCAGCCCTCCATTGGTCCACCCCGAACCAATTTGAGTGCACTGCTAGCTTCGCTTCCATCCCCTCTTCGCCCTACGTGCCTTGGCCGAACCTCTATCGTTTCACCGGCGTCGCTGATGCGACCGTACCACTGCGGTGTGCCACCGCACGGCTTGGCCGCACATGGCCAACCCTCCTCCATCATCCCCCACTCCAATTGTCACCTCAGCTTGGTCCATGGTGAGGCCTATTGCTCGCACGTTAGCTGGTTAGGCTTCTAGCCACCTGAGGTAACCGAAACAGTTGTGTCACCATCGTAGATGGCCATACACCGCTACAGCCTTCCCTAGCGAGTCCCGCCATCCCTCACCACCGCTTAGCGTAGCCACCAAGATCGGAGATGGTGATCGACCCATTAGGTGGGCCCGCACAGGTCCTAGGTTGCCGGGGTAGGCGCCCAGTGGCGCCGCTCGCCACGCCGCCGTGCACTGAGTTGTTGAGGGTGTGCACGGGTGAATTAGGGAAAGATTGGGGGGGTGGGGGTTAAGTGAGATGGTCTGAGAGAGGGGAAATAGTGTTAGTACTTAGTTGTGATTTGGAAAAAGTTCGAGGCCACTTTTGCATAAACGCCAGCACGTGCGGGATTCCCCCACCGCGGGCCGTCTCGCGCGTGGGTCGGCCTAGCGTGTGCTGCGGATGCGGGCCACTACACGCGTGTTGTATCACGCGGGCCACGCGGGAGTGTCGGCACGAAATTTCGTCCGGTGTCGAGGGCACACGAGCAAGCCGAAAGGGTCCGCTCGATGGAGCTGCAGATCCACCTAGCTTCAGCGCAGGGATGGTCGATCCTGCTCACACCTCCCGAGATGTGCCAGTCAATTTGACCCTGCAATTGACAAGGAGAGAAAGCTAATCAGTAATTTAAGGCGGAACATGCCGGTGTTGCTAGACAGTCCTGAATGTGCGGCTCTGAGAGCCGATATGGAAGGAAATCGATTAAAGAGTCGATTCCAGCATACTCATAAGAATAAATCAATTAAGGCTCATGAAATTATAGAAGGTAAATCGGTTATCGCTTAGGATAGATCTCGTTATTTAGACAAACATTAGTCAATGGCAAGAGGATGTCAACAACGATTAATTTATGCTAAGCCAATGACTGTAAGTAACCGAATCCCTTTTTATATAAAAGAAACAGCTCATCATCATTTAACCATTTAATAAAGATAAATCTAATGAATATATTAGATCTCATCTATTGCTATGACCAGTGGGGCATGAGGCAGAATCATATAGGCCATAGAAACAACAATAGATTCGATGACCCTAACTTATTACTAATATCAGTGGGGCATGAGGCAGAATCATGCAGGTCGTAATACAATAATAAGATCATGGGGCTAACACATCTTTCAACCTATCTTTACTGCAATGGTCTCATGACGTGAACTGTTCGTGAAAGCACTCGATATTGGCTAAAACAGCCAATTCAGGCATAGCACACAGTTAAGGTTATGCCCTATCAGGAACAAATCTACTAAGTAACGATCCCCACTCCACGGTGCTACAGTGGGGTATGAGGCAGAATTACATAGGCCGTAATAACGGGCCATGAAACGGTTTTCATTATGACAATATTTTTATATGCTTGCTACAATTATTTTTATATGCTTGCTACAATTATTTTTATATGCTTGCTACAATTATTATGACAATATTAGTATTCATCTTTCTTTGTATAAATTAATGCACACAGAATAGTTCACAAGCGCACGGATATTATACCGATGTAGCACTTTACTGGGAGTACCTAGTTTTATATCGAACTCAAGGAAACATGTGTGAGAATAACCAATTCTAACTTATCCCAGCTTCACAATCAAGGCTAGATAATAGGAGCGTAGAGGAGACTATTAAGGTCTTCTAGTTCTAACTTCGATAAGCTTTGTCTTCTATTATTCAATTATGGGGATAATACTAGAGAAAACACAGACAGAGTATGTTTCCTATAGCAATACTGTCCTGCTAGTCCTATTAACGGGAGGTGGACTATAGAGGATTCAACGAGGCTATAAAAGTCACCCTCGCGAGCTACCACCGATCCGAAAATAGGGTACATCTATGAGTAATCGAGTCTAAGCACCACGCTTACACTATAAATACTACTTTAATCCAGGAGCTACAAGGATTAAAGTACTCAAAAGAGAGTCGCAAACATGAAGAACAATATGAACAAGATGCTTACTTGAATTAGAAGTCGATTACCAGAGAAATCACAGAAGCAAGCTCAAGAAGAACTTGATTTCGCTAGGTACAAGCCATAGAGAGAGCACCTACAGGCCGGGACTCCTTCAGAACTCTTCCCTCACACTCTATCTCCCTATTTCTAGAACTAGACTGGATCCAATGGAGGACTAATCTTCTCTTGGTTGCTATCTCTGATCCTGGTGGACATATGAATTAGGGTTCCTGGCTTCTCAACTCTTAGGATCAAATGAGCATTATGCTTGGGGGAAGAGGTAGGGGCTGGATTATATAGCACTAAGGGTCCAACGTGAGCCCTTGGATCAAACCGACTTAAGCAACGGTGGAGATGCATCCTAGGAGGCGGTGGAAAATTGACATAGCGACAAGGCTGATAGGTGGGCCCACAGGGGGCCGGGTGGCCTAACAGTGGGGCCGGGCAGCCCCACATGTCATCCTCTAGTCCTCTGCTTCAGTGACGTGGCTCCTAGATCCTTTTAGAGTCTTCCCACGTAGGTACCGCGGCGGGATTCCGTGTTTTCCTTTGATGATTGGGTCCTTCTTGGTGGATTTCTGATTAAATCCTGCTAGAAACACAGATTCACCAAAACTCATGGAATTTGTTAGTTTAAACCCCTAAGTCTACATTGGTGATTCATTTATGCCCTTATACATGTTTAATTAACGGTTAAATATGTATGATAACTAATAAATTTCATGAGTTTTGATGAATCTGTATTTTCTGCAGGGTTTAACCAGAAAACCATCAAGATGGACCTACATGTCAGATTTAATTGCGCTTATTCATCGTGAAACGGACACTAGAAGGTTCTAGAGGACACCAGAGGATACCACGCCGAGGCAGAGAAGTAGAGGCTACCAGGTGGGGCCACCCGGCCCCACCTACAGGCCGCCCGGGTCCTAGGGTCCACTGTCAGCCTCCGTGTCGCAATATCGGTTCTCCACCGCCTCGTAGGTTGCATCTACGCTGTTCCTTAAGTCGGTTTGATCCAAGGGCTCATGTTGGACGCTCCGGCCTATATATACCAGCCCCTGCCACCCCCAGGCATAACCCCAGTCATCAAGTCATTTGAGAAGACAGAAACCCTAATCATCCTCAGAGCTTCACCATATTCTAGGGCATAGCTAGTTAGGTTAGATCTAGGGGGAGGCAAGCAGGCTTCACTTGGATTCCCGATCTTGTTAAGAGCGTGGTTTGGTATAATCCTTGTACCCTCTCGCTTTTGTATCTCCATTATTTTTATATGATTGCTATAATTGTTATGACAATATTAGTATTCATCTTATTCATGTTCTTTGTTATAATGTTCATCGTCTACTTTGATTATATACTTAGTATAGCTAGTTTATCATTATATTCAGGCACAAGTTTGCAAAGCGCTCGCTCCAAAGTACACGGGGTGAGTGGTCGATATTGTGTAAGCATGGTGCTTATATGTTGTTTACCTATGGATACACCTTATATTTCGGACCATGTGGTAGATCACAGATGTGACACTCCCACTGAGTCCTTTGTAGTCCACTCCCCGAATATAGGTAAACAAGTAGGACCTAGTTATAAAGGAAGACAAGCTATGTTCTTAATCTTCCTTAGTAATATCCCTTATGTGTAGATATAAAGATGATCTTAGCCATGATTACTAGGTGTAATTGCACTAATCAATGTATGCTTTGACTTATAATTAAGAATGACCGAGGAATTATTTCTCTAATATTCTACCTGACCATGCTAATGCCATAGAAAGGAGTACTCTGAGTGATTTATCATTATTGATGAGCAATATTTATCATAAATATATATATCTTATCGTATGACTTACCCCAGTTATGAGTAGAATATTGGCTATGGTTTACTTCTCCATTAATAGTATAAGTTATCAATACTTGTCCATGCTAGACCTTCCCTGTGGTAAAAATATAAATAACGATACCTGGAATACTCTCGGATGAAGTGCTATAATGGTATAATTCTCTGTGCGCTTGCAGATTCCTTTTCTTTCATATATCTTTATATTCTTTCTAGTCACATAAAATGATAAAGAACTACTTAGTATCATTCTAATAGTGATGCTAGGCAGTACCAACAAGCATCTCTAACACCATCACTAGGGATGACAACCTAGTAAAGTAATGTTAGAAGATGTAGGTAATTAATAGGTGGCTACTAAAACAAGTGACAAGTTAATAAATACCAATAAACATTTTTGACGCCGTTGCCGGAGACTAGATTCAACTCTGTTTTTAGTAACGACGCTAAGGAATGTCAACAGGTAGGGATCAAAAGTATATCACCGTCAAATCCTTTAGTAACCCGATACTGACTAAACGATCATCAAAGGCGGATCGTGGTGCAAAGCGAAGGTGACCATGACCTTTGTACTGGCGGATCATTCGCTAAAGCGATGGTGGTGTTAACCTCTACACAGGCGTCTCGGCCATCGAACCGACAGTGAACCCGCACTGCTGACAGTCGGGTCGAAGTACAAGGCGATGGTATTGGTGACCACTACACAGGCGGTTGATGTGCCCACACGATGGTTTTGATAGCCTCGACACAGGCGGATCATTTGTCAATGCGGCGGTGTTAATGTACATCCACAGCCAGGTCATGCTCCAATGCGAGGGAAGTAAGGACCTAATCACGAACGGATCGTAAGCCAATCGGTGGTGTTAGTGTACACCGCAGTCGGTCCCAGATGCCGACGGTGAAGGCTATGACCATCACTGTCGACAGCTTACTACCGAGGTCAAAATTAGACTGCGATGTGGGTTACGATGCGGCTGTGAAAAGTGCTAGTGTAGTAGTGTATCCCCTAATTGATCATCACTAAATAATTCTCAACAGATATCAACATTGTATAAGATTTGATTTTGCTCACTTGCAGGTAGAATCAGAAAATTGCCTCTCAAACATGTTTAGAAGTTTAAAAAAAAAGTAACACATGTAGAGAAAGTGTTGTTATTTATTAATGTGAGTTTAGAAGATAGGAATTCTGCAAACGCAAAGTATACCATTGCATTATTTATATTTTTTATCACAGGGAGGAGCTATGACAGTGAAGAGATTGACAAATATATACACTTATGATAAAATTAATAACTAAACACTTACTCTAAACAGGGGTAAGCCAAAAGATATTTATATAACAGGGTAAAGTACACTTTCCAACCCTCAACTTGTGCCGAAGTTCGATTTTCAACCTTCAACTACGAAACCAATTAAGAAACACCCTCCAACTATCAAAACCGGACAAATTTCGTCCTCGGCTGGTTTCAAAAGCGGTTTTCTATTTTCGGGAGGCGCCGAAATTTATATTATTTTTTTAGCATCTTAACGCGTCCTCAAATAAAAAACTCAAAACTACAAAATTGTAGATCTCATGGAAACTACTTTGGTATAAAAAAAGTATTTGTATTTAACTCCATACAAATAATATATTAGTTCTCTAACGCATTTTTCATTTTTGAAATTTAAGTAGTACGCAACAAAACAATATTGTATGGGAGACTCAAATTTCAAAAATAGAAAACTTTCAATATCTTCTATGTTGGATGAAGATAATTTTATAAACTGTAAATTGTAGACCTCGATTAGATCTACAACTTTATAGTTTTAATTTTTTTCATTTGAGGACAGTAAAGATGCTCTAAAAAATAAATATAAAATTTCAAAGATCATAATAATCGCTTACTAGGCGCTTTTCAATTGATGAGAGCACTAATATATTATTTGTATGGAGTTAAATGAAAATACGTTTTATAGCAAAGTTGTAGCTCCCAATGAGATTTACAACTTTGTACATTTGAGTTTTTTTATGCGAGGGCATTAAGATGCTTAAAAAAGTAATATAAAATTTTGGCGCCTCTAGAAAATATAAAACCGCATTTGAAACCAGCCGATGACCAAATTTGTCCGGTTTTGATAGTTGGAGAGCATTTCTTAACCAGTTTCGTACTTAAAGGTTGAAAATTGAACTTCGACACAAGTTGAGGGTTGGAAAGTGTACTTTACCCTATATAATAAACTCATGACATACCAGAGAAAGAGATATATAAATGCAGCATAGCTAGACTACGTAACAATCAAGAGAGATGTTAAGGCCCATCTACTGTGACGCTCTCTATATATAGTCATCTCCATTTACTGGAGAATGTATCTATCTTCTCAAATACTCAAGGTTACTAACATGGTACCAAAGCCATAAATTAGGGATAGGATTAGCCTATTCTGATCCACCCAAGATACACTTTCCCCCTCTCCTTGGGATTTCTTATTTGTTTCTACTCGTCATTGTCCCGGTCGTTGTGATCTGCGGCCTGTTGCCGCATCATCAACTCGGCCCGTCGCCGCGCCATCCGCGTGTCATCGTCGTCCGCTCGCATCTTCACGCTCGCGGAACCAGGCCGCTCGTCAAGGGAGTCGGTGCACCATCCGCCGGCGCAGCCCGTCGCGGCACCATCCACCCGGGCGGCCTTTCTTTTCCGCACGGAGTCATCTGTGGGGGGTCGCGGCCTCCGTCCTTGCGCGCCCTCCTCCAGTTCCTCCGTCCGTGCGTGCACTCCACTTCTGTTCGTGTGCCTGCGTGTGGTGCTCTGTTCCGTTGCTGTGGTGGTGTGCTCCTGCTGTGCTCTGATTTGGAGGTTGTGCTCTGTTTTGCTGTTTGGGAGTTCTGCAGTGTCCATTTTCGCCTGGTGCTCTGTCCTGTGTTGGTCTGAGACTGCTACTTGGTACTCTGTTCTTCAGAGTGGTGCTGGACATGCTGGTGCTCTGTTTGCTGCTTCTTGGTACTCTGTTCTGCAGATAACTTGGAGATTCCTCCAGATAACATGGTCTGCTGGTGTTGCCTGCCTTCCTCATCCGTTCGATTGGCAAGCAAAAGGAACACAGGAGTCTGCTCTGTTTGGAATTCAGAATAATGGCTACTGGACCCATCTCCATAGCTGCTGCCTCTCACAACATTGCTCCTCAGTCTTGGGTTTTGGATTCATGAGCTTCTTTTCATGTAACATCAAACAAGACTCAATTGGTTGACTGGAAGCAACTTGATGGCACTACTATCCACACAGCCGATGGTATTTCTTGTCATGTTACTCACGAGGGCACGTTTTCCTCTCCTCATTTTTATGTACCTGATATATGTTTGGTCCCTCAATTATCTATGAATTTGCTATGAACTGCTTTGTTGGATTTGATGATTCATCATGTTTTATTCAGGACCGTACTAGTGGGAGTGTGATTGGGACTGGTCATCGGCGTAGAGATTCTTCTAACCTCTATGTTTTGCACACTTTACGTCTTCCTTCTTCAGCTTTCTAAGAGCACCTGTAAGAGACTCTCTAAATCCTTCCTAAATACTAGGAATAGAGATTTTGGTGAAAAACTACCCTCCAACAGCTTTTCTAAATGGTTATCCAAATAGAAGATGAGAATGACTCTAGAGTGCACACAGGATATAAAAAACTATTGGAGGGTAAAATAATGTAGAAAACGATTTTTGTGCAAATGACTCTCCGAATGATGATTTAGAGAGTGAGATTTAGAAAGGCTCTTGGAGATGCTCTAATCAACATGTCAAAGCATACAAAGGCATATACACTTATAGTATATGGTTAACTCTCCATCTATGCATAAGGGATATCTTTAAGGAGGAGCATAAAAGAAATATATCTTCCTCCCTCGTGACACGTGTGCTACTAGTCCTACAGATGGGGGATAAACTATAAGGGATCAACGAGACAATCACTCTCGCGATCTACCACACGTCCCGGAATGGAGGGTGCATCCACAGGCAAAACAAAGTATAAGCGCCACACTCACACAAAGTCCGGCTACTCAACCCACTCGAGTACTTAGTCAAGCGCTCTGTGATCCTATGCATAAACTTAAAGATAACTGTGACTCTATCAAGCATATACCCAAAGTAAACTAAAAACATGATAGATAAAAACATAATATATATTAAGACCAGAGTCATAATAAGATATAAAATATAAAGGATATAATGGCTATACCAAGCCTCTAGAGACGAATCCGGAACCCTGAAGAGAAGCCCGACTCTACTTGAATCTCACTTTAGCTAGACTATACTAAAACTCTGGAGATCTTCTCTTCTCTACTAAATTGTCTATGGCTCTCTTCTAAACTATGAGCTTCCTTCTGGAGAAGGTCTGGGGGTCCTTTTATAGGGGGCACCTGGCGCCCTATGGGCCCATGAATACATGGCAGGGCTCCATCTTGACTCTCCGTTCCTAACCGACTTGAATGCATGGTGGAGATTGATTCTTGAAGGCGGTGGAGGATCCCCGTATCGCGGTGTGGCGAATGGTGGGGCCAGGGGGTCGGCCGACCTATAGGTGGGGTTGGCCGACCCCCCTAGATCCTTTTTCGTCGATCTTTGTCGGTAACTCTTGGACGGTGGATTAGAGCCAAGTAGAGTTGGTTTCGTTGTGGATAAAATTGATTTGTTGAGATAGCATGGCCCACTTGGTCTGTTTTATAGATAAACCCTCCTGTATTCATAGAATCACCAAAACTCGTCAAAATACTTAGTTTAAACGACTACACCTATATTGGTGATTGAATTAAACGATAAATGCAGGTATATTGATGGTTTATGATTGACGTTAAGGACAATCAACAGGAAGAAGTGATGATGTATGAGCACACAAAATTTAAGGCCAAACTCAAGTATGAGCACACAAAATTTAAGGCCAAACTCAATTTTATCCGTGAGATATAAAATTGCCAAACACAGTAGTGAGGGGAGGGGGCAGCCAAGTGCAATTAACGGATCGTTATAATCGAACTGGCAATGAAAATGAAGATTAATTATATACTTTACAAAATGTAATACGCCGAATCGTGATTTCATATTTTCATCACATAAAAGTATTCTAGGAACTAACCCTTTTCATTTTATTATTACTATGCCATATATATCATAGAAATCGTCAGTAAGTGTATCTGTTTCAAACACAATTGTAATATCCTTGTCAATGTAGATTATCATGAAATGTTGTAGAAACTATAGAGCCCCCCTGGCTCCGCCGTTTGCGAGTACTATCTTGTTATTTCTGCCCTCTCTTTTTGCTCTTTCTCTAAATTTCTTTTCTGATAAAAGAAGTCAACTTTGGCCGAGTAATTTTGTAAGCATGTAAATCATCATCTTCTCTACATTCTGACTTTTGGGGGAAAACTTCTAAACGTTTTGTGTGAAGGTTTTTACGACTCCACAAGTGGGAGAGGGGACCTTACGGAACATTTTGGACATGGCTAGCACCCGGACGTCCGGACGCTACCCCCCCTCTTGTGTCCTGCACTTGCCCGCCCACATCTCGCCTGTTGCGCCCGCTCGCAAGCACGTGAGGCCCGCTTGTACCGGTGGGGGCTGCCTCTGTCTTCCTGCGCCTGACAACGAGGCGAGACAGCAGAAAGGCGAGAGAGATGCAATACTCGACCTAGTTTTGAAACATCCAGATGCAACAATTGCAACTTACGTCAAAAACAAATAAAACATTTGAAACATGCGTCTGAAATACTTGAAACCATTGTAAACATACGCGACATCAAGATAAAACACTTGCATCATTTGTGTGAAAACATATGCAATATCTAAATAAACACACTTGCAACATACGTCAAAAAAAATAGATGAAACATTGAGAACAGGAGCTTGCAACATACGTATACAACCATTGCAATATATGCAACATCCCGATCTACTTTTGCAACATCCGTATCAAACACTTGCAACATACCTCTGAAACACTTGAAACAGACGCTTGCAACATGCAGTTTTCACCCTTCTTCCGTATGACGCAGCGTAGAGCTGGGGATGGTCGGTTCCGGCGAGCCGGTAGCCGAGGATGGTGCCGCGGCCTGGCAGTGGCCAGTTACCTCCTGCGCCTAGCCTGGGCCTGGCCAGTGACGCCCCCTTCTCCTGGCCGCCTGGGCCTGGGCGCGACGAAGGACAGAGCATGGCGACGCACCGGGGGATGGAGGCGCCGCTGCACTTGGCGAGCACGCACATGGAGCTTGGAGGCGGAGGGCGAGGTGCCGACGACCGGGTCTGGCGGCAGCTGCAGTCGGTGGGGCGGCTGGTAGCGTACCTCATGCGGAGGATTCCTCCTCCGTGGGAGACAGAGGTGCTACGGGGATGAGACACGGGGATGGGGTGCGCCGTGGGGGATGACGGCGGTGGCGCGGTGGATTGGGATGGTCGGACGTCCGTACACGGTGCCGTGAAGCCGCGACACACGAGCGCGGAGTGGGGGAGAAGAGCTTCTGTGGGGATTTGATTTTTTTTTATTAGACAAGTGACGTATGCGGTAGTGAGTGGAGCGAGGCGTCCGGCCTTCCTATTAGTATTAGTGGTGCTCATACAAAAATGTTAAAAAGACGGAAGTTTTTGTCATGCTCACTCAAGAGCCCAGGAGCCCCCACGCAATTTTGGTCTGGGCCTTGGGAGCAGAGCATGCGCGTCGTGGGCCGTGAATCAGACGTGAGCACACGGGAATTGAAAAGCCTCGCTGCTTGTGTACGTGGCCGCACGGGCTATCTCCACCGTCCATACAGCCTGCGACACGAATCTTGATGCGGCTACATTCCTATGCTGCTGGCACTCTGTTGTATTGGGTTTAGGGTTTAGAGTTTAAGGTTTAGGAGGTTTAGAGTTTAAGGATTAGGGTTTATAGTTTATGGTTTAGGTTTTAGAGTTTAGGGTGTTATTGAATCTAATGGTTTAGTAAGTTGATTTACACGCGAGCACGAATTTTGATGCAGCTGGGACATTTGGACGGCCACGATATGCTGTACGGCCACACATGCAGACGGTGAATCCACTCTCGTGAGCACACTCGCTGCATGTGGGCCGTGAGCCTGTGAATCGCCGCCATCAACCAGATTACTGATGACAGGGTCCCCTTAAAAAAAAGTTACTGATGACAGCATGGTCGTCAGAGATTCAGTGCGGTGGCAAACGAGCCAAACAGAGTATGTTGTGTTGGACGAATCCACGACTCCTCTTGAGATCTCCTTCCTGCAACTTGGAGTTTCGAAGCAAGCGCTTGATATCGCTAGCTGTCTTTGGCGCGCGTGGCGCCTCCGCCCGCCCGCCGGCCACCGTCCCCGTCGCCGTGCACACGACACGCGATCGGCCTCGTGGTAATCATGGCTAGTGTACACTGACACTGATCGACCAGGCAGCCGATCGACCAGTTAAATAGACAGACGAGATGAGACATGGCGGCAGGTTCTTCTTCTAGTTCGTGCTCTCTGCTGTTGCTGCTGCTGGTGGTGGCGGTGCTATCGTTGCCCTACGCCACCAACGCCGGCTCTTCTCGCCACCTGACCACCGGCTTCAGCCGTGTCAAGCTGAGCGAATCGCAGTTCGTGGTGCAGAAGCCCTACGACGTGCCGCTCCACGAGCGGTATGAGCAGCCAGTACAAAAAATACCCTTCTATAAGACGGTTTATTTTAGTCACAGACAAGCGAAAATACGTCACAATTAACTCATGATGACGATAAAAAAAACGTCATGTATCCCGCGTCATACATTTGTTGGACCAAGATGGACCGTCACAGATTAGCTTTTTTTGTTCGTCACGAATTAGTTGTCAGTCTCCTATAACCAGCCCATATCCAAGCCCAGATCCAAACCATAGTGATGAAAAAGAATATCACATATTAGTACCAAATCATCACAGCATTAACCATACAATCAATATTAACCATGCCACACATTAAAGCACACTCATGAAACACACATAAACCGGAACAAACCTCATAATTGACAAAATATTGCTCATTATTTTCATTAAAACCATCAACATTTGTACTTGTACAATATTTCACACGAAATACTAAGGCAATAACCAAGCTAAACTCAAGTACCTACAAAACTAAGATGTTGGCTTGTACAGCAACAACTCATATGATTTGCTCGCACAACAAAATCTTTCATGACTAATGAAAATAGCCACCATGAGCAACTTGATCCTCTTGCCGCAATTCACAGATAGCCTCATCAAACATCTGCAAAGAATACTTGATCAGTAATAAAACTCACATGTGCAAAGGTACTATCTTTGAAAAAAATGCAAGGGTCTTTTGGCCAAGTTAAAACTTCTACATCACAAAAATTATTTATTTGAAGATTGTCAACTTAATAGGAAGAAGACAGGAGCATATTGAGAGCCTAGATAGGCCTACACGAGATGAGGTGAACATAACAGCATAGCACTTAGTCAAATGTTTGCACTAGATATGGTTTTGTCCAATCTTTACATAATCTATCACTTGTGTTCTACAAATCTCCTAATTTAATATATCCTATGCACACCAAAGCTGGAAACATAACCAAAAGGTCCAAAACAGGTTGAAATACAAGGAGTTACAAAAATTACTTGTTCTTGAACTTGTCACTTGCAAGCTGGAAACCTATCAAATGTTGTTCTAAACTTGTCACTTATACTGCTCCTCAAGATGGCCAACAATTTAGCCAACCAATTTGAGAAGAACCAAAGCTACAGCCTCCAACAATTTGGCTTGGCAGTTGCATTTGCACAGTTAGTATAGTAATTTTTTTAACACAATAATTTGCACTGCTAGTATAGTAATATGGAAAAGGGGTACCTCACTGATGGCAGCTCCATAAGTTAAAATAGCTAGTGAAAGTTGCATCACGAGTCCACTAGGACTGTGTTGACAAGTTCACATTGGCCATACGTGCCTGCAAATGTGAGGAACAGATCCCATAAACACTAGAAACTCTTAAGTACTGAGTTCCTGGAACGACTATCTAGAACTAAAGTTTCTATTGCTACTAATTGCAGTTTGCAGTATAAGTGACAAGTTCTAGAATGAAGGTCGTTTGTGCATCTCAAGTTCTCAGAAATCATATTGGTAACAGAGCGTATAAAAAATCAAATCGGCTAGCTATATTCTCTAATCTAGATTGCTGCAACTTAGCATCATACCTTGTTGAATTCCAAAAGCAGCAGTAGAGCAACAACCATCATTGGTGCCAAGTATCGATTGAGAAGCATCCATTATTTAGTACAGAGCACACAATATACACTAGGTTAGAGAACTAATGTCAAAATTATGATAATAATATACCTGCAATTTATAAGTTCAGAGCTCATAACTGAGACTGAGATCTTATGTTCATCAAAGAATTTCTCCTAAATTCACATGTACATGATTCAATCTATCATAAACAAATATGTTCTGGACATAAAGGTCTACCGATCTTGTTTAAGGACATGGATCAAAACCTACAGCGTTTAGAAGTAGCAGGGGCTCAAATTCGGCTAAAACACTGTAATTTCGGTACCAAATTCAGAGTTGGGTTCAGCTAAAATCTACTGTTGTTTAAGAGACAAAAACATACCGCAGCAGGCAACAGGAGAGAGGAGCAGCACAACTGCAGAGTGTGGGACGTGGGTGCCTGGGCGGCTGGCTGTGGCCTCCGAGCGCGGCCAAGGGTAGAGGCCAGAGGGCTGAGGCGGCCAGGCGGGGGCGCACCGGCGCGGGGCAGCTAGCCGTCGGTGGAGGACCGGGCGACTCGACGGAGTCACTACCCTGCTCGCGAGGACGGGACGGTCGGCCACCCCTGACGGCATCTACCCCGCCGCTCGCAGCTTCAGCACGAAGCTCCGCGCCGCAGATCCACACCACCCGCAGATCCACGCTGCCCGCATCCCCACGCCGCTCGCAGCTTCAGCCCCCAGCCCCGTGCCGCAAATCCACGCCGCCACAGCCCCACGTCGTGCGCACCTGGATGGAGAGAGGTGGATTGGGGAGGGATGGTCAGAGAGGATGGCAGGGAAGGTGGAGAAAGGTTGGAGACTGGGACATGTGTGTTGCTGCAGGAGAATGGGAGAGGATAAGAGGGAGGGAGTCAATGGAGGAAAAATTTTGAGTCCCATAGGTGCGCATGGACCACGAAAGTTTGCGAAATGTTTTTTTCTGTGCGCTCAAACACAAAACATCACAGGCTAGGGATTTCAAAGCACTATAATTTGTTTAGCAAAGGACAAAATCTGAAACAGATTAGTACTCATCGAAAACAACGCTGCATCTCAGTAGTGGTTAGTTCCCTACCCTTGAATACGAGATGCCTGCAGTTCGACTCCTGGCTGTGGCAATAGTTTTTGCACATTTACTTTCAATAAAAATAATTTTTGCACATTCAACCACGTCGACAGGCTGGTACCACCTTCCCAGTATCAACTTCCCTGTTTACAAGAGAATACGATCTGTGACGTCCAACAGTGACGACAACTAAACCAGTTGTCATAAATGTATCACCTTAGGAATGAACCGTCATAGACAATAGAATTCTATGATGCTTTCTTAGAATGTCACCGGTAAACCGTCATGTAAAGCCCTATTTCTTGTATGCGGCGTCCGCCGCATGTGGGTCTTCACAACCTACAAGCCCATCAGCGCCACCCACCCCGTCTACGCGCGCACCGAGATCAGAGTCGCCGTATGTCACCTCTCCACGGCTAAACGTGCTTCTTTCTTCTCGACCATTCCAGGTCTTTGTCCTATACTAACTCTACATGCGTTCTGCTTCTGCAGAAGGTGTACAGCTCCGGGGTGTGGCAGTTCGAGGGCGACGTGTATGTGCCGTCGGGTGCGTCGGTGAAGCAGATCTTCGGCGCAGCGCCACCGCACGCGTCGACGGTGATGCTGCCCGTCTACGACGGCCGGCTCACCTACTACCACGACCTAACCAAGGTGGTGGCGGACCGTGTGTACGACCGGTGGATCCGGCTCAACGTGGTGCACGACGTCGCGGCCGGGAACGTCACCATGTTCGTCGACGGGAAGGAGCACTACTTCAAGTTCGGCGTGTACACGTAGGGGCTCCACAAGCATTCACACCGACTCGAAGAACGTCACCATCTACACCAAGCCGTGAACACATTAGATGTCTTAGTTTCGCTCTTGATCTAGTCGTGTGCGCGACAGTGACACACGCTCGATGGAATGTTGGATCCAATGTGTGAACTGTGATGATGGAGGACGTTTCAAATGTGTCTCCAGGATCCAGCTAGTGAATAAGCGAGTAGTAAATGTTATAACTAGGTAGTGAATAAGAGAAATGTATCTCAAATTTATAACTGCAGACTACACAAAGTTGTAACCGAGCAGTAACTCATATTGTAACCATGTCCTTTATTTGGTTACAGTTGGGTTTACGAGAGACAATATAACCATGCCTTTTGCAAGGGCCATGGTGTTTGGGGATCTGAGCGGATCTAGAGAGGGGTCATGCCATGGCTGGGACCTAGAGGTGAGGGTTGGCGCCGACACCGAGGAGCCCAACGTGAGCACCCGCGCGGCGGTGAAAGTCCTAAATGGCTAGAGGGGGTAAATAGCCTATAAAAAATCTCTACAAAGACACTAGAGCAAAGAGTTACAAACCTAAATGGTAAAATACAATTTTGCTCTAGCTCTATAAGGGTTGTAAGCCACCTATTCCAACAATTCTAATTATCAATGATCTCTATGTCAAGCAAGAGCTAAGTCACTACAAGCTAAGTTAGTGAGCTCTCAAAGACTAGACTAAAGAGCCACACTAACCAAACTACTCAACAAGACAAGCTAGCTCTCAAAACTAATTACACTAAAGAGCTTAACTACACTAGAATGTAAATATAAGAGAGTGAGTGAGATGATTATACCACCGTGGCAAGAGACAATGAACCAATCAATGAATACCAAGAGAATCACTGGGAGAATTCCAATCACAATTGACACAAGATTTTTCTCCCGAGGTTCACGTTCTTACCGACACGCTAGTCCCCGTTGTATCGACCAGCACTAAGTGATTCGGCAGCTAATAGGTGTTTCATAAATCTAGCCCAACACTTGGGTGCCGCAAGAACCTACCCACAAGTGAGGTAATTCAATGACACGAGCAATCCACTAGAGTTACCTTTCGATTCTCCGCAGGGGAAGGTACAAAACCCCTTACAATCATCGGGAGATGGCCACGAACAATCACCAACTCATGTCAATGCTACTCTGCTGCTCCAAGTCATCTAGGTGTCAGCAAACACCAAGAGTTACAAGAAATCCGCAGCCACAACGATCCCCAAGTACCACTACATGCAATCACTCAAATAAATACACTAGGAATCACTCCCAATCTCACTTTGATGATGAATCAATGATGGAGATGAGTAGGAGGTGTTTACTTAGGCTCATAAGGATGTATCACAGATGAAAATGTACAAGAGTGTGAGCCCAAAATGAGCAACTTCTATTTATAGAGCCCCCAAGACTCAGAGAGCCGTTGGGAGCTCGCAGACATGACCGGACGCACTGACCAGACGCTGCCCTGCGTCCGGTCGGCCGAGTCCGGTCGCCCAATGCCTACCACGTGGCCCTCTGTTCAACGTCGCGCGTCGAACTCCAATGGTAACTTAATGGTTCACTCGCGCAGTTAAAGAATGACCAGACGCTCCGCACAAGTGACCAGATGCACCACCACGTGGCATCCGATCGTTTCCAGAGACGTTCCAGAGCATAGAAAACAAGACCGGGCGCGCCCGATCAGAGATGACCTAACGCACCTAGTGTTCGGTCCTACCCTCTTAGTCGCAGCGCGTTTCTCAACGCCATGATCGGATGTGTGAATAGTGTGCACCGTGCGTCCAGTCGCGCATTCTCTCCAGTGTCCGATTGCGGCCCCGAGCCGCTCCCTCTCTACAACACATGACCGGACACGGCGCCAGAGTCAGGTCCAGCGTTCGGTCGCAACTCAGCCCTCTTCGCCAAGGCCTGCACCACCTAGGGTCATGCACCGGACGCATCCGGTCAAGTCGAGACCAGCGTCCGGTCGCGTGTGAGTGACCCCTTCTCTTTTTCTATCTCCTCAAACACTTCGCCCTTGCTTCCATGTTGCTAACCACAAAGTGTACAACTCATGTGCCCGTGTGTTAGCATTTTTCAAGGGTTAATTGTTAGCACACTAGGTCCCTAATGCATATACATGAATCATATCACCTAGTGGCACTCGATAACCGCTTAGCCAATGATTTTCTCTCTTTATAGTACAACTATCAATCCAAAACGTGATCACACTCTCTATAGTGTCTTGATCACCAAAACAAAAACCTATTTGATACCTTTGTCTTGATAACACTTGGTTTTTGTTTTTCTCTTTCTTCTTTTCCAAGTTAGAGCTTGATCACCATCATCTTATGTCCATCTTCATCTCCATGGACCTCTCATTGCTCCATCACTTGGTATGTACCAACCTTGCTCAAATCAACACTCATGACAAAGGTTAGTACTTAGGTTTCATCAATTATCCAAAACTAAACTAGGGCTTTCAGGCGGTCGCCAGGGAGAGAAGCGGTGTGGTGTGGGGGGGAGAGATTCTGAGGGAGAAAAAAAAGAAAATATAAACTTTTCACTGACAAGTGGGACCCATTTATATTGGGAATGAGTTATTGGTGGTCTGCAATAGCACCTCCCCCAATAATCTGAAAAGTAGTATTGGGTCATCGCCGTTATCATCTTATTGGGGGAGTTGTATTAGGGCGCTGGTAGAGATGCTCTTATATAGAATATTTTATGGTGATACAAGAAATATTAAAGAAGACAGAAGATTTTGCCATGTTAACACTAGGCCCGGCCTAGAGGGGGGGGGGGTTCGAGCTGTGCCTGCGCAGAGGGCCCTCGATGTCAAGGGGCCCAACCCCATATATCTAAGCTGTAGGTATAGGAGCTCATAGGAAAGCCAGGAGCCCATGAGGCCAGGAAACAGATTGGCACGTACATGAAACTTTCAAGCATCTGTCGATTTGGTTTCCGTAGTTCCACGTCGGCGTGTCGGTTTCGCATTCTGTCGCGCCGCCATTGTTTCTTCCCCACTACGACCTGCGAGCCAGAGCCTGCGCGTCGTGCTCATGCCATCGTCGATCGGTCGCTTGTGCGCCCCTTAGCCTCTACATCGTGGCAGCAACTAGAGTGCGGCCGCCGGCCGGCGACGCCACTCTTCGTCCAATTGCTCACACGGAGGTACCCAATTGCTCCCCTTTGATTTGATGATTTGATGTATGCCAAGTATATATGTTTAATCAAGATTTAATTTGCGATTTAATTTGCTTTTGTCCCCAATCTTTTTCTTTATAATACAGGGATTTAGGAATCCTTGCGGAGTTACGTTGTAGCTAGGGCGGCGAATAATCATTTAATCTAGTTCTCAACTTCGTAATAATTCAGGGATTTAGGAATCCGTATAGTGTTGAATTGAATTTAGTACTGTGTATGACATAACTTTTGTACATTGCTTACTAATAATTTTTAAATTTATAGTGAACTCATTATTTGAGCTCTGTAATGTCTCAAGAAAGATTAAATGCTTTGACAACTTTATACATTGAGAAGAAATTATTTGATGAAAATGATGTTGATTCCATCAATGACTTCGCATCAGCAAATGTTAGAAGAAAATGTTAAGGTAAAATGTATAACTTTTTATTTATACAATACACTTATTAGGAACATCATTATTTGAGTTATATTAAAGGCCTCATTTTTTTGTGCCGACCAGCTCAGCTCCAACCACTTCCTCTGTTTGTGGTACACATCTATGCAGTAGTGTTCAAATTTAATGATGTCAATGCGTTTTTAAAACTATAAAAAGATGTACTTTACAAACTAGACATCGAAATTTAGTTCTAATTTTACTATTGTAATTTTAACGATAAATCCTTCAAAACAAGAATAATATTCAAGATTTAGAAAAATAAAATAATATATTCATGTGAATGATATTATAATATCGGTGGAAATAGGGAAATTAATTATATTTTCTATGAAATATATAGAAAAGAAAGAAAATAATAAAAACTTAAATATAATGACAAAATTAATAAAAGGTAGAACAAAAGGAAAACATAAATAATACAAAGAAATAAAGGCATGTAATCGATGAAAATAAAAAGGTCATCACAAGGATACTACCTGAATAACCTAAAATATACTAAAGAGCATCTCACAATACTATGTAAATAATCGAATATGCATAAATAACATAAATAGAAAACATTAATAAAAGATACAACAATGCATAAGGGGAAACAAACCAAGCAAAAAAGTCAATTAGTAGAGAAAAATTAAAAAGAGCATCACATGAATACTATTTAAACAACCTAACATATACATACAACATCTCACGTGCACTATGTAAATACTCAAACATAATCATGAATCATCCCATTTATTACACGAACATCTCAAAATATATCATTAAACATCACATGTATAATACGTGTACACCATATGTGTCTCATAGAACTTAAAATTTTAAAAAATTAAAAATAAAATAAACTACTTAACTAGAATAAAATAACGATGAAGAAAAAAATAAAAAACTAGAGAAAAAGAAAAAATAACATCATATGGATACTATTTGAACAACCTAAAATATATCGTAAAACATACTCAAAGTACTATGTGAATACTCAAAATTGCAGAACATCCCAAAATACATTGTAGAACATCATACATATATTATGTGAACATCACATGTACCAAGACAAATATTTTGGTATATGATGTAACCTCAACGAATGCAGAACACACGTTACAAATGCACAAATCATTTCGATAGTTAAGCAAAGCCAAACATTTTGGTATGTGATGTAATTCACGCAAACGTAGAAGACACATCACAAATACATAAATTATTGCTATGGTTAAGCAAGGAAAATAATAATAATAATAAACATAGGAAATTAAAAAGAACATCATATGGGTACTATTTAAACAATCTAAATTATACTACAGAACATCTCACGTGTACTATGTGAATTCAAAGATAATTATAGAATATTCTATTTACACTACCGTACATCCCAAAATACATCATAAAACATCATATGCGTACTACATAAACAACCCAATATATGTACTATGGAACATTTCATGGGTACTATATACAAACATTGCAAAATATAACATTTATGGAACATAAAAATAGAAAACAACATGGAACATCTCAAACACACTAAGAGAACAAGATAACGAATATCATCTATTATCAAATAAATACAATGAATCATCTATTATCTAATAAATACAATATGTAACATATAATGAACAAAAATATAGCATGGAATACTATCGAGCAATAAATAAACCAGAAAGTTTCAATCAATTAGCATCACAATATCATAAGATCATGCCCACATGAAAAAAGTCTACTAAATATTGCAAAAATACTAAATAAAAGCAAACATAGAAGAAATGAAACAAAACAAGAAAGGAAAAATAATTCATATAACATAGGAAATGAAGAAAAAGGTTAATAGAGTAAAATATAAAAAGAAAGAAAACAGAAACGAAAACAAAAAATCTACAAAAAAAGAAAAAGAAATAAATAAAAACCCAAATAAAAAAAAACATTCTTGGACACAGATGCACTGCACACTTCTTTTCTAGTAGTAGCTTTCTCAAGTCCAACAGAAGCCTAAAAAACAGTTTGCTAATTGAAAGAATAAAGAAAGCCCAGTAAAGAAAAGCCCACCTAATTGATTGAAAGGGAGCGGGTCAGCAGCATACTGAGATTCGTGGTGAATCAGACGGTGACGCAGATCACGTGGCATCTCGCCCACGGCCCACTCCCCCAGTCCGCCAAGTCCACCAAGGATAAGGATCGACGTCACGGGTCACGGCTTTCAACCAGTCGCCGTCATCAGGCAGGCTACGAACTCGAACTGATGACGGCACGATCGTCACAGATTCAGTGCGGCGCCAACCAGTGAATAGGAGTGCATTGTGTTGGACGAATCGAAGACTCCAGACGTGTTCTTGAGATCTCCTTCCTCCAACTTGGAGTTCGAAGCTCTTGATATCGAATTATCGATAGCCGTCTTGGCGCGCGTGGCGCCGCCCGCCGGCCACCGTCTCCGTCACGACACGCGCTGCTCCTCGTGGTAATCATCGCCAGTGTAACTGATCGACCAGGCTGCCGAGCGGTTAAGGCTGTGTTAAGTTCGTAAAATGAAAAATTTTTGGACGTCATATCGGATGTTTTGGGGATGTCGGAAGGAGATTTTGGATACTAATAAAATAAAATAATTACATAGCTCGTCTGAAAACTGCGAGACGAATTTATTAAGTCTAATTAATCCATCATTAGCGCATGTTAGTTACTGTAGTACTTATGGCTAATTATGGACTAATTAGTCTTAAAACATTCGTCTCGCGATTTCCAACTAAACTGTGCAATTAGTTTTTTTTGCCTATATTTAATACTCCATACATGTATCGTAAAATTCGATGTGATAGTTTTTGGTGAAAATTTTTAGGAACTAAACTAGGCCTAAATAGACAGACGAGGTACGCCCTCCTCACTGGTGCCTAGTACTCAGAGTCAGTCAGTCAGAGACATGGCAGGTTCTTCTAGCTCGTGCTCTCTGCTGCTGCTGCTGGTGGTAGCGGCGCACTACTACACATATCATTTGTAGGGGCGGCTTAAGATTATTTATAGGGGCGGTTTGGCCAACCGCTCCTACCAAACTGTTTCTATAAATCATATATTTGTATGGGCGGATTTCAGACCGTCCCTATAAATCGATTTGTAGAGACGGCTGGTGTTATCAGCCGCCCCTATCGATTTGTAGAGACGGCTGGTGTTATCAGCCGCCCTTATAAATCGATTTGTAGGAACGGCTGGTACTACACCCGTTCCTACAAATCGATTTGTAGGGGCAGCTGTAGTACCAGCTGCAACTATAATACCTATTTGTAGGGGCAGTTCAGTCTAGAACCGCTCCTACAGTACATTTTTTTGTAAAAAAAATTCAAATTTACAATTCAAATTCGACCAGCGTATTCCCGCGTTCGCGTTGCGAGTGAGCGATCAACGTTCCGAACCGTGTTCGCTCAACGTCCCACCGAACGCCCCGCGACCAACGTTCCGAATCGCGTTCGCTCAAGCGTATTATATAAACTACAAGCACAAGAGTATTATATAAACTACAATTATAAGTCCAATTCACAAGAATATATACAATCTATCATTAAATAGACATAATTCACAAGGTAAAACCAATGTCAAATTCTATACACATTGTTATCAACGGCCTAGAGCTAGCCTTTTTGTCTCACAAAGGTGTTGGTAATGAGGATTTCTACCTAAGTCAGACTCTCGGTCATGGTAGGTGCCTTTGACGTGTACAATCTAGTTCAATATGAAATTGCAAAGGTCGCCTCAGAACCCCGTGATGGGACTTTTTTAACTCAGTTCTCAGGCTTGAACTGGTCACGGGAATACCACTTGGACACCGACGAGACGTCTTTCATCGGAACATAAACTGGCCTTATGTTGATTAGAATCTTCTTTCGAAGTTTCCATTCAGGCACATCCTCATCTTCTCGTGCATCACCTTCTTCAGAACGCACTCGTTGTTTATGTATCGGCTGTGCTCGTTGAGAAGACTGTGGCATCTCATCATGCACTTGCTCGGTACGAGCTGGAGAAAGTTGTGGCATCTCATCAGGCACATGCTCGCTAGGAGGCGGGGAAGAATGTGGCATCTTAGGAATGTGGTGGTCACGAAACGGTGAAAATATCTCCCCGACCTCAACAACTCGCTCCAAATTTGGGAGAGGGGGAGGTGGCGAAGAAGCAGTTAATATAATGTCCCGTTTGTGCGAGAGGATGAACTGCCCCATAACGTCTTCGAGTAACACTAGCCCCTCAGAAGTTGTGTAGTCTATCCTCCACTGCATGAACTCGGGCTTCACGGTATGCACCTCGACCCTAGTGTAGTCCGACGGTATCTTATTATTGTGGTGTAAGCCACCGGGAGGATGTGCCACACCCATTGCCACCTCCATCACAATGTTCTGCCGGCCGCTGAGAAACACCAAGGTGCAACTAGTTGGTTCTTGTATGCGATCGACGGGGGTTGTGGCTGCAGTTGAACCTTGGCTGCTAGGAACTTTCGGAGGGCTGCCAACTAATGCCAGTTCTTCTAACGGCGTCATTAACATCCATGGCTCCGTAGATAGTCCTTGCTCCTCCAGCGCCTTCGCAACTAGAGCTTTCACTTGGAGCTCAAGATTAGTCTCCCGGTCTCTACCATGTTTCTTGTACATGTGTCTATCCTCTTCGAATCCTTACTTCTAGGTCGTCCTTTTCCTTAGCCCCCTGGTACGGCCTGTGTGCTCCTTGTTTTCCAAGCCAAGTCTAAGCTCGTCCCTCTCTCTGGAAGGATTGAATGAGCCCTTCTCCTTGTCTTCAGTATATTTCAGTATCCTTGATACTGCCTCTTGGATCTCCGGCTTATCAAACTTAAGATTACCGCTGGATGATTCTATACTCCTCGCATATATCCAATTCCTTGAGCGTACCTTCAAATTCATCACATCGATATTCCCGGCAGCTGCGACCTCTTCGTCCATCTTCCTAAACTGCTCTTCCTTGGCATAGTAGCCACCGGGGCCTAGATGATGGTGGTGTTTATTCCTCTTCGCTAGCTCGGTGTTATGAGCACTGAGCTCCAATGCCTCCGGTGAAGTCTTTTGAGCCACGAGCTCCTCCCATTGACTAGGAGTTATGTTGTCGAACTCATTGAAGGGAGTTAACCCCTTTTGGATATACTTCTTGTTGAGCTCCGATCTCCAACGTCGAAATGACTCTCCCATCATCCTGAAAGCATTTTTTTACCAATTCGTGCTTACCCTCCAGAAATCTAAAATTGAGCTTCAGCTGCCTATCCCATAGTTCATTTTTTTTTCTCTGGTACCTCTTTCTAGTTAGGGATTGCTGGGTTTAATTTATCTCTAACTAGGGCCTCGATCGCATTATGGAATCATCTTCTTAATTCCTTCGGCTCAAGGATCTCCCCTACTGGCCCGACCTCCGTTATCACATAGCATGCCTTATTTAAATATTGATTTGCTTTTCTATCCCCTCGTTTCCTCTTAGGCTTGGTAGTCATGGTTGTGTCTTGAGGTTGTGGAGCAGAGGCCTCAATGTCTGTCTCTGTGGCTGTTGCCTCTGCTCTCCTTTCGTCGACTCTGTCTTGTCCAGCGAGATGTCGCGGACGTCGATGTCGTCTTTTCCGAGTTTCAGGAGGGACCTGTATATACGATAGGTCAAAGTGTTAGCTGAGGTAACACAGCCAAAGGTTTAGCAAAATTTATAAGCTAAGGCTTTATCCCTACCTCCTCGTTTGAGTCTAAATCCTTATCTAAATCTTCCTCCGTTGGCCTCCTTCTAGCTTCACGTGCAAAAGGATCATCGGGACTTACATATCCCTTTTCTGAGTCATCATCATCATCATCATCCTCTTCTTCTTCGCCTTCAGCAGCCTCTCCTGCCCTTCCTTCTGCTGCCCCTTCCTCCTCGTCACGCTGCTCCTGAGTAAGCATCACTTCTAAATCCTTTTCTAACTCGTTATTGAACTGCTCTTGAGTAAGCTGGTCCTCTAGTTCTTGCTCCTTATAGGTTGGCTGCTCATCATGTTCGGGGCATCGGACTGCACTGTCTGGTGTCCGCGACATTATTTCGCGCTTTGTTCTAATAGATGAAAGAAAATGTGCTTTAGGTACGCGAGAAGGTATAAGAAATAAAAAAGATCTATAAACCAAAGTAGTCCTATAAAACAACAATATAAAAAAATAAGTAGTAGCAGTAGTAGAGGCCTCAAAAATATGTCAATCATCATTTGATCATGAACTTGGAGCATCAAGGCATCATAACAAAGAAGAGAGGAGAAGGTAATGTAGGGGCGGCTGCTAATGATACCAAGTTTCTTACAAGTTCTTGATCAGCAGCTCATATTCCATATAATGTATGGACTTATACAATTTTATCATCGGCAAAACAAAGGAGATGATAGGAGAGGGGAGATTTGGCAAAAACAGCAACAGCTGCTTAACAAACATAGAGATGAAAAAGTGTAAAAAAAGCAGCTGCTGCTTCCCAAACATAAAGGATAGGAAAGGTGACAAAAAAACAACAGCATGGAGTATGTACTAGTGTAGTAGGTACTGCCTCTAGATCAAAGTATTGGCAGCAGTCCAGACTCCAGAGTGGACCAGCCACAGTATTCCAAGTCAAAGCACACAGACACAGCCAAGACCACCAATGGACACAGCTACGGTGAAAGTGAAACTGACCATTGGTGACTTGTTAAAAGAATATTCCCGGCAGAGCTACCTCCAGAGCCTTTGCTGGGGGTTAAAGACCCACTAATGGGGTTCCTAAAGCTGACTGTGGCAAGAACCAGGAAGCAAGCAACCATGTGGCAAGAGAAAAAAGAGATTCTACCATTACTTTCTATGATATGCAAACATGTAGTAACTGAATGACACTGATGATGATGCATGACAGCGTGAGATTGGTGATGGATGTGGGGTACAGACAGTGACATGTCCAGTCCTATGGCAAAAGTAGACCCAGTTGGAGTATTGGACTCGGAACTCTTTGATTAGGGTCTTGTTTACATTTCAAGTTTTTTCACTCTCTCTCCATCACATTAAATCTTTGGACACATGCATGGAGTATTAAATATAGATAAAAAAAATAACTAATTACACAGTTTGATTATAAATTACGAGACGAATCTTTTGAGCCTAGTTATACCATGATTGAACAATAATTGTTAAATACAAACGAAAGTGCTACAGTACCGAATACTGATTCCTAACCGCGAACTAAACAAGGCCTAGGTGGAGACTGTATGACTAGATTTGGGCATTGATTAGCTCACTAATAAATTCACGCATGAATGCAAATGTCAGCTCATAGTAATTTGTGAATTGAAGTCAGTGCATGACGGTTTAGGTTCCCCCCAAGCTGAACCAGAGAGAAAGCATTGGAGGTTCCTAAGGGTCTGAAGGATACAGAGGAGGGTACTCATATACCGCTAATAGAAGCACAAATAACTGACCTAAACTGAAAATAAAAAAATAAAAAATCATCACCATCCGCTAAATAATTACACACATCCACATTAAAACCTTAATAATTAATCCAGCTAAAGAACACTCAAGCTCCCTTAGCTTAGCTTAAAACAGTTCCAGCACATAAGACCCAAAACACATGGTGACCTAAACTGAAAATTGTACTTGAAGGAATAAACATGTAAATAAGCTGAAATTGCTTCTCTAGATCATAAAAAGGACATGCAGCTGGGCAGTGTCTTATCAGGTTGCTGTTAAGACTGAAATACTGAAAGAGCTGGACACTAAACCTTGAAAGGGATAACTGAAACATTCAAACTCAAACTATAAACTAACAAATATGAGTTTTCAGCCGTACAAAACACAGACTGCTAGACAGAGGTTCAGACCAAGAGCTGCACTTAGTCACGGCAAAGGAAAAGAAACAACAACTGCTGAACAGATAAGCTGCCAGCTCAAGGATTTGACTGCAATACTGCTGATACACTGCTTAACTAAAAGATGGAAAGCAGCTGCTAAAAAGTATGGCTTAACTGCTATTAACAAACAACAAAGAGGGCACTGCACTGCACTGAAACTAATGCTGCTGAACAGAGATTAATAGGAACATTTAAATTGAAAAATCATAAACTAATAGGAATATTTAAACTGAAAAATCATTTAAAAAACAAACTATACTAGTCATAATTGATCAATCAACCAATTATCAGTGACTTATAACAGTAAAAATGTAGTATTACTAGTCATAATTTGAAATATAGCATTATTCTTGCAGAGCTGTGGTACAACCTGGCAAACGGCAGAAGCAAAAAAAAATACACATCAATTATAAACCATCATCTGTATATCTAATGGGTCTTTAATGATTACTAATATCCACAGCTGCTGATATTGCTATCTGACATAACAGCAATGGATGATTCAAGATCAATTCAATTTTCAAAAAAAAATATTTTAGGACCGAGAACTAAGTGACATCCAGTTCATCTCTAGTTCAGGTAAGATAGGCATATACATTTTTTTTGCAAAAGGACATCACTAATGGAATTATTCCACAAGAAGATTAGGAGAACTACCATTTAGTTTTCCATAGATTATAGCTGAAACTGAACTGCAATCACCAAAAAACAAAACTACTAAACTAAGGTAACACCTCGAATCAAATCCACAAAGAAACCACTGAAGCTAAACTAAGGTAACACCTCGAATCAAATCCATAACATGTATTTACACTCATGGGAACTTTGTTAGGCCATTATTATTTGGAAACTTTAAAAAAAGTCCAACCACTGTTGAAGCAACAAAATCTTTGCTATAGTCACAAAACAGAAGATATGAGCTAAATATTTAAAAGCAGATGGCACATTCCTCCTTGAAACAAAATAGATGCACACTACTACTCAAGCTAGCAGTTCAGCACCAGTTAACTACATCTGACAAGCTCAAGGCCTTAAACATTCAATTAGAACATCACTACAAAGAAATCATGGCACTGAACAAATGAGAAGCACAATCAAATGGTAGTTGCATCAGTCTCATTCCAAATTGAGCCTAACAAAAAAATATTTGTCAACAAACATGTCCACAGAAAACAATTGTCACCTAATTACAGGCAACTCTGATCTTCTAGGATAGGGAATACAAACAGAGCAAACTGTGCCGTGACTAAAAGCTAAAACTTCCATGCATTCTTAGACCTACATTGATAACACAACGGTTCCTGCCCCTGCATGCCAACTACGTTTATACAAAGAATGGCAGCAACGAAGCTTGAAAGTACAAACAGCAGGCAAAATGGTTCAGGTGGCAGACTATACAAACTTCCATATTCTAATCAGATATCATATAGGGAAACAGCTTTGTTTATTCCACACAAAACTGAAAACTCTATGCATAACGTTTTGACCATAACTGACAGCGAGTTCAGAAGGCCAACATCATCCTTCCTCTTCCAGGAAGTGTATGATTAAGAGCAGATGGCCCATGTCTCTGTTCTACTAGTTGCAACAGCATGTATGCAATCAAGGTAGTAGCTGAGATCCAGACAACTAAAATCATTCAATTAGCATACTACCCTAAAATCAGTCCACTGACCAAATGAGGACCCTAACAAAATAGTGATTACTTGAAGCAGACAATAGCTATCAACAGACCATGCCAACGGAAAACAATATCCATTTCATTACCTGCACTTTCTGCGCTTGCCGTCGGTTATCGCGTCAAAAGTGAAGGCGACGAGGCGGCGCTCGGGATCAGCGTCATCGGGCACGAGCCTAATGGTGTCCTTGTGCAGATTGACGTAGTTCTTCACCTTCTGCGCCTGCTGGTGCTCCACGAACTCGGGCGGAGGCCCCGTCAGCGCGGGCGACTGCGGCGGCGTGCGGAGGGGCGCAGCGCGGGAGCAGAGAGGCGGCGTGGAGAGGGGCGCAGCGGCGCGAGGCAGTGGGGCTGGCGGCACGGAGCGAGGCGCTCGGGCTCTAAAACCCTAGCGGGAGCACCGTGGGCGCCGGGGGGAAAGTTGGGCAGCCTGACGGCGTCGGGAGGAAGAAGAGAGCGCCCAACACTTGTTCATCCGAGCGCCCGTGCTTATATACCCAGGACACTTTGTAGGGGCGGTTCCTGATCCAACCGCCCCTACAAATGAATTTGTAGGTGCGGTTCCTGATCCAGCCGCCCCTACAAATGCATTTGTAGGGGCGGTTCTTGATCTAGCCGCCCCTACAAATATTTTTCATTTTATTAAACTATTAATTCTATATTTTTTATATCACAAAAACACAAAGTAAATGTATATAATATTTTATATTATTCTATATATGCACAAATATATATAAAAACAATTATAGTCAAAACAATATAGAAAACAAACAAAAAAATTAAAAATTTGAATTTTAAAACTTCGACTACAATTTTAGGACATTAAATGAACTAAAATGAAAATATTATAAACATAAAAGTTGTATAACTCATCAACATGTACAACTTTTATTTTGGACATCTTGTCATGTGACTTTGTTTGAACGATTCAAAATTTGAAATTCAAACAATTTCAACTTAAAACAATATTTTGAAAGAGTAAATGATTTCAACTGAAAAACTCATGAATACCAAAGTTGTAGAACTCATCAATATGTACAACTTTTATTTTCATCATCTTTTCATTTGACCAAATTTGAATAGTTGAAATTTTAAATTTCAATAAATGACAACTTCAAATAAGATTTTGAAATCTTAAATGATTTCAACAATAAAAGTCGTGAACATAAAAGTTGTTGAACTCATCACTATCTATAACTTTTATTTTGGTCACTTCTTCATGTGCTAAAGTATGAGTAAACATTGTTCACAAATTCACATATGACTCATAGTTTCATGAACTATACGAGAGACATGTTGATTTGTGAACAATATTTACTATCACTTTATCAAATAAAGAAATGACCAAAATAAAAGTTGTAAATCTTAATGAATTATACAACCTTGGCATTCATCACTTTTTCAGCTGAAATCATTTAATGGTTGAAAATCCCGTTAGAACTTGTTATTTTTTAAATTTAAAAATTTGAATTGCTCAAACTTTGTCAAATGAAAAGAATGATCAAATCACTACAGTAACTTGATAGGGCATTATTTTAGAAAATTTTTGGAAAAAAAATCATCATATTTGGAGTTAGTATGAGAGAGAAAGACTAGTTACAAATTTTACCCATAGATTAAAAAGAAAAATCACAACTGTTCATGAAGATCAATGATAAACAAGTGTGATTTCTCTTTTTAATATGTGGCTGAAACTTATAACTAATTTTTCTCCCTCATACTAACTCCAAATGTGATGGTTTTTTTTCCTAAAATTTTCTAAAATCATGCCCTCCAAGTCTTTTCGTGCTTTTAGACCATCCTTTGATTTGCCTGTGTCCATCAACGTAGCAATGAGACTCTAAAAGACATTCTTCTACACGTGCATAGCATCAATGGCATGGGGGACCTCTAAGTCTGGCCAATAAGGCAGATACTGAAAGAAGATCGATTGTTTCTTGAAAGGTACGCCTTTGACAGGAGGTGTGCTTCTATCTCTATTCGTCCCATCCAGATTCTTCTTTCCATAGACGACGTGTATGTTTTTCACCATTCTATACATGTGTTCTCCGTTATGACGTCTCTCTGGAGGGGGTTCAGTCTCCGGGGTGTTGTCATAAAATCTAAAGAACAATTTGCTGCGGTACTTGTGACTTGTCTTTAAGAAACGTCAGCACCTTAGGTAATCTATCTTCTTGTATGCATCCAGGTACACCCATGTAATACCATCCAAGCAAACCAAGCATCCCGTCTTCCCTTTGATCTATCCAGACAAAGCAAACAGCATGGGATAATCATTGGTAGTAACAAATATTATTGCTCTACATATGAAGTCCTCCTTTCGGAACGCATCGTACATCTGCTCCCCATGCCTCCATAGCCTCTCCATTTCTTGCATCAAAAGCTCGAGGAATACGTCTATATCTATGCTTGGTTGTTTAGGGCCAGAAATAAGAATAGTGAGGAGAATGTACTTTTTCTTCTGACACAACCACGTTGGGATGTTGTACATGATCAAGATCACTGGCCAAGTGCTGTGGTCGCTCATCCTCTCATTAAAGGGATTCATTCCATCGGTGCTCAAGCCAAATCGTACATTCCTTGGGTCATCGCTAAATTCTTTGTGCTTCTCATCGAACCTTTGCCACTGACTATAATCAGCCGGGTGTGCAATCTTACCATCATCCACCTTGCGCTCATCATCCCACCATGTCATGAGTGCGGCTTCTTTAGGGTTTAGGAAGATACATCTCAAGCGGTCGGTCACTGGCAGGTACCACATTACCAAGGTAGGAATTCTTTTCTTCTTTGTATCGTTGCCTAATAGAGTGTCCTCTGGGGGCTGAGATTCTTGTACCACCTTTTTTATACCCTTCTTATTCCTCTTTTCCCCGTAGAGGCTTTGTCCCTACCGTAAAGGTCATTGTTCTTGTATCGGCTGGCCCCACATCGAGGACATTTATCCGGTGACTTGAACGTTTCGCCACAAAAAAGTATACAGTGGTTGGGGCATGCATGGATTTTTTCAACCCCCCATTGTCAATGGACTTATGACCTTCTTCGCTTGGTATGTGTTGGCGGGAACTGAGTTTGGTTACGACAGCACCCATGACAGGAGATGCAATAGATCATTGAAACTACAGTCTGACCAGCCGTACTTAGCCTTCAGGATGAGCAGCTCAAGCATAAAACGTAGCAATGTCTAATGTGTCGGACAACTCTTTTCAACACCATACACAGTCTCCTTCGATGCTTTTGTCACCCTTTCCAAATTTTCTAGACCTTTCGGGCTATTTAGTAAAATCTCTGGTCCAATGGCTCGAATCATGTCCTCCAAATCATCTTCATCCCCGACACGTGCTCCACCATCATTATTGACACCACCTTCGTCGTTACCATCTCAACCACCAGCATCACCACCTTGTTCATTGCCAAACTCGAAATCCATTCGTGCATCAAGCTCTGCTGAATATTGGGACACAGATTCTAGGGTTTCGTCGTCGTATTCCTCATCATCCTCGTCGTTAACAATAACCGTTTCACCATGATGAATCTACACTGTGTAGTCCTCAACAAATCCTCGCATAATCAAATATGATCTGATGATAGTCACATCTGTCCATGCCATACGGTTCTTACAATCTTTACAGGGACAAATAATTATATCCTTATTCTCTATCAATGTCGTTGCATGCTTCTTTGCAACTTCAATAAATTTATCCACCTCTTCACGGAAATCTGCCATGAACCTTAACGAACCATACATCCAAGAGTTCCTATACTCCATCTTTGACAACAACAACAAAACAAACATTAAATGACTACTTATTCAGATATATATAAAAATGAATCAAATTAATAATTACTTGAGAATAATTATATATACTTTAGATATATATATATGAATATAAATCAAATATAATTATATGAAGCATACAAACACACCATGGTAGAGGAAAATTAATTAATGGCCTATTTATCCATAAATAATTAAAATACATATTTGTTGATTACAATAAACAATTTCAAAGACAACAATTAGCAACAATTATATTTTACCCAATATCTTTTATGCAAACCCTAGTCTAATTTCATCAAACACAAATTTACAAAAACGAAATTAATAGAAAAACAAAACCCTAGATCTAGATCTACGTGCACATGAAACATCCATAAAACTAACTAATTGTTTACTAAAATCAAGAAACATGGACCAAATAAGGGTATGATCTTGTTCCTCTACCTAATTTACCCTAGTACATTCAAAACTTAGGTCTAATTTGTTTCATAAGTAGCTCAAGCACCATAAAAGAGAGAGAAAAACAAAACTCTAATTACTCACTAACCAACCATTAAAACTTCAAAAAAAAGGATGGAATAGCCTTTTCTTACCTTCTACAACCTCTCCACCAAAAAATTTGAGATCAAAACCTTCTCCCCTTAGTAGAGCAATTTTTAGGAGGTACCCAAGGCCCCCACCTTTCTTTCACGGGTTGGAGTGAGTGACCCGAGGAGGAAGAAGGTGCTACAGTTTTTATATATGTGGGTCATTTATTGGGACGGCTGGTGATTGAGCCGCTCCTACAAATAGCAGGTAATTATACGCAGGGCATTTATTAGGGTGGTTCAATCACCAGCCGCCCCTACAAATAGAAACACTGGGGGCGGCTGGTGAGTGAGTCACCCCTACAAATCAGACCTATTTGTAGGGGTGGCTCATATCACCAACTGTTCCTGTTGTTCTATTTGTAGGAGTGGCTGGTCTCTGGGCTCCCAGGCATATCACTGTAGGGGCGGCTCCATCACCAGTCGCTCCTACAAAAAAAATTATCCTATTGCTACAAACCGTTTTTCACGTAGTGACAGCGGCGCTGTCGTTGGCCTACCTCGCCAACGCCGGCTAGTCTCATCACCTGACCGCAGGCTTCAGCCGTGTCAAGCTGAGCGAGTCGCAGTTCGTGGTGCAGAAGCCCTACGACGTGCCGCTCCACGAGCCGTACGAGCAGTCCGGCGGCGTCCGCCGCATGTGGGTCTTCGCTACCGACAAGCCCGGCAGCGCCAACCACCCCAGCGGCGCGCGCACCTAGATCAAAGTCGACGTACGTGACAATGGCATGACTTGTTCACGACCATATTCCAGGTCTTCTTCCTATACTAACTCTGCATGAGTTCTGCAGAAGATCTACAGCACCGGGGTGTGGCAGTTCGAGGGTGACATGTACGTGCCGTCGGGCACGTCGGGCGCGTCGGTGATGCAGGTCTTCGGCGCGGCAACGCACGCCACCACGCTGATGCTGCATGTCTACGACGGCCGGCTCACCTACTACCACCAGCTGACCAAGGTGGTGGCGGACCGCGTCTACGACCGGTGGATCCGGCTCAACGTCATCCACGACGTCGCGGCCGCGAACGTCACCGTGTTCGTCGACGGCGAGAGGAGGCTGGCTGCCCCCGGCCAAGGCGGGAAGGAGCACTACTTCAAGTTTGGCGTGTACAAGCAGCACGATCCGTCGCACCGCATGGAGTCGCGCTGGAGGAACGTCGCCATCTACACCAAGCCGTGAACACATTAGATGTCATCGTCTCGTTCTTGATATGCTCGTGTGTGTGACGGTGAGACAGGATCATATCGATGGAAACATGGATCCGATGTGTGAACTGTGATGATGGAGGACGTCTCAGATGTGTCTCCAGCTAGTGAATAAGGGAGTAGTATCTGCTGTAACTGAGTAGTGAATAAGTTAAATGTGTCTCAAATTTATAACTACAAACTACACAAAGTAATAATTGAGTAGTAACTCATGCTGTAACTGTGTCTTTTATTTTGTTGCAGTTGTTTTTTCAAGGCAATGTAATTGTTTGTCTTAAGAAAGTTAATTGACAACTATAAACTACACTAAAATAGAACTAAGTATAACTACAAACTATGGGTGATGCGCGTGCATCTGGAAAACTCAACTAGCTCTTAGCTTTGAGAAACTTTATAAAGCTTACTCTTTAAATCATCATTGGTAGAGTCATTTGCATAATAATCGCTTTCTATATCTTTCTGCTCTCTAACCGTCTTTCTATACTATGTATTCACTCTAGAGAGTCATTCTTGTTTTCTATATTTGGCTAGTGCGAAATCCAAAATAGAAAATTCTCTAGGTATATTGGGATAACAAATAAAGACCTTTTGGGGGATATTTCTTTCATCAAACCTCTATTCTTAGCAATTAGTAAGGATATGAAGAGTCTCTTCGAGTTGCTCTTAGTCGAATTTGCGAGCGTGCCCTTGAAGACCACGAAAAGTGGGCGATTGAGTCGGACAAGTTTGCTGGTCGATATTTGACGGGTCGTTTAAGGCGTGCTCCCAGCTGGAACTATGGAGCTGGGTACTCGACGACAGGTAATCTGGTGTCACTCGTTCATCTCGATTGTGGCTCGACGAGGGGTAAACGTTGCTGCCCAGGATACAAGGCGTTTATTACTCAAACGATGGCGCTAGCGGAGGCATCATCCAAACAATATTATACTCGATGTATGAAACTAGCAGGTCCAGAGCTATCAGACTATCTAGAGTATATCTCAACAATATATAATTCACTACTGGAGACGGCCTCTTTGCCGAGGGCCTGAGGCCCTCAGCAAAGGCCCATTAACCCTCGGCAAAGGCTTTGCCGAGGGCGGCCCTCGGCAAAGAGCTCTCGGGGAATTTTGAGTCGGCGAAGAGGGTCTTTGCCGAGGGCCCTTTATCAGGCACTCGGCAAAGCCTTTGCCGAGGGCTGAACCGGCACTCGACAAAGAAAAGCAGCCGTCACGGCGCCGGCGCCTGGGACGGAGTCTTTGCCGAGGGCCGTCTCCGGGGGCCCTCGGCAAAGAATTATTCTTTTTTTAAAAAAATATCTTTGCCGAGGGCCTCCAATCATGGCCCTCGGCAAAGAAATGTTGCAGAATTTTTCCAAAAATTCTTTGCCGAGGGCAATGGGACGGCCCTCGGCAAAGGATTATTCTTTTTTTTTGAAAAATCTTTACCGAGGGCTTCCCCGCAGGCCCTCGGCAAAGAAATTTTAATTTTTTTTAAAAAAGTCTTTGCCGAGGGCCTCCAACTATGGCCCTCGGCAAAGAAATGTTCCAGAATTTTTCCAACGAATCTTTACCGAGGGCAATGGGACGGCCCTCGGCAAAGGACCCTTCTTTGCCGAGGGCCTTGGTCATTGCCCTCGGCAAAGAGGCAGAATTTATTTTTTGTTTTTTGCATTCCATCGACACAAGCATTTCATATATATATATATATCAACCATCACATATATATATCACACAGAACCTATTTTCTCACAATATATCACAACCATAATTGTGAACCACAAATCACAATATATTAGTCACCTGGTACTCAACACACCACAGGTTGGGACACAGCTGTACACGCAGCTGTCTCACCTGGGGAATATTTGAGACCCTCTCTAGGCCTTCACAATCTACGATTACAAGGACCTCTGAGAGGAAACCGAGGTTCTCCACCACATTAAGGCTGTTCACATCGCTTAATCGGAGCTCCTTCAAGCTGGTGGCCTGCTGTCCAAGCTGCTGTGGGAGAGCTCTCAGCTTGGGGCAGCGGTCAAGCTCCAACTCCTTCAGTCGTGGCAGCAGCTGCATCCTTGGAGGCGGCGCTTCCTCCTTTTGATTTGCAGCAGCCTCATCCTCTCCCCCTTCCGTACCTGCTGTTGTTTCTTCTTGTTCTTCTTCAGCAACAAAGGACCACTCCTCCCAGTTGGGCATATCCCAGATGACCAATGTTTCAAGGCTTGGGGAAAGCTACTGCCTCTGGAGATCTGAGATTACCCACCACAGAGCCAACAAATTCGGGTCCAATCTTGGTGACTGCAGTGGCTTCCTGGATTCTCAGATATTTCAAGTTGGGGAGCTGACCGATTGGTGGAAGATGCATACATGATTTGCAATCTATGAGGTTCAAATATGTCAGTGAAGGAAAATGGGTAGCAGTACCTAGCCAGGTGGGAAACCTCCGGCCAAAGAAATTCTTAAAAAGGAGATCCTCTAGGTTGTGCCCTGGGATTAGCAAATCAGTGGTTTCTGATTCCTTAAATCGCAAACAACTGCAGGGAAACAAAATTAGTCGGACAGAATGATCAGAAGTCCAAGTGATGGTAACTGATAGCTAAACTTTTGCAGAATCAACCAAAATTTAATTTACCTGTCATCCCATTACTCGAAGTTGAGGCAACTATATGTTGGAACTTGGGATTCCAGGATAAACAAGAGATTTCAGCTTGCGCATGGGACCCAACACTCTGTTAAAATTATTATACTTTAAAAAATGATTACATGCTATAAAAGGTTGAACAGAAGAATGTAGCCAGACCATAGTGACATAACTGAAATATCCAAACACATCCTGCTTTACAACTATGTCACATGCCCTAAACCTCAACTTTATTTTTTCATTAACAGCAACCCACATCGATCATATGAAAGAACAAGCATGGAAACGCGGTAAGATAACATAAAGGACTCTACAGGGTAAAAACTTTGTTTGCATTCAACGGACTAGTGTAGCACAGGCGCAAACATCCAGATCATAAAGGACAACTATAATCTTGCACAATCAGTCTAAAGTCCCTCAGTTTTATCCCTGCATCAAATAGTGTAGCCAGTTCTGCTCATACTGAATGAAAATTAAAAATGAGAATGCTACTACATATAACTCAAAACATCTCGGTCTGGAATGACAAAAATCATGCTAGGGTCACCGTAAGCACGCAAGATGGCATCATGTTTACCATGGAATAAAAAGCACCACTGAATCATTACAAGCCGTGAGTAGCAGAAACCATGCATCTCATGAATAACCATTAACCAATCGGGCAAATCCTTAATCCTCTTGTATGACAATAAGCTCTGTACAAAATTGCAAGTACCTTGAGTGGTGGGTACACAATTGGCTCAACAGGGTTCTTGAGATCCCAGATGCAAAGCTCCCGTGCTCAGCCCCTGAAGCGAGCCTATTCGGGCGTGAGCTCACTCAACTCCAGTCCACAAACTCGGCGGACCGAACACAAACGCAATCAGCACACGACGCCAACCCGTCGAACGCCAGCGCGTAAAACTAACTAGCCAGCCCCGCGCGACTCACGTGCCCGGTGTGCTTATCTAGACACGCGACCATGGCGTCCTCCGCTTTCCCCTCGGAGCTGAAACAATGATGCAATTGATCGAACGGGAGCAGATCTCAAGTGCGGCCCGGGCGAGGGAGGCGGATCCGGACCTGATCATGCTCGGCTGGTTCCACACGGCGACGGAGCCATCATCGAGGCCACCACCGAGGAGTCCGAGCCTTGAAGGAGTCGCCCGACGGCGCCCGGCGCCCGGCGCGACCAGAGAGGCGGTTGAAGCGGCCAGTAGCGCGGCGGCGGCGCTTGCCATGGCACGGGTCAGCAGCGGCGGAATGAAGCGATTTTGGCCCGCTGGCCGATTTAGGGTTGGGCCCTTTGCCGAGGGCCCAGATCCAGGGCCCTCGGCAAAGATTTTTTTTAAAAAAAAAAATTCTTTGCCGAGGGCCATTGGCCAGGCCCTCGGCAAAGATCCCCTTTGCCGAGGGCCAGGCTAGGCCCTCGGCAATTTTTTTTTTGTTTTTTAAACCCAGTTTTTTTGTGGTGCTATAATACATTATTTAAAACTCAATTTTAAAATTTGGGCCAATTTTGATTTTTTTTATATATTTCCCTAATTTATTTCTTTTCGTTGATTTTTTTCGAATATTTCAAATTTGAACTGCAGGTGGATGGAATAATGCAATTTAGTGATTCGAAAAATATTATTCATGGTATTTGGTGTATGTTGATTCCCTATCCACGAACTCGTATCAAATTTCAGGCATCTTCTTCACGTAACATGACGAGGAACTTGTCGGAAAAGTGTTTTTAAATTATATAAAATCCATACGAAGTCCAAAAATCACGAAACTTGTTTAGGTGTCATGTTATCACATGTGTAGGCTGTGGTAAAAAATTGAGAAGGTTTCGAGCAAGTTGTGACGTCGGATGCCCAATACCCAGACATCTCCACATGTGATCACATGCGATCACATGTGGAGATGTCTGGGTATTAGGCATCCGACGTCACAACTTGCTCGAAACCTTCTCAATTTTTTACCACAGCCTACACATGCGATAACATGACATCTCGCCAAGTTTCGTGATTTTCGGACTTCGTATGGATTTTATATGATTTTAAAACACTTTTCCGGCAAGTCGGTCGTCATGTTACGCAAAGAAGATGCACGAAATTTGATGCGAGTTCGTGGATAGGGACTCAACATGCACCAATTAACATGAATAACATTTTTAGAAACACTACATTGCAATATTCCATGCACCTGCAGTTCAAATTTGACATATTCAAAAAAAATCAAAGAATCGAAATAAATTAAGGAAATATACAAAAAAAAAGTCAAAATTGGCCTAAATTTTAAAATTGAGTTCAAAACAATGTATTGTAGCACCACAAAAAAACTAGGCTAAAAAAACCAAAAAACAAATCTTTGCCGAGGGCCTCGCCTCGGGCCCTTGGCAAAGACGATTTATAAAAAAAAATTTGGCCGAAAAACTGGTTAAAAAAAAATCTTTGCTGAGGGCCTGGTCTAGGGCCCTCGGCAAAGACTTTTTTTTAAAAAAAAAATTTACCAAAAAACTGGTTTCACAGGAAAAAAAACCTTTGCCGAGGGCCTAACGGGTGGCCCTCGGCAAAGCTTGACGGGAATGGCCGCCGTGACCCAACGGGCCTAATTTGCCGAGGGCCCCCTCGGCAAAGATTTGATTTGCTATGGGCCTGTCTTTGCCGAGGGCCGTTCTTTGCTGAGGGCTCCTGTGGCTGGTCCTCGGCAAAGAGTGTCTTTGCCGAGTGCCCGAGATTTGGCCCTCGGCAAAGCCTCAGGCCCTCGGCAAAGCACGCATTTCCTGTAGTGATTGTTATGTGCCAAGTTGTATATCTAATCCGTGTACGATGCGCGTGTAGGGTTATATTCTATCAATTGTACAAAGAAGCTCTGATTGATGGGAAGTCGTCATCCATAACTGTCTGCAGGCAAATGTGATGCAGATTATTACATTTTTGGTGGCCGTTTCCATCATTGTCATTAGATATATGGACGGAGGACGGTGCACCAAGCATTACATGAACTGCTGTAACAAACACAGAAAAGACATATAACAGGACGCGACTGTGCCAAATAATGACACAATTAACGTAGGCTTTAGCAATAAACTCTCCGTTCCAAATCATCGGGCGAGTTCTGTGCTCACTGCAGGAAGATTAGAAAATCCAGTAGTTTCACCCTCAGTAGCAGTGTAGCTATACCTGCCATCCTCAACCTCGAGAGCCGCTCGCGCCTCAGGGCTTTCCGGCATTTCATCCGAAAATTGCCGAAGCTCCACAGCGACCTGTCTCATGGCCGGCCTTGCATTACCCGGAGCAGCGATGCATCGGCTCACTAGCTTGGCAGCTGCATATATCAGTCCCATGCTCCCTTCCTCGACTATGTCAGCGTCTAGAAGATCACCAAGGGTGCCATTTCCCATCCTGTCCTGAAACGTTGTGGTCAGGTTCTTCCATTTTTTGGCCTGTGGGTTCTTACCAGTCAAGAGCTCAATCAGCACGACCCCGAAGCTGTAGACGTCGGTCTTCTCGGTTATCTGGAAGTCCTGTAGAAATTCAGGGTCAAGGTAGGCCAGCGTGCCCTTGGGCACCACCTGCACGTTGTCGTTGATAGTTGAGCACCCAAAGTCGGACACCTTAGCGACCCATCCGTCGCCGAGCAGAATGTTCTGCGGCTTGACGTCGCCGTGGAGCGTCGGGTGCGGCGGCGAGTGCAGGTGCTTGAGGGCCTCCGCGGTCTCCGCGGCGATCCTCAGCCGGGTTGGCAGCGTCACCACCCGGCGCCGAGGCCTGCCGTGGAGCAGATCGCTCAGGGTCCCGTTGGGCTCGAACTCGTACACGAGCATGGGCGCCTCGAAATGGAGGCAGCAACCGAGGAGCCTGACGATGTTTGGGTGGTTGACGCGGCAGAGCACGACCAGCTCCTGGACGAACTCATCCGTCCTGCTCTTCTCGATCTGCTTGCATCGCTTCACCGCGACAGTGTCAGTGCCGAGGGTGGCCTTGTAGACGGTGCCATGTGCTCCTTCCCCGACGATGTTGGCCTTGTGAAAGCCACGTGTGGCCTTCACTAGGTCTCCTCTGTCGTATAAGGTGAAGGCGATGTTGTTATCTGTTTCGAGAATTCGCAACAACATCCGGCCTCCGTGTTGCTCAAAGTAGCCTTGTCTTTTCTGGCTCGCCTTCTGGCGGAAAACTTCGGTGGAAAGAGAAGCAATCAGGGCAACCAAAACTCCGGCCAAAATTCCTGGAGAGATATGGTAATCGGAAATTAATTAATAATGTATCCATGTTCAGTTGACCGAGAAAAAGCATTATGTAGACACTATAGAAACTATGGTGAACAATCTATCAAAATTACTACTCCCTCTATTCGAAATTGTAAATCGTTTTGTCTTCTCTAGATTCATAGATTTACTATATATGTGTCTACAAATAAAGTATATATTTAGATGCATAGCAAAAACCATGTATTTAAAAGAACCAAAACGACTTATAATTCGAAACGGAGAGAGTATATAATTGCTAGCAATGGTCACTAGCTATATTGTCTATAATCAAGTCATTAGCAGAGTAGAAAAGCTACAATTGTTGTATCTTGTTGTTACGACATGTGTTTTTCTTGGTAGACAGTTCTTTTTATTCTATATATAGGCTAATTTTGGCTTAGTAACAAAAAAAAAATGGTGTGTTGAATATTATTAAATCTCCTGCTTTGTAACAAATTTCCTGCTATGGCTCCGAATTGAATAATATTGTGCCAGGAGCCCAAAAACAAGTCTCTGGTAAGGATTATTTCAGAGATCAGGAGGAGGGGTTGTATGGTGGATTGGCTACCACAAATCCGAAGGATGCACTAATTATATTTACCTTGCTTTGCAGGTACTAGTGGCACATAGCAAGAGCATAACTAGCTCGTTTTTGTTATGTAAGTTTGTAGATATCCGTGCCTTATCATGTAATCAAATGGCAGCTTGTGTTAGTACATCAATTTACACACTTGATATGTTAGCGTGGATTGTTATTGTTAAAAGTACACTTGTTTGTGGATATGATGTATGGATTTAATGATTATATATGTATGGTGTGTTCAGTAAGCTATTGAGGTCCATCTGAATTAACAAATATATTGTGAAAACTCAAGACCATTCCATCATCATGCGTCGGTTATGCATAGAACCACCATTTATCATTTGCTCATCACCGCCGCATCATACCACTCATCGTTGGTCATAAAACTTCTCGTCACCGTCGGATTGTACCATGATGGTGAACCAATCATCAACGCAACAGGTGTAACATACGATGGGGTGGGGATCAAAACATCATCACCGCCGAGTCATTTAGTAAACCGACACCAATTATAGGATCATCACAGGTGTATTGTACTCCAAAGTGACGATGATCATGACCTCGACACAGACGGATCGCCCGCCAAAGCAATGGTGAACATGACCAGGACATAGACTGCTCATGCATCAAGGCAACGGTGATCATGACCTATACACTGATGGAGTATATGCCAATGAAGTGGTGTTAGCATCATATCACAGCTGGTTATGAACTGGCGGTGATGACCTTGATCATCACCGTCAACAATTCACTGCCTAGGCCCAAAATCGGCGGTGATGGGGGTTTTCGAACCAACTATGATTGGCCTGCTATAGTAGTGGAGAATTAGAAGCTAGAGCTAAAAATTAGGGAGTGAAGTTGTACAAAATAGACATATATATAATGCTCCTCTTAAATTAACTCTCGGGCTAAGAACTTGTCTTAGATTAAGCTTAATCAGTATCACATTTATTTTTCCTCAAAGGCACTAGAGCGCACTCTTGGAAGTCAAACCCACATTCACTAGCACAAAACCAATTTTAGGAGGCATGCCATTTTATTTACTGAGGGAGACCAACCATTTTTTGAGGCACCCCACCATTGTAAATCAATTAATGTACTTGGGAGAGGTCTGCCTCTAAGAATGGAAGTCATTTTCCAAAGCAGAACTCTTAAGAGAGCTTTTGTCAATTGAGGTGCAGCCCAACAACCCATTTTAACTCCTCAGATATATAAGGAAGGATAGACAACCCTACCTCAATAGTCCATCTCCCCATAGTCGCCTCCGTCTTCTCCCCACACATGACATCCCTCCTCTTCTTCTTCTTCTTCTTCCCACAACAACACCCACCCTCCTCTTCTCTCCGCTTGCAAGGTGTGGCATGGCGGAGTGTGGCGAGGAGCAAGGCATGGCCTTGGTGTGAGGGGGGGGGAGTCGCCAAGCGAGAGGCGTGACCTGGGAGTGGCTGAGATGCGAGGCACGGTGAGCGCAAACAACCAAGGGTGAAGGAAGATCTAGAAGGCCCATGCAGCGTGGCCAGCCCTTTCTCTCTCGCCACCATGATCCGGGGGGGGTGGCCAAGGGCAGATCTAGTGGAGGGCCTTTTCTCTCACCGCCCTCTTATCAGCCCACGGCCCAACTGGGTTGTGGACCGAAGGCATTTCAATGACGTGCGGTTGTCCCTTCGCCTCCTTGTGGTTGCCGACCCTCTCTTTCCTGGTGGCCACCAATCGAGATTTCGAGTCTCGTGGATGAGATCTACCTCGAGGTGGGCGGCACAGATATGGAGCACCTCAATGAGGGCGGTGAGGAAGCAACATAGATGTGGTACACCCTAGCTAGGATTCATCTTTGTGTCCAAACATCTCCCTGTCCTCACCGAGTTTGAATCTAGGTGGATCGGCATGGCAACGCGGCATGGTTTCTTGGTGTGGATCAAGATAGGTTCGCATGGTGGCACGGCATGGTAGCTTGCTAGATCTAGGTGGGTTGACGTGGCTGTGTGGCTTGGCAGCTCACTGATTCGGCGAGGTTTAGGCGGATCCTGCGATACCCGAGGATGAGACAAATCCTGCAAGATCTTGGCATCATACTCGGTGATGAAGATGACGGACCTCCACGGTGGGCTTAGTGGGCTCGCACAACACGCTAGCTACACTGACAGCTTATTTTATTTGCCAAATTCATTTTCAGAGACCCACAAGTTCCCTACCAATGAAAATCTTGATTAACACAGGCGCCTTGCTAGAGGCAGGTTATATTAACTCATGGAGCAAATAATGGGGTTCAATTGAGTGGAGTAGTAAATTTTAATAGGCAAAACCGATTAGCTTGGAACTAAAAAATGATGAAGGGTACTGTAGATTTTTTGTTTTTCTGTGGCACCAATCTGTTTTAAACTTCATAGAAACTGATTTAATCGGGCACAGGAGGTTATATATTATACTAAAAACAAGCAAGATGTAGCGCACACCTTGAAAGCTTTAATGCAATCATGACCAAAGTGGAAGCTTTCATGCAATAATGACCAAAGTGAAAGCTTTATAAATAAAAAAAAGTTAAGTAAAATTATTTGAAATATTGGGAAATAATGAAATAAAAGTATGGAGCCAGGCCAAACAGGGCCGACCATATGGAGTTGCTTTACAAAACTGTTAGAGGATTTTTCCTCTTTTTGCAAGAAAAAAACTAAATTAGAGTGTTGTTTTACAAAAATTATAGAGATGCTCTTAATAACAATATATAATATAATAATTCTAAAATACCATTGGAGGTAGTAAATGATGACATACAAAGTCTAGCTGTGCAATTGAGCAAGTTAATTCTTTAGTTGTTATTACATCGAGTGAATTGTGGTCCGACTCCCTATGTGTAGCAGCAACCACTACCGGACTCCTTGAGTTTGCCGAGTGCCCGAAACACTCGGCAAAAGACATAAAATACTCGGCAAATGGTTCGTTGAGTGTAACACTCGGCGAACAGCACTCGCCAAAAACATTGACGGCAAAGCCAATTTTGTCGAGTGTCTTTTATCGGGCACTCAGCAAAGCCTTTGCCGAGTGCCCGACACTCGGCAAAGTTGAAACCGAAAAAAACCCGAAAAAATGGGAATTTTTACCAAAAAAAAAGGAATTTTTTTTATCGATGGAGGCCCCCACCCATCTACGACATTTTTCGCGTGCATTTCATGGCTACGCGGCCGACACGATTCGAACCCGAGACCTCCCGCTGTGCACGTACCTCCTCTACCACTACACCACACTCTCACTTGTGTCTTGATTCCATTTTAGTTCCCAATATATTATACTAAACCGAGTGTAAATTGCATGTTTGAGGCCCTAAACGAATTCAAATAAAAAAGTTGTAAACTACAAAGTTTCGTAACTTTTCGAGATCTACACTTTTAGTTTAGTAAGTTTTTCCATCCGAGGTCATTTACAAAATTTGAATTTTAAAATTTTAAAATTCAAACACAGTTTTGCATGACAAGATGTTTCAAATCAAAAAGTTGTAAACTACAAAGTTTCATAACTTTTCGAGATCTACACTTTTAGTTTAGGAAGTTTTTCCATCCAAGGTCGTTTACAAAATTTGAATTTTAAAATTTTGAAATTCAAACACAGTTTTGCATGACAAGATTTTTTCAAATCAAAAAGTTGTCAACTATAATGTTTCATAACTTTTCGAGATCTACAGTGTTTATTTTGGTTGTTTTTTCATCCGAGGTCATTTGAAAAGTTCGAATTTTAAAATTTTGAAATTCAAACGCAGTTTTGCATGACAAGATGTTTTCAAATCAAAAAGTTGCCAATTACAATGTTTCATAACTTTTCGAGATCTACAAAGTTTATTTTAGTTGTTTGGTCATCTATTCATCCGACAAGGTAGTTCTAACATTGTTTACAAATCTTATATATCTCTCTTGTAGTTTCATAAACTACAAGAGAGATATGTTAGATTTGTGAACAAATTTATTTTCACTTTGTCGTATGAAGAAAAGACCAAAACAAACATTGTACATCTTGATGAGTTATACAACTTTGTAGTTGAAAACTTTTTCATTTGAATTAATTTACTGCTTTAAAATGTGCTTTGAAATTTTATTTGCCGAGTGTCAAAAAAACACTCGACAAAGAAGCTCTTTGCCGATTGTCAAAAAAAAAACACTCGGCAAAGAAGCTCTTTGCCGAGTGTAAAAAAAAACACTCAGCAAAGAGTCTCTTTGCCGAGCGTAAACTGTTATGCCGTGAGTTGTGTCTTTGCCGAGTGTCGTCTTTGGAACACTCGGCAAACACCATGTTTGCCGAGTGCCCAAAATCTTGCCCACGGTAAAGGTGGGGACACTCGGCAACTTAGGTGTTTCCGGTAGTGAACGTACTAAATCTGAAGGCCTGAATGTGCTTCTACAACTTCGAAGTACCGGTGAAACAAATTTGGGATCCCCAAAGAGTATCTCCGTTGGATTTTAAGGGTATTATGTGTCTATTTTATTTGTAGTAAAAATCAAATTAATTCGATAGCGAGCCAAACTGAGCTCAACATGTGAACCTGCAAGCTTTCCGTAAATAAAAATCGAAGTGTTGCAGCTTAAGAAAAATGCTCGTACCAGCGGCCACCTGTGCTCCTGGAGGAAAGGGATCTTTGTGGCATTCTCCAATAGATGCATTTCCTCGGGTGCCCGTAGGACAATCACAAGTGAATGAACCATCTGTATTCATGCACACTCCGTGGCATGGGTATTGTTTAGGGTCAAGGCACTCATCAATATCTGCAATAGAACATCCAGTTATTAAACATAACATGTATATGTCCAAAAGCATGCCAAAGGATCATATATATAATTTCTATCTAGTTTATATCCACGAACAGTGTGTGCTGTGCACACATCCGTTTCTCCCGCGCACCTTTTGTTTGTTTTTTCTTAAATTAAGTTGCCTCTCACGCGCAACTACAACCAACACACGTGCACTTACAACAAAAACAAAAACAGTCGCAACTCTGTCTGCTTCCTGAGTTAAAACTTCAGGTATAAGAGCACAATGTGACAGTAAAGTAGTCCATTAGAATAAATATTCTCTACCAACTAGCTGACCTATTGTGGAGAGATAATCATATAGTAGTTCATAGAAAGTCTATAGACATACGGACTACCTATAAGAAATAAAGAAATGTTTATTTTCTCTCTCCGCCCTCTTTCTTGCTCTCGTGGAGGTGGAGGAGTTGGTTGTATACAAAATTGTTTAATCTTTGGTGGAACTCACCTTATGAACTACTTGTTGGCTGGACATTGTGAGCAAATAATACTAACTATAGACCGCTTATGTGGGAACCAATATACATTACAATCGGCACTTATTTAACTACTTAATTCAATCTCACATCTACCAATCACTTGACACGTATGCATGCATGAAATTTTTTTGTTGTTTAAATTTTTAAAAGCTTGAGTCCGAACCGTTTAAAGATTATTATTGTTGGAAAAAATATACCGAACAAAATGAGATTGAAGAAGGCTATGTTTCGATAAAGTTTTTAAAAATATAGTTACAACATATTATGTGCATAAAGGATTGTGAGATAGTACAACAAAGAGGCTAGGAAAGTGGATTCACCTTGGCAGCCGTTAGGAAGGTATGGGTTGCCCTCGAAACGTTGGTTGCACTTACAGATGTAGCCTCGTCCGCTGGCTGCGTCAGAGCAGAAGCTGTTGATGCTACCGCACGCGTATCCAGGGCTTCCGACTGCTTTCTTGCAGTCGTCGTGCCCGTTGGACCACCGGCGCCTTTCCTCCACGGGAGCTGTTGAATGCCGACGGTGAGTTATTGTTGATGAACTCCGGCGAGGAGATGTTGTTGGAGCTGGAGGTCGACGACGTGAAGTTGGACGAGTCCATGAGCACCGCGAAGCTGCAGCGACCAAGGCCGCCGTAGTCGTTGATCCCTGACATGTTCAACCGATGGTCGAACCACACCCGGTAATACTTGAGACCCTTGGGGATGGCCGTCTGGCAGCATCCCATTCCGGAGCAAGGGTTTAGGGACATCTTGCCGTCGAAGCACATGGCCACGCACCCGGTCAGGTACATAGCAGCAACGTTGTTCCCTCTGGTGTCGCCGATGTACGCCAGCGCCCGGCACCCAACCACCGTGAACTTGTTGGTCGTGCTGGAGAAACTGTAATTGGCCAAGCTCCAGTGCCACTCGCTGGGCACCATCATCCCGGATGCAGCGTCGTAGCAGTACGAAGAGATAGGGTGGAGCACCTTCACTTCACCTTGCTCCAGAGAGATGTTGAGGACCTCCACTACAGCATCTTTTGGTTTAGTATGATGGTTCATTACCAAGAACGGCTTTAGGACGCCGTTGCCGGTGTCCTTACACGAGATTTCAAATCCCAGCAGCCAGCAGTGATCAGGTCCCATTCCGAACGGGAAAGGAATGTCTACGCCGCCGCATGATGTTTCACAGTCCGCACCACCAATACTACCCTCTCCGGCGGCGGAGGCGGCGGCGAGCCATGACGACATCGCCACCACGACCACCACCGCACTGAGACACACTAGTCCTGCTACTAATGCTGATGAGTGGGATGTCATGACTGACACTAGCTAGTCTTCTTGAGCTGTTGATGGACTGGGAGCTCTGCTCTCTCCGTAAGCTACTTGTCTGAGCATCTGTCCAGAGGTCATGATCCGTTATATAAAGTGGAACGGGGACCTGTCACCTACCGCCGGTGACTCAACTTCAGGGCAACTGCAGAGGAACTGCTGCTGCAGTGCCGCTTCTGTGGAATAATGGATCCACTTTGTGTGTGGCGCCCACGGTTATTGTTTGCCTGTCAGTGTCAGCTCAGCATCTTGCACATTGTCTGAAACAGACCCCAGTGCAGACTAATCCTTGACCTTGTCGGACGCATCAATCATAAGACAACCCCCCCCCTTCCCAATCAAACACGTGGATCTTTTTTTTAATCTATGTACATTGGCAAAACAGGTTGCATTAACTCCTCGCGATGTGCGTTATAGTGACATTCTTTTTTACAGCCTGTTAGTTTGCTCGTAAAGGATCGTAAATTTCCAGCCGGGAACAGTATTTTTCTTTCACACTAAATCAGCCAGCAGTAAATAATCCACAATACGATACGGCCTCTCGAACATGTTGTTAGACGGTTGGACTATTTCCTCGTATAATACTGAAAATGTGTATAGAATATGGAACTATCACTACCTAATATACATGGAACACTGTCACATCTAAACCCAACATCACTGTTCAAATCAGATTCGGCAGAGGGCAACGATGGGGTTATCCTATCACTGCCGGTTTCTAGACCCGCTCATATGAGCCCAGAGTAATAAGAAGATTTCACTGCCGAACCTAGCCTTGATATGACTATGATAGAGTGGGAGCCATGCCGGGTCAAGCTGACAGTGGTTGACTCTGGTTGCACGAAGGGCACTACCGGGTCGGTGGATTCAACCGGTAGTGACCTTCATTTTCCTATTTTTTTATATACTTTATTAGTACTTTGAATAGAAGTTATTATCTAATACTTTACATTTGATATTCCGCCATCACATATCTTACATGATTCGATAACGAATACATAACAATTAGAAAACCATACATAATAGATACAGATGAAGTCATTAGAAACCAAAGTCCATATAGCCATAATTACACGTGATAGTCTGTCATTATAAATCAAATTCCATATAGCCATAATTACACATGATAGTCTGTCATTAGAAATCAAAGTCCATATAGCCATAATTACACGTGATAGTCTGTCATTAGAAATCAAAGTCCATATAGCCATAATTACACGTGATAGTCTGTCATTAGAAATCAAAGTCCATATAGCCATAATTACACGTGATAGTATCATTACTACAAAACTGCGTTGTCTTGTAGCGAAAGTTTGGAAGCTAATGGCATGTACAGCGCGTCTGTAAGGCTCGTCTTTTTCGTGTCATTTTTGCAAGAAACACCCGCCATCGTTAATTGAATGAGGAGAGAGAAAGCGTCGTCGTGCAGGGCGAGGTGTCGAGCCAGTGCTCGTGCTACCAGACCACGTGCCGCGGCGAGAGAGCGCTATTGACGGGACGCTGCGTCGTCTCTAAGCAGCGTCGGGATCCAAAACCTTTGTGGCGAAGTTCGCTTGCTTCGCGCCTCGCCCCGACGGAAGCCCCGCCCTTCCCGCGCGGACGGACTGCCTCGTCCCGACGACCCGCGCTTCCCTCATCCGCCTCGTCCTCGCCTTGCAGACGGACGCGGACGGAGCGTCGTCCTCGCCGGTGGCCGGCGGACCTCCCTCTGCCTCCTCCTAAGATGCACGACCCACGAAGGCTGCGGCGGTGTTCTTCATCCTCGTGGCCATTCCTTGCTCATGGAGCCGCAGAGGCAAGAGACGTGATGCTCAGATATGAAGGTTGCATTCTGGGTGTTAGACTTCTAAGGACTCAATCGAGTCAAAATCCCAGTAGTCAAAGATCATAATACATGATCTACAGAGAGGCAGAGAGAAGAGGAGTGAGAGGTTGGAGACCATCGAAGGCCGTAGTGGTCGAAGCGCCGGCCGCGGCCTCGTTCGCGGACGCCATCTGCGCGCCGGCAGCGACGTTCGGTGGAGAGGGAGGAGTCGGTGCAGTGGCGTCCTTAGCGACGGCGTGTGCGTCGGGTAGCGTTGCCGGCGTCGGTGGTGCTTCCCGTCGCTGGCAGCGCCCTTTCTCAAGATCGGGTTAGGGTTAGGATGTCGGTGGGGTAACTGGCGGCGCGGTGAACCTCGTACTGCGAGCCCCGGCCCCCACCTTTCCTTTATAGCGCTGTGCGACGGGGGTCCACCAACCATGTAGGGTTGGGCGCCCCCGATCAGGGCGCGAGAGCAAGGCCCAAAGGACGTTGGGCCTAATGGCGTGGGAGATCAATCCAACATTCTCCCCCTTGATCTCTCATCACTTTCTTTGTTCTTTAATTCTTACTCAAACTTTCGATTCATATTTTTCTTGCTTCCATCCTATTTCATCACAGATTAGTGCATAGAACTGTCCCATCGTCACAGCAATTAATGTCGTTAGACTAACAGCCACAATACACTTCTCCATTTTGAAATGTAAACTTTCTTTGGCCACTTTGTATGTTCGGGAATCATAGGCTTTCCCTTAAACCCATACCGGCTACGTGTTCTCTAAACACGTTGGGTGGTAAGCCCTTTGTGAGCGGATCCGCGAGCATTTTCTCTGTACTTATATGCTCAAGATTTATTACATGATCCCGAACTTTATCTTTCACAACATAGTACTTTATGTCAATGTGTTTGGCAGCACCACTTGACCTATTGTTGTGAGCATACTGTACCGCTGGGTTGTTATCACAATACAACCTTAGTGGTTCATTTATATTATCAATCACTTTCAATCCGGGTATGAATTTCTTCAGCCAATTCACCTGCCCCATTGTCTCATAGCATGCTACAAACTCGGCATACATTGTCGAGGATGTAGTTACGGTTTGTTTGGAGCTTTTCCACGATATAGCCCCTCCTGCGAGAGTAAATACATATCCTGATGTGGATTTTCTTTCTTCTCACGCATAATTAGAATCTGAATACCCCTCTATCTGCAGGGAATCAGATCTTCTATACGTAAGCATGAGGCCTTTCGTACCCTGCAAATAACGCAGGACTTTCTTCACTAATTTCCAATGTTCAATTCCTGGATTCTTTTGATATCTGCCAAGTAACCCGGTAACAAAAGCTAAATCAGGGCGTGTACACACTTGAGCATATTGTAAACTTCCAACAGCTGAAGCATACGGTACCGCTTTCATTCGGTCAATTTCATATTGGTTCTTGGGACACTGATGTTTCCCAAATTTATTGCCCTTGGCTATAGGAGCAGGTGAAGGACTGCACGCATGCATACTAAATTTCTTCAGGACCTTTTCTATGTATGCCTTTTGTGATAATCCTAGAACCCCTTTTCTCCTGTCTCGGTGAATCTCTATTCCCAAAACAAACGAGGCCTCACCGAGATCTTTCATATCAAAGTTTGAGGACAAGAATTTCTTCGTTTCCATTAGTAGATTGATATCACTACTAGCAAGCAAGATATCATCCACATATAAAATTAGGAATATGTACTTTCCATTCTTGAACTTTGCATAAACGCAATTGTCCTCAACATTTTCTTCAAACCCAAAACCTTTTATCGTTCTATCAAACTTCAAATACCACTGTCTTGAAGCTTGCTTCAATCCGTAGATTGATTTCTTCAGGCGGTATCCCATATTTTCCTTTCCTTTTACGACAAAACCTTTCGGTTGTGCCATATAAACATTTTCTTCCAAATTCCCGTTTAGGAAAGCCATCTTTACATTCATTTGATGTAACTCCAAATCATAGTGGGCTACAAGTGCCATTATAATTCTGAAGGAATTTTTACATGAGACTGGAGAAAACGTCTCATTGTAATCAATCCCTTCTCTTTGCGTGAAGCCTTTCGCCACAAGTCGTGCTTTAAATCTTTCTATATTCCCTTGGGAGTCATATTTCGTTTTGTAGACCCATTTACAGCCTACTATTTTGGCTCCTTTAGGAATATTTTCTAAGTCCCAAACCTTATTGGTACTCATTGATTTTAATTCATCTTCCATGGCCTTAAGCCACTTTGATGAGTGGTCGCTTCTCATGGCTTCTTCAAATGAGGTGGGATCATCCCCCATCTGACATTCTTCTGTTTCATAAACTTCATAGTCATCAGTAATAGCTGATCTTCTTATTCTTTGAGACATTGTAGGTGCCTCCGGCACTTGTTCCACATTGGACTGTTGTTGTTCTTCCTCATGTGCAACATTTGGTTCTATAGGTTCCTCAAGGATAGGTTCCTCAAGGACAGGTTCCTCATGTTCATTCATTGTCGCCACGTGAGAACTTGCAACAGGTGTTGGCACTACAGTGTCCTACACTGTCGGTGCAACAGCAGCAGGTAGCGTGAAGAATGGTTCTTCAACCATCGGAGTGGGTACATGTACCCGCTTCTCCTGTAGGTTGATTTCTCGTGCTACCATGCTCCCCCTGATCATGTTATCCTCCAGGAACACAGCGTGTCTTGTTTCTACAATCTTCGTATGTCTGTTAGGACAATAGAAGCGATATCCTTTCGATCTTTTTGGATAGCCAATAAAATGGCAGCTGACTGTCTTGGAGTCTAACTTTCCTATGTTTGGGTTAAACACTTTTGCCTCAGCTGGACAGCCCCACACACGCAAATGGTTAAGTGAGGGTTCCCTTCCTATCCATAATTCATACGGTGTTTTAGGCACTGATTTACTTGGTACTCGATTAAGTATGTGAATGGCGGTTTTCAGTGCCTCCATCCATAAACTAATCGGTAATGTGGAGTAACTCATCATGCTTCTTACCATATCCATTAAGGTACGATTATGTCTTTCAGCCACTCCATTCTGCTGAGGCTCCCCCGGTGTGGAGTACTGAGCAACTATGCCATTTTCCTGTAGGAACCTTGCAAATGGTCCAGGAATTTGGACATATGGGGTATGTCGCCCATAGTACTCTCCACCTCGGTCTGATCGTACTATCTTGATTTTCTTATTGTGCTGATTTTTAACTTCAGCTTTAAATATTTTGAATTTATCCAATGCTTCCGATCTTTCTTTATTTGGATAAATATTGCCATAACGAGAGTAGTCATCTGTGAATGTTATAAATGAGTCATAACCATCCACACTTTTCATAGAAAAAGGACCACATATGTCTGTGTGGATTATTTCTAAAATTCCTGTGCTTCGTTTGGCATCTTTCTTAATTTTCTTGACATACTTTCCTTTGATACAATCAACACATTGTTATAAATCTGAAAATTCTAAGTGCGGGAGAATTGATTCCTTAACCAATCGTTCTATTCTCCCCCACGAAATATGGCACAAGCAACAATGCCATAATTTTGAAGAGACATAATCAATTCTCTTCCGCTTCTTAGTTACATTCGCAGATGGGGAATCATTCACATTCTTATCACATACATTGTTCGCATTCTCAGCAAGAGATAATAAATAAAGCTTGTCTTGTCGAAAGGCAAGACCAACACATTTATTATCAACCAGTATCTTATACTTGTCATCACCAAAATGGCAATCAATTCTATCATCATCAAGTTTTGAAACGCTTATTAAATTTCTACGCAAAGAAGGAACATAAAGTACTTCTTTAAGTCTAAGTACAAAACCATTATTCAATTCTAAAGAAAAAACTCCAATGGCTTCAACATTGGCTTGCACTCCATTTGCAACTTTAATCGTTCTTTCTCCTCTTTGCAAGGTTCTTGTCCCACTTAACCCCTATAAGGAATTTGCAACATGAGTAGTTGCACCTGAATCAACCCACCAAGTGGATTTATCATAACATAAATACAGGGATTCATCTACAAATGTAATAAATTCATCACCTTTCTTTAGCAGAGATTTCAGGAAGTCTGGACAATCCCTTTTGTAGTGTCCCTTCTTGAAGCAGTGCTTGCACTGATCTTTTTCAGCTCCACCATACTGCTGATTCTCAGAATCCTGGGGTTTCTTTCCCTGTGAATTGGAGGAAGAGGCCTTATCCCACTTAGGTTTCCCTTATGGTTTAGAATTCTTGCCATTAAAGTTCTTTCTTTTGTTATCCTTCACAAAATGAGCGGATTCACCTTGTGAGGACTTTATCCTCTCCTCTTCTTGAGCACACATTGAGATGAGTCTTTCTATGCCCCATCTTTCAGGCTGCATATTGTAATTCACAATGAAGGTGTCATATTCTTTTGGCAAAGAAGCAAAAATCAAATGAATCAGGAAATCCTCCTCCTTCAAATTCATTTCCTTTAGCTTAGATGCCGTAGTGTTCATCTTCAAAATGTGCTCTCTTATGCTACCACCAGTGAATTTCTCATTCACAAGCTTCTTAATCAGTGAACTTGCTGTGGCCTTGGTAGACCCAGTAAACTGACTCTTGATTTTCTCAAGATATTCTTTGGCAGTAGCACATTCAGGGATTGAGCCCCTTATCTGTTCTTCTATGGTGGCTTTGGCCACCAACAGGCACTTGTGGTTGGAGAGAGTCCATTGCCTATGTTCAATGTCATATTTCATTCTTATTTCAGCATGATCACGCTTTCGAGCAGCGAAATCAGCGTCAGATTCATTTTCACCTCTCACCGGGTTCTCTGGCTCAGTAGGACACGGTGAGGTGATGACAAAATCGACCTCTCCCAACACAAGTTCCAATTCATACTTCTCCCGCCACACACGGTGATTGGTCCCATTGAGTGTCGGGATGTTGGCAATGTTCACAATGCATTTGCCTCCTGAAATCACACCAGAGTAAGTAAGAAACATTTATGCATAAAATTTCATGCTTTAACTCAACGTTGGTCAAATTAAAACTTATAATTCGTCCATGCAAACATTTTACATCACCGTTGGGCAGAAGTAAAATTAATGCACAATTTCTCATGGATCAAAATTATAATATTGTTATTAACAACGTTGGTCAGAAAATAACAATATCATAATTGCATCAAAATTATCAGAAATTCATCACTTCTCTTGAAATTAAATTATCCTGTTGGTTTAAATTTAATCAAAAGAGAACGAAAATTATCATGCACAGCGGAAACATCAATTAATCTTTTCATATTATTATTTTTCCGGAGGCACTAAATACTTTACTGTTTTATAGCAAAATATCATTGGATAAAATTTGCACAGAAAAATTGTATCAAAAACATTCAAATTCATCAAAAAATATGCATTAAAATTGCTCCTGGAAAAATTAAAAAAAAAATCTTTCATTTCAGCCCAGCGCGGCCCAGCTCGCAGCGCGCGCTGCAGCGGCCCATCGTCCGCGCCCGCACAGGCTGCACCCAGGCCGCAACCTGGGCCTGGGCCGGCAAAGTGCCGCGCGCGCTCGCGCCCGCCTGGGCCGACGAGGGCCGGAGCATCCGTAGCCGTTGGTTCTGATAGGACGGTCGCGCGCCGTCTTCGGGCGAACAAAAACGGCCTCTGGCCACGTCCTCCCGAACCCTAGAGCCATTCGCTCCTCCCTCTTCTCTCTCTACTCTCTCTGAGCCACAGCAGCGAGGCGAGCGCAACCGAGAGCGAACCGAAGACGGAGGAGCGGGCGATCCATGGCGCCGTCGCCGGCCCCCTCGCCGGCGCGCGTGCTCCCCAACGGGTGAGCACGCCGCCGTTGAGCGGCCTGGCCGCGGCGCCCCTTGGCCGAGCCCAGCGAGCAGCGCCCCGAATCGGCTCTTCTTCTCCTGCGCCGGCGAAGAGCCGGTTCGACACTTCTTCTTCCGCGCCGGCGAAGGTGAGTCTGCCCCCTTTTTTACCTTCTTCCCCGTCCTTTCTCTCTTTTGGGATTAACCCGTGGTGAGGATGGGGAAAAATTTAGGGTTAGGGTTCGATTTTGCCGATTCGGTTTTCTGTACTTTTGATTTCTTTTCTTTTTCGTTCATCCGAATGGGAAACTAGGGTTAGGTTTAGGGTTCCAACCCTTCTTTTCTTTCTTCTTCCCCTTCTTCCCCTTTCCCCTACTCTGATTTGATTTGGGGAATTAGGGTTAGGTCTTATTTTCTCTTATCCGAAAGGATTTAGATCTAGGGTTCTTCTTTCTATTTTCTTTTTCCCGATCCGGTTTCTTCTCTAACCTAGCTGTGGTACCATTGTTAGACTTCTTAGGACTCAATCGAGTCAAAATCCCAGTAGTCAAAGATCCTAATGCACGATCTATAGAGAGGCAGAGTGAAGAGGAGTGAGAGGTTGGAGACCATCGAAGGCCGTAGTGGTCGAAGCGCCGGCCGCGGCCTCGTTCGCGGACGCCATCTACGCGCCGGCAGCGACGTTCGGTGGAGAGGGAGGAGTCGGTTCAGTGGCGTCCTAGGCGACGGCGTGTGCGTCGGGGTAGCGTTGCCGGCGTCGGTGGTGCTTCCCGTCGCTGGCAGCGCCCCTTCTCAAGATCGGGTTAGGGTTAGGTTGTCGGTGGGGTAACTGGCGGCGCGGTGAACCTCGTACTGTGAGCCCCGACCCCCACCTTTCCTTTATAGCGCTGTGCGACGGGGGTCCACCAACCATGTAGGGTTGGGCGTCCCCGATCAGGGCGCGAGAACAAGGCCCAAAGGCCGTTGGGCCTAATGGCGTGGGAGATCAATCCAACACTGGGCACATTCAGAATGGAGCATATGTGGAATTATATTTTCATCGGAATGAAACACTCTATCTGCAACAAGATTTACTAATCTATCTGTGTTTATTCTAGAAAACATGTCTGTGTTTATTCCAGAAAACCTTGTTTAATAGAGAAAATAGTTGCTCATGTGGCTGTATCTGAATGTTCGAAAATGGTAGCACATACATACAGGAACTAGTGTTTTCAATCAGCCTCTGAATTTGCAACATGCTGGTAGCACATACAGGAAGTAGTGAATTTTCAGAAGTTGTGTGATTTGGTGCAGCAGGACTGTATGGTGCAGCAGCTCTGTTTCCTTGTTTGCAAAATGCCATCTTGTTTGCAGATGCTCTGTCCTAGTAGCTCTGTATGCTCCAAAGTGCAAGATTTGATATTTCTGCTTGCCCATAGCTTGTTTGGTGTGTACAGAAGTAGCAGGGAAAAGGAGGTTAAAGAACGAGCCATGGTGACTTTCTGGACTGCAAGGATGATTTTGCTAGTTATGTTGGTAATCAGCTGATGGCGTGATGATTTTGCTAGTTATGTTGGTAATCAGGCCTGGTTTAGTTCCCAAAAAATTTCACCCCAAACTATCACATTGAATCTTGCGACACATGTATGGAGTATTAAATATAGATGAAAAAAAACTAATTGCACAGTTTGGTTGGAAATCGCGAGACGAATGTTTTAAGACTAATTAGTCCATGATTAGTCATAAGTGCTACAGTACTAATATACGCTAATAATAAATTAATTAGGCTTAATAAATTCGTCTCGCAATTTTCAGACGAGTTATGTAATTAATTTTTTTTATTAGTATCCGAAAATCTCTTCCGACATTCCCGAAATATTCGATGTGACATAAAAAATTTCATTTCGCGAACTACGCGAACTAAACACAGCCTGATTGTGGCGCCTGCAGGGGACAGCCAGTGGTGATTCACCCTCTGCCCAAAAATAAAATTTATCTGTCACCCAGAAGGCCAGAAATCCCAGAGGGTGGCGTGGCGACTGGCGATGCACATTTCAAAGCTTTTGGCTAATTTATTGTATCCTCTTCCCAGGGGACAGCGAGTTTATTTAGCCCTGGTTCAGTTCCACTCTAAAATCCTAAAAAGTGCTACAGTATCTGTCACATCGAATGTTTACGGCCTATGCATGGAACATTAAATGTAGATGAAAAAAAACTAATTGCACAGTTTGGTAGGAAATTACGAGACGAACATTTTGAGCCTAATTAGTCCATGTTTGAACACTAATTTCCAAATAAAAACAAACGTGCTATAATAGCCCCAAATTCTAAATTCTTGGAACTAAACACGCGCTTATTGTATCCTCTGACGCTGCGGTCCCGGCGGTGCATCAGCGTGCGATGGGATGCAGTGCATTTGTTTGCGAACTGTGATGCACCATCAATATCAAAGCTCGTGTGCAGTGTGCTGCAAGATTTCAAAGTCTTTGTCAGCATGGGTTTCAGATGCTGTCACGAGCTCAGCGGTTCGCCTTTCTTGGCAGCAGCCAGCCAGCCGGCCAGCAGCAAGACTGTAGTCTGTAGTACAGCCGGTTGGGCTTTGCAGTTTGCACGGTAAAGACAGTAGAGTACTCATCCAGTCCCCAGTTAACTGTGGCCGCTGGTTTCGGTGGATCTTTGACTCGATTTGTAAAAAAATAAATGTGTTTAATATTTATATCTCTAAATAAATTTATCAAGGTTGTTTATCTTGAAACGAAAACAACATATATTTAGAAATGGAGGGAGTATGCAGTATTTTCTAGAGGCCATACTACTATACTAGTATTAGCTATTTTCTCCTACAAAAAAATATAATTCTAAAATAGTGCTAGTTAAATTATCCAAATTTACCATATTAAATAAGTATTATCATATTTCTTCATGACTCATGAAATATATAATTATAACATGCTTAGAGTTATACATATGAGCTAGTCATACATATTCATACCATTTTCTACAAATTTAGTGAAAGCGGGCATGGAGCGATGTGTTGTGCCTGTGCACCGGGCAAGCCGGCAAAATCTACAGCCTAAGAGATGCCACTGCAGCTCCATCAGACAAAGACCCCCAACGCCAACACGGGCACCGCGCTGCGGACGTGAGTGGAGTAGCAGGCAGCAGCAGCAGCACAGGTCAGGAGATTGGGGAACGTACACGCAAGCCAACGACGGTGTATTCTACTACACTACGTACTCCCTCCGTCCCTTAACAGAGGACGTTCTAGCATTCAAAAAAAAGTACCACAAAGAAAGACATTTTATTTTGTACAGGGTGGGTCCCACTCTAATGTACCGACCCCATCCATCATCTCTATATCCTCCACTGCCCACTGCTATGAATAAAAAAATGAAAAAACAGACGGTTGGGAGGAGGCTTTATCTGCCCACTGCTATGAATAAAAAAATGAAAAAACAGACGGTTGGGAGGAGGCTTTATCCTTTCCATCCCGTCCCTGGCGTGGTGCTCGCGATTCCATCCCACCACCGTCGCCGCACCCGTCCTCTTCCCACACGGAGCAGCGGTCGAGGCGGAGTGGTCGTCCCCGAGCGGCCGATCTGGAACGGAGGTGGAGCAGCCGACGTCGAGCGGCGCATTCCGAGCGGGCACCGCCGCCTTCCTTCTTCCCCATCCACTGCACCGCCTAGATCCAGGCGTAGCCAAGGTCGACGCCCAGCTCGAGATCCAGGGTGCCGCAAGCTCAGGCAGGCGCAGCCGCCGGGCAAGGAGGAGGCGCAGCCGCAGGGCTTCCTCCGCTGGTACCGCTCGCCACCGCCAACCGCCCATCTACCGGTCGTCGCCGCCTCCGCCGCCATCGCCTCCCCCGCCGGTTGCCACCAACACCGGCGCTCTCCCTCTTCTCCACCAACGCCTCCCTCTAGTGCGCATGGCCAGGAGCACCGGAGTCAGAGAAATCCGGATCTGAGCAAAGCGGAACGCAGGAGAGGAAATAACGTGTGGGGATGGAGGGAGGACTGGACAGAGTAAGGGCATACAGGTCTTCTGCCATAATTATTGGTAGTCACGCCGTTTTCTAGAATGACTAGTATTGTGGGACGGAGGAAGTAGACAGCAGCAGCTAGTCTACTCCTACTCGTGCTAGGGCTTGCCGCTGACAGGACGTGACCTGTGACAGCACCGTCACGTCTCCATTGTTAACGCAAATTATTAATTCATTAACCCGCTCGATCATGCACCGTCGTCAACCACGAGAAATTCCTTGCCCTTTTGCTGGGTGTTCGTGCCTCTTTTTTACAGGGCACCGAGTGATTGTGGCGCCTGCTAGGTACAGCCAGTGGTGATTCACCCTCTGCCCAAAAATACAATTCAGAGAGAATTCCTTATTTGACTATTTGACATGGTGAAAATAAGTCGTTTCTTTCTTAATCCTGAAATTTTCTTCGTTCCCTATTTGACACTTACTTCAACTTTCATCCCTAATTTGACACTACCGTCAAATCTGTTAGCTAACGGTGTTAACTGGCGGTTAAAAAGACGTTTTTACCCTTAGAAAAAAAAGCGGCGAAACAAATTTGAGAGGAAAAAAACCTGCGCCTTTTTTTGCAGCTGGGCGCATGCATCAGAGGCGGGCGCAGGTTTTTTTTCCTCTCAAATTTGCTTCGCCGCTTTTTTTCTAGGGGCAAAAACGTCTTTTTAACAGTCAGTTAACACCGTTAGCTAACGGATTTGACGGTAGTGTCAAATTAGGGATGAAAATTGAAGTGTGTATCAAATAGGGAACGAAGAAAATTTCAGGACCAAGAAAGGAACGACTCATTTTCCCATTCTCGGGCCTTGTTTAGATAGCTGTCAGGAATCAGTATTTGGCACTGTAGCACTTTCGTTTGTATTTGACAATTATTGTCCAATTATGGTCTAACTAGGCTCAAAAGATTCATCTCGTAATTTACAATCAAACTGTGTAATTAGTTATTTTCTTATCTATATTTAATACTCCATGCATATGTTCAAAAATTTGATGTGATAAAGAGAGTGAAAAAACTTGGAACCTAAACAGGCCTCGGATAAGGAATTCTCTCGTTCGCCGAGAAGGCCAGAGATCCCAGAGGGTGGCATGGTGACTGGCGATGCACACATTTCAAAGCTTTTGGCTCCAGATCTGTGACTGGTCGCTGCCCTGTGACGTGACCTGTGACTGCGACAGCAGTGAAGTCCTGTAACCGGCGCAGTATTGGCGCGCAGCGGTCCTGGTGTCAAACGTAATTCAAACGTAATTTTGCATAGACAGATGATATCAAATGAAAAAGGTGTCGACTTACAATTTTTATTTAGGTCCTTTCTGCATTTAAGGTCGTTTGAAATATTCGAATTTGAAATGTAAAAAGTTCAAACTCAAATTTCCTTGGATAGATGTAAAAAGTTCAACTTTTTAAGATCTGTAAATTTCATTTTGACTGACCTCCACCCTATTGCACCTACCAATGCTCACGAGAAGTCAAAAATTCTGCTGGACTGACCTACACCTACCCGCGTAGCTACAGTGTTGTTTTGTTTTTATTTGGTAATAATTGTCCCTAATTAGGCTCAAAACATTCGTCTCGCAAAGTACAACCAAACTGTGCAATTAGTTTTTGATTTCGTCAACATTTAGTACTCCATGCATGTACCACAAGTTTGATGTGATGGGGAATCTTCTTTTTGCATAGTGCCAAATTCTGAAATTTGGAGGAACTAAACACCCCCTAAATACTCTTGCATTGCCACCCTAAGTAATGTTGATTTATTTATTTGTTAAAGCAAACCCGATGTCCTTACTGGCATGGCATCTGCACCCGATGCAGTCACACATGAAAGCTTCCAGTCACTCGAGGCAGGTGCAGGTTAGTGCAGAGCACCACGGCATGTACACTGTGCGTACATCTAGACATCCAGATGGGCGATTAAATTATTTTTAACCTAATTCAACTTGCTTTTGTGTTAACTTCGTTTGGTAGCTACTTAGGCTCCAAAGTGGAATTGGTAGCAATACGAGGATCATCGGTCTACACCTGTGATCGCAAGGAACTTGAATAGGCATTGACAGCTCCAGCATTGTAACTGACAATCCTATTTAACTTTGTTAATTAGCCTCCAGCACCATGCCATGTTTCTACTGCCAAGTTGCATTGATTTCTTTATCCTCCCTCCTCTCCTCAGTGAGTAACTCTGGGCATAATTAACCGAAGACCGAAGACCGAACCGAAAAGACCGAGACCGAGACCGAAAAGTTCGGTCATGAGTTCGGTCCTAGCTCCCAACTAACCGAAGTAACTGATAGAAGTTCGGTCATATGTGTCGGTTAACCGAAGTGACCGAACTGACCGTAGTTCTGTAGACTTCGTTCGTAATGTCATTATGTGTGATTGTGATTTGTGAGAACTGAGAAAGTTGTGTGCTAGAACTTGTCATAATAATGTGTGGTTTGTTTTATATATTGTGTTGTTATTTTTTTGCCTTCAAATAGCAAGCATGCTGTTGAAAATTGCTATAGATTCTGCTATTGTTTGTGGCTGCTACTCAGGTCCGGTTAGTTCGGTCGTGACCGAGACCGAACCGAACTAACCGAGACCGAACTTCCTCGGTCTTCGTTTTTTACAAAGACCGATCGATCCCAGGTTTCTGATGACCGAACTGACCGAATGACCGAGGAACCGAACCGATCAGTTCGGTCTGACCGAATGCCCAGGGTGATCAGTGAGTGTTTGCTTGTCATCTCGTGCGACGAGAAAGCGTCTTGCGGTGGCTCCACGCTTCTTCGTGAAAATGCATTGGCCGGCGATTCACGTGGTGGCTCAGAGCTACTCTAGCATCCAAGGCTCAGACGCCTCACGCAAATTGATCGAAGCTGTCACACACTTTCCTTCTCACCTTGCAATGTCACCACGACCTACTCCCATCACCATCTTTTTCCCTGAATCACCAACATTTCCTTCATAGCTCGTACAGCCAACAGAAGCCACCAAGCAGCTACTGCGATCCTTGTGAGCAAGAACCTCACATCGGAACATAATTTGGGATGGAGGGAGTATGAATCAGCATCCTTCCACGTCAGAGAACATAAATAATTTTGATGCCAGGAGTCCACACTTGCTCCGTTTGGCTATACAGAACAAGACGTACTCGGCTTCAAGTTAACCTGTCTGTATACTCTGCTTTCCCATTACATAAAATAACCTTTTGTGGTTCCATTTCTCTTCCGTGGGCAAGTATAAAGTCCCCATTTCTAAGCCTGACTACATCGGCGCACGGCGCCTAGAACTGTATTGTTGTGTACACAGCAATGGCATCCAGATTTCCCTCTCAGTACTGCTCTGATTATTTGGCTGGGTTTCATTTGTGACGTTAACCTGCATGCATTGGGAATATTCATTCGTTGCTGCCTTTTACTGGAGGCAGACAATTAACCTCACCACAGATTAGAGGAGGAAGTGGATTCGAATTATCTAAAGTACAATCTCAATGTAGTTGATTTAGGATACACTTGCATCGAGTCTATTTCCATTTAGATATCCATCATCATTTGATGCTGTAAAAAAAATCCAACATCTGATGGAGACTAACTCGAAATGTCCGTGTCCATTGGATTTTCTTGGACTTAGAGAGATAGACCAGATTTAGGGCCTCTTTGGCACGGCTTATGCCGGCTTCGGCTTCATCTATTTTACGTAAATCGAGGCACTGTAGCATGAAGCCGTTTTGTAAGCCGGTAAAAACCAGTTTTTCTAGCTTCACCGGCTTTGGCTTCACCGGTGAAGCCGTTTTGGATGAGCCGTGCCAAAGGGGGCTTTAATATATCTAGTTCAGAATTTATGACGTGGGCCCTACATATATATCTATTCACATCAATCTACACAAGGCAGTAGAGGTAATCATAATGAGCCGTCTCCAACAAATTTTAGTAAAATTCGCTAAGACTTTAAGGTATAAATTGGAGGTTATAATTCTATGGTCTGGCTTTTTGTGTGGACTGTACATATATATCTAGTCACACAAACCCTGCAGCCGACAATACTGCTCCCACCGTTCCAAATTTTATGATGTTTTGGCTTTCATAGATACATTGTTTTTATTATGTATCGAGACGTATTGTATATCAAAGTACATGGCAAAACCTACGTCTATAGAAAAGCCAAAATGTCTTATAATATGGAGTGGAGGGTCTACTTCGTATTGCTCTTTGAAACCAACAAAGAACTATGCATTGCAAGAACAGAGGACCGCCATTGGCGAGATGTGATCGCCATTGAGGTAGTGCGAACAAGAGCTAGGGTGGCATTTACCAGGCACATCGTGGTGCCACAACAAGGACTGGTAACCCGATGTGGGATGGGGAGGCCGCCGCCGCCGAGGGAGTGTAGCAGTGTGCGCTGCCATCGACCTTCACCCGAACAACCATCGGTGGGTGAAGGGGCATATATAGGACTCCGGCGGAGCTGGCGACGCTGCTGGCAAAGCTATGGTCGATGCCGGAGTCGGTAGCAAAGTGATGGAATCGGAGGAACGAACAAGGATGAACCACGGACAACAGTAGTGAGAAGATTTTGATTTCATACAAGGGACAAAATGGGAACTTCATGTCATTTTTTTTTAAATGAGAACCAAAACACAGAAATGGCATTTCAGCAGGTGACGTGTGTTTTATAAAGGTAGTGTGGTGAATCCGCCACTTTGATGGTATTTGAGCGAAGCCGACTGCTTATGAGGACAAATATTCAATTTTCTGGTTAGGATCTTAATGACAAGCATGAGATGTTCAGAGAGACCTAATTTTGTACTTTTTTTGTAATGACAGGACTTAATGAAATCTCAGAAATTCATTATTTGTAGGAAAACAGCGGAAGTTTTGGGACCTCCTTGCATGAGTTGGGAGTTTGCTTTGTTTTTCCGTTGTAGTACATCGTCATCGAAACCCTGCTGCACTAGCTAGCACATCATCTTGTATCTCCGCAGGTAGTTCTCATTTAGCTTTAATTTGAAAGGCCATGTGCTCTCCGTTGGTTGTTTCCGGTGGCCACTGCACAGTATAGTTTTTTTCACAACATTTGCTAACTAGTGAGTATTGATCACTCTCAACTGAATTTTCTGTCACAGGCTGGCCATGAATCTGAATGTGATTGATTTGCATTACACCCACCATTGCCAGACCGCGCGCGACAAAGTAAAATAGTTCAGCCGGTCTGACATAACCGCATGCCATGTCCTCGTGTCAGCGCAGTGACAATATAATACACTTGGCACCCTAATGTTCATTTGTTAAAGGCCTTGTTTAGTTGCTTCTAACTCCCAGCTTTGGCACTATACAAAAAGAAGATTCTCTCTTATATTAAACTTGTGGTACATGCATGGAGTACTAAATGTAGACGAAATCAAAAACTAATTGCACAGTTAGGTTGTACTTTGCGAGACAAACGTTTTGAGCCTAATTAGTCAACGATTGGATAATTATTATCAAATACAAACAAATTGCTATAGTGCGCTACAGTGACGCACAGTGAATCCGACGACGCCAAATTTGGCCGACTAAACAAGGCCAAAGCAACCCAGTGTCCTCACTGGCATGGTATCTGGATCCGATGCAGTCACACGTGAAGCTTGCAGCGACTCGCGGCAGGTGCATGTCAGTGTATAGCGCACCAAGTATCTACCAGCTGGTACATCCAGACAGTACGAAAAAACGATTTTTTTTAGTAATGGGACAAATTTTTTTAGGAGTGGTTGGTGATGGAGCCGCCCCTACAGGGACGTGCTCGGGAGCCCAGACACCAGCCGTTCCTACAAATAGAACAGCAGGAACGGCTAGTGATACGAGCCGCCCCTACAAATGGGTCTGATTTGTAGGGGCGGCTCACTTATCAGCCGCCTCCGACGTTTCTAGTTGTAGGGGCGGCCGGTGATTGAGCCGCCCCTATAAATGCCCCCGTATAAAATACCTCCGATTTGTAGGGGCGGCTCAATCACCAGCCGCCCCTACAAATGACCCACATATAGCACAACTGCAATATCTTCTTTCTCCTCGGGTCATTCACTCCAACCCGTGAAAGAAAGGTGGGGAGGCCTTGGGCACGTCCTAAAAATTGCTCTACTAAGGGGGAAGGTCTTGGTCTCAAATTCTTTGGTGGAGAGGTTGTAGAAGGTAAGAATATGCTATTTCACACTTTTTTTTAAGTTTTAATGGTTGGTTAGTGAGTAATTAAAATTTTGTTTTTCTCTCTCTTCTATGGTGCTTGAGGTACTTATGAAGGAAATTAGACCCAAATTTTAAATGTACTAGGGTAAATTAGGGAGGGGAACACGATCATACCCTTATTTGGTCCATGTTTCTTTATTTTAGTGAACAATTAGTTAGTTTTATGCATGTTTCATGTGCATGTAGATCTAGATCTAGGGCTTGGTTTTTTTATTAATTTCGTTTTTGTAAATTTATGTTTGATAAAATTGGACTAGGCTTTGTACGAAAGATATTGGGTAAAGTATAATTGTTGCTAATTGTTGTCTTTAAAATTGTTTATTATAATCAATAAATATGTATTTTAATTATTTATGGATAAATGGACCATTAATTAATTTTCCTCCATCATGGTGTGTTTGTATGTTTCATGTAATTATATTAGATTTATATTCATATATATATATATATATCTGAAGTATATACAATTATTCTTAAGTAATTATTGATTTGATTCATTTTTATATATATCTGAATAAGTAGTCATTTAATGTTTGTTTTGTTGTTGTTGTAAAAGATGGAGTACAGGAACTCTTGGATGTATGGTTCGTAAAGGTTCAAGGCAGGTTTCCGTGAAGAGGTGGATAAATTTATTGAAGCCGCAAAGACGCATACAACGACATTGAAAGAGAATAAAGATACAATTATTTGCCCCTGTAAAGATTGCAAGAACCGTATGGCATAGACAGATATGACTATCATCAAATCACATTTGATTATGCGAGGATTTGTTGAGGACTACACAGTGTGGATTCATCATGGTGAAACGGTTATTGTTAACGACGAGGATGAGGAGGAATACGACGACGAAACCATAGAATCCCTGTCCTAATATTCGGCAGAGCTTGATGCATAAATGGATTTCGAGTTTGGCAATGAACAAGGTGGTGATGCTGGTGGTTGGGATGGTAACGATGAAGGTGGTACCAATAATGATGGTGGAGCACGTGTCGGGGACGAAGATGATTTGAAGGACATGATTCGAGCCCTTGGACCAGAGATTTTACTAAATAGCCCGAAAAGTGTAGAAAATTTGAAAAGGGTGACAAAAGCATCGAAGGAGACTGTATATGGTGTTGAAAAGGGTTGTCCGACACATTGGACATTGCTCCGTTTTGTGCTTGAGCTACTCATCCTGAGGGCTATATACGGCTGGTCAGATTGTAATTTCAATGATCTATTGCATCTCCTGTCATGGGTGCTGCCACAACCAAACTCAGTTTCCGCCAACACATACCAAGCGAAGAAGGTCATAAGTCCATTGACAATGTGGGTTGAAAAAATCCATGCATGCCCCAACCACTGTATACTTTTTCATGGCGAAATGTTCAAGTCACTGGATAAATGTCCCCGGTGTGGGGCCTACCGATATAAGAACAATGACCTTTACGGTGGGGACGAAGCCTCCACGGGGAAAAAGATGAATAAGAAGGGTACAAAAAGGTGGTACAAGAATATCAGCCCCTAGAGGACACTCCATTAGGCAACGATGCAAAGCAGAGAAGAATTCCTGCCTTGATAATGTGGTACCTGCCAGTGACCGACCGCTTGAGACGTATCTTGCTAAACCCTAAAGAAGCTGTACTCATGACATGGTGGGATGATGAGCGCAAGGTGGATGATGATAAGATTGCACACCCGGCTGATTGTAGTCAGTGGCAAAGGTTTGATGAGAAGCACAAAGAATTCAGTGATGACCCAAGGAATATACAGTTTGGCTTGAGCACCGATGGAATGAATCCCTTCAATGAGAGGATGAGCGACCACAGCACATGGCCAGTGATCTTGGCCATGTACAACATCCCAACATGGTTGTGTCAGAAGAGAAAGTGCCTTCTCCTCACTATTTTTATTTCTAGCCCTAAACAACCAGGCATTGGTATAGACGTGTTTCTCGAGCCTTTGATGCAAGAAATGGAGATGCTATAGAGGCATGGGGAGCAGATGTACGATGCGTTCCGAAAGGAGGACTTCATATGTAGATCAATAATATTTGTTACTACCAATGATTACCCCGCGCTGTTTGCTTTGTCTGGATAGATCAAAGGAAACACGGGATGCTTGGTTTGCTTGGATGGTACTACAGGGGTGTACCTGGATGCATCCAAGAAGATAGTTTACCTAAGGAACCGACACTTCTTAAAGACAAGTCGCAAGTACTGTAGCAAATTATTCTTTAGATTTTATGACAATGCCCTGGAGATTGAACCCCCTCCGGAGAGATGTCATAACGGAGAACACGTGTACAGAATGGTGAAAAACATACGCGTCGTCTATGGAAAGAAGAATCCGGATGGGACGAACTAAGATAGAAGCACACCTCCTGTCGAAGGCGTACCTTTCAAGAAACAATCGATCTTCTTTCAGTATCTGCCTTATTGGCCAGACTTGGAGGTCCCCCATGCCATTGATGCTATGCACGTGCAGAAGAATGTCTTTGAGAGTCTCATTGCTACCTTGATGGACACAGGCAAGTCAAAGGATGGTCTGAAAGCACGGAAAGACTTGGTGCAGCTAAACGTGATGCCACAGCTTCACCCGGTACCTGAGGCTAATGGAAAATACACTCTGCCCGCGGCGTGCTTCAACCTAACACCAGACGAGAAGAGAGCTATATGCACTTTCCTGAGGGGGATCAAAGTCCCGACTAGGTTTTCAGCAAATGTGAAGAAGCTAGTGTTGATGAAGGGCTTGCTAATAACACACTGCAAGGCTCACGATTGCCATGTGATGCTGACAGTGTTTCTACCTATTGCAATCAGGGCTATAAAGCTAGAGTTCTTAAAAATGACCATCACCCGCATGTGCTACTTCTTTTCGAAGATCTCATAGAAGACGATTGGCAAGCAAGAGCTGAGTGACCTACATGAATTTGTGGTGGAGACACAAAACCAGCTGGAGATGTGTTTACCTCCTCCTTTTTTTGATATAATGCCACATCTCATGATTCACATGGTTCATCAGATACAGGCACTGGGCCCTTGCTACTTGCATGAAATGTGGTCCTACGAGCGGTTCATGTCGGTTCTAAGTCGATACGTGCATAATCGAGTATACCCAGAGGGCTCCATGATAGAAGGTTATAGTACTGAAGAAGTCATCGAGTGCTGTCAAGAGTACCTAAAAGTACAAAAAGGGATTGACAAACTCGATTCTCGTCATAAGGGTAGGCTGGCTGAGAAGGGCACCAGTGGTAGAAAAGTATTCATCGACCATGATTACAAAGAGATGAGTCAGGTGTATTACAGTGTCTTGCAGAGTACACAACTGATGTAACCGTACATTGATGAACACTTAGCTATCATTATGGCGGAGAGAAATAGCTGTTCGGATGATTGGGTGTGAAACAACACAAGCAACAACTAACTACATGATTGAAGGACCAAAACATACCGCTAGAGAAACCATAGACTCTATTACCATCAGTAGGTTGTCGGAGGGGCCATCGAGACAAGTGACATCTTGTAATGCTTATGACATCAATGGGTATACATACCATACCCACGCAAAGGATAGTAAATATGTGAAACAAAACAACGACGTTCGAATAGAAGCTCTCGATGGATTGGGGTGAAAGATCCAATACTTTGGCATCATTGAAGAGATATGGGAACTTGACTATGGAAGGGATATAACGGTGGCCCTATTTCGATGCCGCTGGATCAAACAACACCAACTGAACGAGATCGGATTGAGAGTCCTGGACCTCGAGAATCTAGGCTACCAAGATGACCCTTGGGTGCTCGCTTCACGTGTCGCACAAGTTTTTTATATGTCTGACCCATAAAGTAACATCCCCCCGAAGAAGAAGACAAGGCACGTGGTTGCCTCCGGGAAACAACATATTATTGGAGTTGATGGCGTGGACGATGTTGAAGCTTACAATAACTACGATGAGATGCCGCTATTCACAAACTTTCCTAAAAAGATCAGTGTTGTTAAAAAGAACCTCCCCAAAGACATATTGCCATGGGAACGAAAAAGTGTCAAGGGAAAAGTCGTTACAGCGGGCTAGCTAGTTGTTGAACGTGGAGTGTTTGTGTAAGTGTGTGTTTGTAACACTTCATTTATGCATGCGTGTGAGACTATATATTTATGTACGTGTGTAAGACTACATATTTTTATATGTGTGTGAGACTACATTTATGCATGTGTGTGGGACTACCCTTTGCAACATCCAGATGACTCTATTTGAACATCCACTCTATTACTATTAAAACTTTATAAAATCACTTAACACTTTATGAAATGAAGAAATGATCAAAATAAAAGTAGAAGATCTTGACGAGTTATACAACTTTTATATTCATCACCTTTACAGCTGAAATTATTTAGTGTTTCAAAATCAGGTTTGAAGCTGTTATTTTCTGAAATTTAAAATTTGAATTGTTCAAAATTAGTGACAAAGATAGATGACTAAACTAAAATGATAGAGCATGATTTTAGAAAATTTTAGGAAAAAACATCACATTTGGAGTTAGTATGAGGGAGAAAAACTAGTTATAAGTTTCAGCCACAGATTAAAAAGAGTAATCACACTTGTTCATCATTGATCTTCATGAACAGTTGTGATTTTCCTTTTTAATCTCTGGGTAAAATTTGTAACTAGTCTTTCTCCCTCATACAAACTCCAAATGTGATGATTTTTTTTCTAAAATTTTCTAAAATATTGCCCTATCAAGTTAGTGTGTTGATTTGGTCATTCTTTTCATTTGACAAAGTTTGAGCACTTCAAATTTTTAAATTTAAAAAATAACAAGTTCGAACGAGATTTTCAACCATTAAATGATTTCAGCTGAAAAAATGATGAATACCAAAGTTGTATAACTCATCAAGATCTATAACTTTTATTTTGATCATTTCTTTATCTGACAAATTGATAGTAAACATTGTTCACAAATCAACATGTTTCTCGTATAGTTCATGAAACTATGAGTCATATGTGAATTTATGAACAATATTTACTAATACTTGGTCACATAAAGAAGTGACCAAAATAAAAGTTGTAGATAGTGATGAGTTCAACAACTTTTATGTTCACGACTTTTATTGTTGAAATCATTTAAGGTTTCAAAATCTTGTTTGAAGTTGCCATTTATTGAAATTCAAAATTTCAACTATTCAAATTTGGTCAAATGAAAATATGATGAAAATAAAAGTTGTACATATTGATGAGTTCTACAACTTTGGTATTCATGAGTTTTTCATCTGAAATCATTTACTCTTTAAAAATATTGTTTCAAGTTAAAATTGTTTGAATTTCAAAATTTGAATCGTTCAAACAAAGTCACATGACAAGATGACCAAAATAAAAGTTGTACATGTTGATGAGTTATACAACTTTTATGTTTACAACATTTTTATTTTATTTCATTTAATGTCATAAAATTATAGTCGAAGTTTTAAAATTCAAATTTTTAATTTTTGTTTTTTTTGTTTTCTATATTGTTTTGACTACAATTGTTTATATATATATTTCTTCATATATAGAATAATACAAAATATTATATTTGTGAATATACACAATTATTTTTATATTACTTTATGTTTTTATGATATAAAAAATACAGAATTAATAATTTAAAAAAATAGAAAATATTTGTAGGGGCGGTTGGATCAGAAACCGCCCCTACAAATGCATTTGTAGGGGCGGCTGGATCAGGAACCGCCCCTAGAAATCGTCCCGAGTATAAATTCAAGGGCGCACGGGTGTTAGCCTGTTGGGCGCTCTCTTCTTCCTCCGACGTCGTCAGGCTGCCCCGCCGCCGCCGCCTCCCGGACCTGTCCCGACTCCCGCGCCCCCTCCCCGCACCCGCACGCCTGCTCCCCGCCCTAGGGTTTCCGACTGGCAGGCGGCGCTAGGGTTTCCGACCGGCCAGCGATGCGAAGACGATGGCCACGTCCCCGCGCTTGGCCACGGCCGCAGCGCAACTCCACCGCCTTGGTACGGCCACGGTACTAGAGGAGAGCGGTGCGAAGACGTGGGCCACGGCCCTTGCGCTGGAGGAGTGGAGGAGATGGCATCGAGTTCTCACCTGTGTTCACTGCTGCAACCGATCCACACTTGTCTCGCATCGCTCGCATCCACTTGATCCTGCCGCTAGACCTGAAGGAAATTATTCTACGACGTCCGTGACGAACTAGCGGAGGTCGCTCCTCGCCTTGCCGATGCTCCTGGCGTCCCATCCCCTCCCCTCCCCACGCATGTCTCCGGCTGCTAGTTCATACATGTAGGCAACGAAAGGGCGTGCCACACTGCGAGGTACGTCTCCTGCTACCCACCTCTGTCCATTCAAAGCACATATGCACAACAAGTGTTCGATGCTTTGCCTCTATGAGATGATTGTTGAGTTTGAACCTGAAATATATGTGTAGATAGATGACTACTATTCTGTTAGTCACCTACCAATAGACTATTGCCGTGACTGAATTTGGAAATTTGGATGACTGCTCATAGTGCTGAATTACATTAAGATTATTTAAAATTTGGAAATTTGGAATGGGACAAACTATTGGTTTGTAGGCTTTGATATGTGCTATCATTGTTTTGTTTGTGGGATGGCAGACTGAATTTTCTTTGGACAAAGGCATATGAAACTAAATACGTAAAACATTCTGCAATTTGGTTGCTCAGGAACATATTTACAGCAGCATGTTAGGGCTACAGTCTATGGAAATGTAGATTATTTAGCTATTGTTGCGTTATCGTGCCATATGACATGGAAAATACATGTGTAGGTAACTAGGTTCTTTGTTTTGTTTTTACCATTGAGATGGGATTGGATCATCCTTTGTCAATTCAAAATAAAAAAACAAAAGAGACCGCCTTGATTTATACAAAGCCTGAGCTCTCCAAATATTTAGTAAAGATTTGATTATTGAGGTATCTGATGGCTTTGCAGTTCATTTGAATTCACTGTCATTTCTTAGCAGAAGGCCAATGACAAATAAGCATTCTCAAACAAATATGCTTTGTTTATGTGTTGACACCGTTTTTTGCACGTGTCAAAATGATCAGAGTGGGCTAATCGGCAGGAGGAGAGTTACTGTATACGCTGACAGCCGTGAAAATCAGCTTGTAAAGATGGTTGCCGATGAATGGTGGTGATCGATGGAAAGGTTGATTTAGACTCGGGTGTTGCAGATAAGGTTGGAGATATTAGTGTCGATGCCGATGAAGGAAGGCTTGAAAACTACTGTCGATGAAACAGGAAGTATGCCGATGGAAAGGAGGTCGGTGAGAATTCCATCGTAATCGAGGCGGACAGAGAAATAGATAGGAGTTGATTTCCTTTTGTATATTTGTTAGAGTATGATTCATGTAAGAGTCACGTGTTTCCTTAGATATGGACTTGGTGTCCTAGTCGTATTTGGTTTTGTCTCTTTAGATCAGGGTATAAATATAGATTGAGGGGCAATGTAATAAAAAAATCAATATCAAAAACCAATTTTTACTCCTATTTGCATCTACTTACTTTTCGGCGACTTCGTCAATTTGCATATTTTTCCTTTTTATGAGTTCTCATTGATTCGGCGAGTTGCATCGTTTCAGTGCAACTTTCGGCGATTCTCGAGTTCCGCGTGAGTACCTCTTGGCCATGACTTCCGGGCGTATCGCTGTTGTCAGGACCAAAGTGCTCGTATCTTCATCCTTGTCGATTAATAGGTCAAATCGACTGGCACGCTTTGGATATCGATTCGGGTATTAGCCCTTTGTGTTTGCAGATTCACTTTTGCATCAACACATCTTTTGTCACGCTCGGTGGGACACATCAATCCGATCAATATGATCAATCCCGAGATTGATTCAGAGAACATTATCGTGGTATCAGAAGATCTTAAGGAAGAGCAGAGGCAGGCTATGGAAAAGGCTATAGAAGAATATAGGTAGCTTTATCTGAGACCATTTAGCCTGAGCAAGAGTGGGCAAGTCATCCAGAAGCAAGATTTGTCGTTGCCTCGACAGGTTACCTTTGACTCCAATCCTGGTAAACTTCAAGAGATGGTTAATTCTGCAGTAAATTATGCTTTGATTAATCATTCCAATGTGTTGTCCAATACTGTTCATAATGCTGTGGTTCGAACTCTCAAAGAAGGACAAGCGTCACCGCATTACGTTGGGCCCGCCTATCACCAACCGTAGCCGCATCATCAATACTCCATCGGCTCCTCGGCCGTTGTGGGTACAAGTTACTTCTCGTCCAAAGATCGGCGAGCTTGATTAATATTCAATCTACACCGATACGATCGATCCGGTACTACCAGGAGGACGAGTTCACTTAATACGAGATCTATCGGCATCAGCTATGTCGGCCCTGTGTCTCGTAATAGCCAGATTCCTCGCTAATTGGTGGGGATATGGTATGCCTTGAGTCATCTGCTTTCAATCTCGGGTTACCTCAAGTGTTTGATGCACGAGGGAAAAGCTCCTATACCATCGGCCGTTTTTTGCCGATGGCTCAAGTCTTCTCAATATGCCACAAAGAACTCATCGTGCAACCAACTCCGGGAGGTTTCGAGATGCCTTTGGTTCAAACACCCAATTCAAGTCCATCGGCAAGCTTCTTCGATGCATGCAGAAAAGCCCCTCGCTATGAGTCAAACTGGGTTCAGTTCATGCCTCAAGTGGTTATAATTATCCAACAATGTCAACAAATTACCAGCCATCGGTAAGTTTTGTACCGATGAGTTCCAATAATGGTTGGTCGTGATGCTTATCTGCTCGTAATACATTCAACAAAAATCACCAAAGTTGCAAGAATTCAACAAGGTCATATGCAAGCTGGTTTCCAGAATCAAGCATCGGCAGCTCAGCCGATGAATCCTTTCCAGCAGGTTAATGGACCACAAGTAACGGCAAATATGCCGATTGTTGGAGATTGTGGGCCACAAAGATATGTGGAAGGATATCGCAGTACCTCCTGTAGAAATTCAGCCAGTTAAATCAAATAGGAGGCTGATGCTTTTTAAATATAAGATAGCGTAAATTATGAAGGATCGTTTGGGATAAAGCCCAAGGTCAATACTTATTCTTATCGGACTCCATACCCTCCTGCATATGATTTCATTCCTCTCCCAAATCGGTACAAGGTACCAGATTTCACTAAATTCTCTGGGCAAGATGATACATCAACAATGGAACACGTCAATCGCTTCATTATTCAATGTGGAGAGGCAGCTAGCAGAGATGAATTAAGAGTTCGATTATTTTCATCATCTTTGTCTGGATCGGCATTTACATGGTTCATTTAATTACCACCAAATTCTATTATTACTTGGGCTGATCTAGAAAAACAATTTCATAAGTATTTCTTTGCTGGAATCCATGAAAAGAAGCTTACCGATTTAGTAAAATTGAGATAGCGTAATGATGAATCGGTAGAAAGCTTTGTGCAAAGGCTACGAGATGTAAAAAATAAGTGCTACAGCCTGGTGCTGGATGATCGGCAGCTTGCCGATCTGGCTTTCAAGGGTTATTGCCACATCTTAAAGATGATATGCTTCTCGGGAGTTTGAAAGCCTCACTCATCTTGTGCAAAGGATCTCCGATCAAGATACTAGGGTTTTGAACCTAAAAAGAATTGGAGTAAAAAGGTATCATTTGTTGAAGAAGTAGGAGATTACGATTACGATGAAGAACCGATTTATCGGCTTAGCTGAATGGGTTAAGAATAAAAACCGATATCTTGTCCCTTTGGTCGAAAAGAGCCGTAAAAGTTTACCTTTGATATCACCAAGGCCGACAAGATATTTGATCTTCTGCTTCAAGAGGGCCAAATTAAGTCATCACCTAATCATGTGATCCCATCGGCGTAAGAGTTGAAGAAGATCTTATCGCAAATGGCACAATGCAACTTCACACAACAAATGAGTGCAAGGTGTTCAGCAACATTACAATCGGCTATTGAATCTAGGAGAATTAAGTTTGGTACTTCCAAGGCCCGAAACCGATGAAAATTGATCAACACCTTTTTCCAAAAAAATATGTTGGAGGCCAAAGGAAGACCAAGGTATTGACGTCGGAGGTCACGAGAAAAAAGCGCATCGGTGGATCCCCAACATCGGATAACTACCGATGATGCAAAAAGTAAGGGTTTGCTGGGAGAAAGCAGTAGTTCCAAAAACCCTCCTCGACCTGGCATTGTGATTACCCATCGAAGGCAGCGGGAGGGTTGGCGTCAGCGTAAGGACCGATATCGACAACAACAAAGAAGAGAGAGACGTCGGGAAGAATGGAATCGGCATAAAGATCATTGGAGGTGTCCGTTTTTCATCCATTGCTGGGAAGAAGGTATTAAATTGCCAACTGTTGAAAATTGCCCTGAGTGCAATGGTTATTATGGGGTCAATCGGTCAGAAAGGAGGTTTCAACTCGGCAATCGTGGTTTATTTATCAATGAGTCGATCGAGGCGTAGCATCGATTGCATGATCGGTGGGGGTAGACTTAGTGTACATGAGAGGCTTGGTAAACGCCTTTGGATATTTTCCAAGGAATCAAGAGGAGCTTGAGGAGATGGCAAACGCAAGAGTTCCCGATGAAGAAATATTCTCTGAGGACCCTAATATACGCCGTGTAGAATCAATCGGGATCTGTTATCGGCGGTTTGGAAGACCAAGTTTCCTCGATGGTGCCCTTGAGGGTCTGACAAAGACACGAGAAAAGGAGGATGCAACGTGAGCATCGGGAAGATTTATACCGAGAGGAAAATTCCTCCAATGAGAGGTCCGGTCATCGGCGATGGCGGGTAAAACACAAAAATAAGTGTCCATCGGCGGATGTTAATATGGTATTCATGTTGCCAATGGAGTTTTGGCACTATCTCGATAATGAGGAAGAAGTTGTTCTCTCGATCAAGTAGCTCGATTGACACTAGATCCAATGATGGCTATTTTTGAGAAACCTACCGATGACGAGAGACAAAGATCTTAAGGCTTTGTTTGTGAAAGGCGAGTTGATGGGCAGCACAGTAACTAAGATACTTATCGACGGAGGGGCTGCGATTAATATTATGCCTTATGTGATGTATCGGAAACTTGGTAAGGGAGATCAAGACTTGACCAAAACCGATATGATGTCAAGGATTTTGAAGGCAATGTGTCACCGGCTAAAGGGGCGATATATCGTTGAATTGACCATCGGCAAACAAAACATTGCCGCATGACGTTCTTTGTTATTAATGGCAAGGGTGCATATAATCACTTCTAGGGAGGGATTGATTCATGCTAATTGTTGTGTTCCTTCTACAATGCATCAATGCCTCGTCATACAAATGGATTGGGGATAAGATTGAGGTTGTCCTGGTGATTCTTCTTATATCATCGCATCGGCGAGAATCAGATACTTATGAGCAAACTAAATGCATATCGAGAAGCTTGGAAAAAGAGTTCCTTAGAGTTGCTGATTATGAAATTCAGCCGATCCAAGCAGTCGGTTCTGAAGAAGAGTTTTAATGGATAGGTTTGCCGATGATGGAAAATTAGGTCAAGGGTTTACCTCGGCAGATGATTTAGTAGAAGTAGATATTGGTGATGGCGGTAGGCCAAGACCTACTTTTATTAGTGCTAAGTTAGATTCCAAGTGTAAGCAGCAAATAACTGATTTGTTAAAAGAATATAAAGATTGTTTTGCTTGGGATTATACTGAGATGCCTGGATTAGACCGATCGATAGTTGAACATCGGTTACCTATCAAATCTGGATTTCGGCCACATCAGCAGCCAGCGCGCCGATGCAACCCTAATACACTTCGACATTAAGGCCGAAAATAACTAAATTAATTGAGGCAAAGTTTATTCGGCAAAGGTCGATATGCAGTGGATCTCTAATGTGGTTCCTGTTTATAAGAAAATGGAAAACTTCGTGTTTGTATTGATTTCGTGAATCTCAACAAAGCCACACCGATGGATGGCTATCCAATGCCGATTGCTGATTTGTTGATTGATGTCTGCAATGGGACATCAAATTATCGACTTCATGGAGGGTAATGCAGGTTACAATCAAATATTCATGGTCAAGAAGATATTCCCAAGACTGCTTTCAGATGTCCAGGTCATGTAGGGTTGTTTGAGTGGATAGTCATGACGTTTGGTTGGTTGAAAAATGCCGCGCTACTTATCAAAGAGCTATGAACTTTATTTTCATGAATACATCGGTACATTAGTGGAGATCTATATTGATGATGTAGTAATTAAGTCTAGAGATATCACAAAACATCTAGTCGATCTACGAAAAATACTAGAGTGCACAAGGAAACATGGATTGAAGATGAATCCTAATAAATGTGCATTTGGTGTATCGGCAGGTCAATTCTTGGGTTTTATGGTGCATCAGCGGGGCATCAAAATCAGTAGGAAGTCTATTGATGCAATTAACAAGGTGGTTGCTCCTGCCAATAAAACTGAATTGCAATCTTTGATCGGTAAGATTAATTTCATTAGAAGATTCATATCTAATCATTTGGGTAAGATCAAGGCTTTCACCCATTACTTAAATTAAAAGCCGATCGAGAATTTGTATGGGGAGCCGAGCGGCAGTTAGCCCTAGATGAAATTAAGAAATATTTAACAAATCCTCCAAAGGCTAGTTCCACCTCAACACGGAAACCTTTCAGAGTTGTATTTGTCAACCGATGATACCGTTATCGGTTCAAATCTTATTCAAGAATTTGAAGGAAAGAACGTGTTATTTATTATTTGAGCAGAAGATTAGTGGATGCTGAGACAAGGTATTCGGCCATCGAGAAATTATGTCTATGCTTATACTTTTCTTGTGTTAAATTAAGACATTATTTGTTATCTGCCAATGTACGGTCATATGCAAAGACGACGTAGTCAAGTATATCTTTGTCGATGCCGATATTAAGTGGTAGAATCGGCAAGTGGATTTTAGCATTATCGAAATTTGAACTACGCTACGAATCGACTAAAGGCGCTTAAGGGGCAAGTTATGGCTGATTTTGTCACTCAACATTGTAATACAGTGGACTCTCTGGAAGTTGCCCCTTGGACACTTTTCTTCGATGGGTCCACATGTGGTGAAGGAGCAGGTATCGGCATTGTGTTGATTTCACCTCAAGGAAAGAAGTATGAGTTTTTATTGCCGATTGTTGCTACATCGACAAACAATCAGGCTGAATACCAAGCCTTGATAAAAGGGTTAGAATTGCTGAAGGAGATACGTGCCGATGCTGTTGAAATCTTTGGTGATTCTACGCTAGTTATAAATCAATTGGCTGGGATTTATGAATGCCGAAGTGAAGTTTTAATTTCGTATTATGAAAGATGTTTGCAATTGTTGAAAGGGTTTAGAGATTTTCGTCTCGAACATATTTCTCGACTGCATAATGAAGAGGCTAATCGACTAGCTTAGCATGCTTCAGGGTATCAGCCTATTCAGGAAGTGCTAACATCGGTAGTTGATACCGATGACTGGAGAAAGGAGATTGTCGATTATTTAAAGGATCCATATAAAAAGGTTGAAAGGCGTATAAGGTTCCAAGCTACCAAGTATGTGCTCCTCGATGATGAATTATATTATCGAACTATAGATGGAGTTTTACTCAGATGTGTTAGCAGTGATGAATCGAAAAGTTTGATGGGTTTAATTCATGAAGGAGTGTGTGGAGCGCATCAATCGGCTTTCAAGATGAAGTGGATGATCAGAAGGAATGGATATTATTGGCCGACTATTCTTGAAGATTGTTTTAAATATTTTAAAGGATGTCAGGGGTGTCAAAAGTTTGGTAATATTCAAAGAGCGCTTTTGATCGGCTATGAACCCTATAATTAAACCTGGCCGTTCGGATGGGCTATCGATCTCATCGGTCGATTTATCTCGCCATCGAGCAAAGGACATAAATTTATTCTGGTTGCTACCGATTATTTCACAAAATGGGTTGAGGCAATTCCTTTAAAAAAGGTGACATCGGCTAATATGATCGATTTTGTGAAAGAGCATATTGTTTACCGATTTGGTATTCCTCAAACTATCACTACCGATCAGGGTACTATGTTTACATCGGGAGAATTTGATGAGTTTGCTGTAGGTATGGGAATTAAAGTTTTAAATTCTTCTCCATATTATGCTCAAGCTAATGGTCAGGCTGAGGCTTCTAACAAAGGGATCATCAAACTCATTAAGCGCAAAATTAAAGAAAATCCTAGGAGGTGGCATACAGTATTAAATGAAGCCTTGTGGTCATATCGGATGTCATGTCATGGTACAACCAAAGTAACGCCTTATTAGTTAGTATATGGACATGACGCAAAGATTGCCTTGGGAAATTAAACTGCGGCTCTAGGCGAATCGTTCTCAAAATCACCGACAAACCGATGATTATGATACTCTTATGAAGGATGAGTTGGAAGATGTGGCGGGTCATCGGTTAAGGGCTTTAGTTAGCATCGAAGAAAATAAGAAAAGAGTAGCCAGATGGTATGACAAGAAGGTGAAGATAAAGGAGTTTGCCGAGGGAGATCTGGTCTGGAAATTGATTTTACCGATTGGGACTAAAAGTTCAAAGTTTGGAAAGTGGTCTCCTAATTGGGAAGGTCCATATCGGATAAATCAGTCTATTCCTGGTAACGCATATATTCTAGAAACCCTCGAAGGGGTTGTGTTTCCCAGAGCATTAAATGGAAAATATTTAAAGAAATATTACCCTAGTATTTGGATGGATGCATGAAAGTATAAGTGCCGATAACAGTCCTATCGGCTAAAATTATACAAGGATGTCAATGTCTCATAAAGTGCCAATGCAATAGACAAGATTTACATGTTTAACAAGGATTGGATAGCCAATATCGCACGCAGGCGAATCTGGTCGGCTTCCTTCATTTCTTTGATGTCTTTATCGGCAGCACCCTCCACAGGCTTGAGTTTTTTCTTCATGGCCAAGGCTTTGCGAGCTGGATGTCTCTTTCTTCTTCAAGGGCCATGATGGCATCGGGTAGCCGGCTTTCTTCCTGTTAGGGCATGAATTAAGGCTGCCTCGACTTCTTTCAATTCAGCCAATAGAGCCATCCTCTTTGCCGATAAATCTAAGATTTTCTGCTTAAGTTCAGCGCCCGAAGTTTGCAAGTTGCCGATGCTCTTGTGCTTCTCATCTGCAATCTGTTTGTGTAGCATCTCTTCTTTGAGTTGAGCTGAGCTGCTCTATCGGCGATCGTTGAGCAGAGCCGTTGATATTGCAGTTGGCGGCTTTCTAAATGGGCTCTTGAAGAGTGCTTCTTCAACATCGGCGAGGACCTCGCCACGGATTGTTTTGAAAATTGCCTTTGCGGGTCCCGAGTCATCTACCGGTTAGGCGGTATCCTGCTCAGAACAAGTCCAGAGAGCTTCCAACTTGGACTTAATTTCTACCGATATTGTTCCCAGTGCAAGGGAAGAACTTGTTTCCTCTCCATCATCGTCAGAAACGTCAATGGCAAAGGAAAATAGGCTGTTTGGGGAGTCTTGTTCTCGAGAAAAAAAAAAAGAGGTCGATTAAGGATAAGTATGAATATTATAAATCGACTAGGTCAATCGGCTTACCTGTTTCAAGGCAATTTCCATACTTGGTCGGGAAGAAGCGATCTGGAGTATCTTTGTGTGGAGGATCGGTGAGCTTGCTGGATGGGATATCCTCTGTGGCCTCATCGGTGGTTGGCTCTTGGGGTATGATGACCGATGGTATGTCCTGTACAGGAGGATCAACTGCTTGCTCGGTTGCATCGATTGATTCTGGCCGACTTGCGGACGTTGGGGCAGATGTGGGGATCGGCATGGACTTCAGTCATTTTGGCTGTGCCTCGGCATCTGTTAAGGCTTTGCGCTTTGCTTGGGCCTCAGCAACGGTTGGTCGGGGCATCGGCACTTGTTGGTTGTGGAGCTTGAACATCCGGTATGCCTACCGATGTACCCATTTGTTGCTGCAAAACAAGTGTAAGGTAAGATATTTAACAGATAAAATGTAAAATCAAAGGAATACCTCTGAAGGTTTGTCGAGGTAGTGGTGCTGATGTCGGAGGAATTGCCGATGACGATCCAAAGAATGCTCTTACACCTCGATGATTAATGTTAATACTGAGCTTTGTGATCGGCATGAGTAGAAATAAACAGGTTGTTACCTTGAATGCCTTGATCGGGGTTGTGCACGACCAATGGAGTGGCCCTAAGCAGTAGCCAATTTGGACTTGGAAGTGATGGTCTTGGCACGGGTCTTCCGGTGAGTCAAAGCAGACTAAGGTGGGGCGTTAGCCGATCGGTGATATCGGGGAAACAGGCCGAAGTTCGAAGGGTTTCCCACTTTTGCTCATAGATGGTGCTGGGTTGTTAACCTATCACGAGAAAGTTAGTTACCGATATATGAAAGGAAAAAGCAGAAGGGAGTTAAAAGAAACTTACTGCATCATCGGGAATAGTGTATTCAGGGTCGATCATGTGCCGATATGTGTGAGCAGATATTGCAAATAGTTGTTCCCTCCACTCTCGCCACCATTGCTTATATGATTCGGTGATGAAAGATGTTGGCGTCCAGATGGATATATCGACATCTGTAGTATCGGCATCGGGGGAGAGTAGCACTACCTTGCTCCAATCTGTTCCGCAGGTGATTGTTTCTCTGGGTTTGATCACATCGGCAAAACAAAGTTTGATTGGCAGTTGCCCAAAAGCCAATTGACGGGATACTGCCGATGGATTGTAAAATTCATACGTGATATTGGTGTTTTTCCGCTTCAATGAATGTGTTTCTTCGGGATTGCCACAGGAGTAATGATGGCCATCATGAGTTCATTATCTTGATTCAGAGTGTCATCGGCAAAATTGAAGAGAAGGGGGAATCTGTTTTCTTCGTCAATATAAGGTACCCAGGCCCTATGATCACGAGAAAGACCATTGTAGAAGTTTTGGAAGAATCTGCCGATCTGGTCTTCATTGGCCTCTGTTCCAGGGAGGACAATTATGGCTTCACCAAAATTGAGGGGTGAGCGTGTTGCCGATTCCTCATCCCCAAGCACGTGGTCTTCAGCAATTTCTCGTGGGAATTGTTGAGCAAAGAAGTCCCATTGCAGACGTTTTTGCATATGGGCATTCAGCCACATGTTGATAAACCACCACGGGCCTCCTAAATTGCCGATGGGTTCACCAAGCAAAAGTTTCTGAGACACTTGATGAAGAAAATGATAAGTGGAGCTCAGAAGGTATCGGCCAAGAGGAAACCTTACACCATTGGCCAAGAGTTCAGCCACGGGGAGGAAGGCGTTGGTTGGTCCTACTGATCGACCACAGAAGATAAATTTTTCTAACCACATATTCAAGAATGTGGCATGTTTCCTCTGGTTAACTGTCCCGGTCCTCTGGCATTCTTGAATATATCCCGTCCAACCGCCGATGTTGCGGGTATTCACCCTATATTCAGATTTCCTGCCATAGATGGAGCCTTCATCGGCAGTTGAAATGTCCAAGCCGGTGAGCATGTAGACATCGGCAAGTGTGGGGGTAGCTGGGCCATGTCCAAACATAAAAGTATTTGTTGTGTCTGACCAGAAGTAAGCAGCTGCAATCATCATTGACTCGTTCTTTTGCATATCGGCAATGGATAGCCTAATGCATTGGTCTAGCTTCCGTTCTGCCCAGTGTACTTGCATCGACATGTTGACCCTCAAGTACCAATCTTTCCACCCTTTGGTAGTTTTGAGCCAAGATCGGAATGTATCTTTCCATAAATTCAGAGATAAATTTTGGGCTCTAAAAGGGATTATGTTAACCTCTGCATTAATCAGATCAGTTGGATCTGGGTTGCCCATTGGTCCTAGGCATTGGAAATGCGGCTGATCGGTTGGAATAACTAATTTGTTGCGAAGTTCCTAAGTTTAGAGGATCCGAAGAACAAAGAAAAAGAGAAAAAAATTACCAACTGTATAAACTCGCCAAGACCAGAGGAATCGAGGTAAAAAGTAACGGAAGTGGAACGAACCGCAGGGACGTCGAAGTTGATTGCCATTATCTTGAGGTAGATGGGGGCACGAGCTGGAGACTCGAGGTTGACGCTGGAGAAAAGTTCTTGTTGGTTGAGGTCGCGCAGTTGTTCGTCGGAGTTGCCACCGGAAAGAGAGAATGCCAAAGGTTGGAGTCTGAGGGTAGAAGACGAGCGTTCCGGAGAAATCTATTTATAAGCCGCTTGGAGTAGGGGTATTCTGGACTTATCTCTATGCCGTGCGCATGTGGGTCGAGGTGGTTCAGATGGATATGGTAACTGCTCGCATACGATAATCAAGGGATTGTACAAATGATTTGATGGCAAGTAATCATGACTTGGAAGAGATCTCGATGCAGAGATATTTTTATTCGAAAATGGCGGCATTATTATGTTAGGATCTTACCGATGGATTATTGTTTTGGTATCTTAACCATAATCGGGCAAGAGTGGTTGGAAATTGTGCGATATTTATGAGGTGCGTGAATCGGGACTAGATTTGATTAGATTTGATAACAGATCAAGTTTTGGCTTGGAGGATGAGTTACGGTAATTGGGCGAAGGCAAGCGTTATTCGAGTAAATTTCGAGCATTAATGGTTTTATACTCCGAAATTGGGGGCATGTGTTGACACCGTTTTTGCGATGTCAAAATGATCGAGTGGGCTAATCGGCGGAGGAGAGTTCTCAGATATCTGTTGTGACCGTGAAAAATCAACTTGTAAAGATGGTTGCCGATGAATGGTGGTGATCGATGGAAAGGTTGATTTAGACTCGGTGTTGCCGATAAGGTTGGAGATATTAGTGTCGATGCCGATGAAGGAAGGCTTGAAAACTACTGCCGATGAAACAGAAGTATGCCGATGGAAAGGAGGTCGGTGAGAATTCCATCGTGTCGAGGCGGACGACGGAAATAGATAGGAGTTGATTTCCTTTTCTATATTTGTTAGAGTATGATTCATGTAAGAGTCACGTGTTTCCTTAGATATGGACTTGGTGTCCTAGTCGTATTTGGTTTTGTCTCTTTAGATCAGGGTATAAATATAGATTGAGGGGCAATGTAATAAAAAAAATCAATATCAAAAACCAATTTTTACTCCTATTTGCATCTACTTACTTTTCGGCGACTTCGTCAATTTGCATATTTTTCCTTTTTACGAGTTCTCATTGATTCGGCGAGTTGCATCGTTTCAGTGCAACTTTCGGCGATTCTCGAGTTCCGTGTGAGTACCTCTTGGCCGTGACTTCCGGGCGTATCGCTGTTGTCAGGACCAAAGTGCTCGTATCTTCATCCTTGTCGATTAATAGGTCAAATCGACTAGCACGCTTTGGATATCGATTCGAGTATTAGCCCTTTGTGTTTGCAGATTCACTTTTGCATCAACATTATGATTGGTGAGAACTTGCACACAGACAACCTTCCTCGGAGTTATTTCTATTTTGCTTTTCATAAACCAAATTTTTGATGAAAGGAAATATTCATATACTCACACTGCTTTTTCTAGATCTATATTATTGATTACTTTATGATAAATTTTGTGAACTTCATTCCATTATGTCTTATGCTTAGACACTTTTGGCTTTTTAAAAGCTCAAGAGCACAAGCGCCTAAATTCAGAGTTGACAAATGCATGTGCAGGCCCTATTGTTTTGTTACATCTTTGTCGGTCAGTCGAGTCGAGAAGTTTTCCCTCCAGTGCCACGCTTTTTTTCTTTGGATTTCAAAGAATAGCAAAAACAAGCCTCCTACTATCTCAAAGTTGCCTCTATAGCTTAAATGCCAACTCATAATACTTTGTTACATTTCTTCTTAACTCTTATGGCTGATGAGGCCTATGTACAGACAACACTACACCCACTAACCTCAGTAATAAAATTTCTCATGAAAACATTGATATTTGTTCATCAAACATAAGGGTTACCTTACAGAGATCTAATGATATTGGAAAAACAAGCTGTAGGATTTGTACCCTTACATCAAGAATTTGATTAGTTAACAAGTTAACATCTAAAGCTGTTGAACCCTGGCCAGGGCCACAACTAAATTAGCTCACGAACATGACCTGATTATCCAAGTTGAGGTCCAAGAAAACTGCTATATTGGACAAATGCATTTATGAGAAAACAACAGAACATGACATTATCAGACAGTATCTACTGTGAACAAAAGTACCCGTATGTATCTCTTGCTTTTATTTCTACCAGTCTTATCATTGTGATCTCCACACTAAGCATGCCTTTTTCTTTCCTTTTTAATTTTATTAGATCTGTAACATGCAAACATGATTGAATAGCTTTTTTTTGTCCTCTGTGGCCTTTGAATGGCCGGATTAGCTTCGTATTATGCTGCCAGCCACGGAGTGAATCAAATCTCTTTGTGTGGTAATAATGTAGTTATCATGGAAAAAGGCAAGCTTGCTGAATTTTTCTACAAATTTGTCTGGTGTTATCTAATGTGCCACTATTATTTAGGAGATTCCATATATAAGCTAGTGTGCATTATCTATCTTTGTTCATAGATAATTAAGTAGTTCTGATTCTATTTTTATCTAGTTATTTGAATGCATACAAGTACCTAATGTTAGTGTTTGTGGCTGTGCTCGGATACCTTTCTTCCCTAGTGGTTGCAGTACCTCTTGTTTGATATTTGTGTGCAACGGCAACTTGCTGTCCTACTACTGCTCTACTACTCCATAGTCTCTACTCTCTACTACTATTCTCTCTTACTATGTGATTTGGTGGCTACTAATCTTCTCTCAGACTTGTCATCTGCTCCTAGTACTTGGTGGCTCTTGGCCACCGCTCCTACTACTACTTGCTACTCCTACTACTCCTCTCTCTACTTACTACTATTGCTACTTATTATCTTCTGTCTTCTATCAACTCTTCTCGCTAGTGGTCACTTTGGTTGGTCTCCTACAACTCCTATTACTACTACTTGCTACTCCTACTACTACTCTACTACTATACTATCCTCCTGCTCTTCTCCTACTACTCTACCACTCCTCTTCTACTACTACTCTCTCTACTCTACTCTCTTGCTCTCCTCTCCTAAGCAAATTGTTGCTTTTTTTTGCTACTTCTACTACTTCCCTACTACTACTTTACTACTTCTACTTGTCTTCTATCAACTACTTGTACTTCTCATCAACTAATTCTACTACTTCCCTACTACTACTGTCTACTACTTCTGATTGTCCGATCTGCCTATCAGGATCGGAAGATATTAAGCATATGATGTTCATGTGTGATTGAGCAAAGTTAGTATGGCAGCTGTTGCTTTTTTGGGAAGCAGCACCTGCTTTTTTTTTTGCCAAATCTCCCCTCTCCTCTATTTTTGCCACCTTTCCTATCCTCTATGTTTGGGAAGCAGCAACTACTTTTTTTACATCTTTTTCTCTCTGTTTGTTAAGCAGCTGTTGCTTTTTTTTTGCCAAATCTTCCCTCTCCTCTCCTCTCCTTTGTTTTGCCGATGATGAAATTATCCAAGTCCATACATTATATGGAATATGAGCCGATGATCAAGAACTTGTGAGGAACTTGGCATCATTAGCAGTCGCCCCTACATTATCTTTTCCTCTCTTCTCTGTTATGATGCCTTGATGCTCCAAGTTCATGATCAAACGATGATTGACATATTTCTGAGGCCTCTACTACTGCTACTACTCGTTTTTTTATATATTATTATTTTATAGGACTACTTTGGTTTATAGACCTTTTTTATTTCTTATACTTTCTCGCGTACCTAAAGCACACTTTCTTGCATCTATTAGAACAAAGCGCGAAATAATGTCACGGACACCAAACAAGTGCAAATTTCGATGCCCCGAGCATGATGAGCAGCCAGCCTATGAGGAGCAAGCACTAGAGGACCAAATAACTTAGGAGCAGTTCGATAACGAGTTAGAAAAGGATCTAGAAGTGATGCTTACTTAGGAGCGATGTGGACGAGGAGGAAGGGGGAGCAGAAGGAAGAGCAGGAGAGGCTGCTGAAGGCGAAGAAGAAGAGGATGATGATGATGACTCAGAAGAGGGATATGAAAGTCTCGAGGATCCTTTCCCACGTAAGAGGACGATTTCGTAATGCGATCGGGGCCCTAGTAAGAGATAAATTGAACCCAGCAATCCCTAACTGGAAAGAGGTACCAAAGAACAAAAAGAATGAACTATGGGATAGGCAGCTGAAGCTCAATTTTAGATTTTAAGAGGGTAAGCACGAACTGGTAAAAAATGCTTTCAGGATGATGGGAGAGTCATTCCGACGTTGGAGGTCGGAGCTCAACACGAAGTATATCCAAAAGGGGTTAACTCCCTTCAACGAGTTTGGCAAAATAACTCCTAGTCAATGGGAGGAGCTCGTGGCTCATAAGACTTCACCAGAGGCATTGGAGCTCAGTACCCGTAACACCGAGTTGGCGAAGAGGAACAAACACCACCATCATCTAGGCCCCGGTGGCTACTATGCCAAGGAAGAGCAGTTTAGGAAGATGGACGAAGAGGCCACAGCTGCTGGGAATATCGATGTGACAAATTTGAAGGTACGCTCAAGGAATTAGATATATGCGAGAAGTATAGAATCATCCGGCGGTAATCTTAAGTTTGATAAGCCGGAGACCCAAGAGGCAGTATCAAGGATACTGAAATATGCTGAAGACAAGGAGAAGGGCTCATTCAATCCTTCCAGAGAGAGGGACGAGCTTAGCCTTGGCTTGGAAAACAAGGAGCACACAGGCCGCATCAGGGGGCTAGGGAAAAGGACGACCTGGAAGCAAGGATTTGAAGAGGACAGGCACATGTATAAGAAACATGGCAGAGACTGGGAGACTAGTCTTGAGCTCTAGTTGCGAAGGCACTGGAGGAGCAAGGACTGTCTATGGAGCCACGGATATTAGGGACGCCACCGGGAGAACTAGCATTAGTTGGTAGCCCTCTGAAAGTTTCTAGCAGCCAAGGTTCCACTGCAGCCACAACCCCCGTCGATCGCATACGGGAACCAACTAGTTGCACCTTGGTGTTTCCCAGCGGCCATCAAAACACTGTGATGGAGGTGGCATCGGGTGTGGCACATCCTCCCGGTGGCTTACACCATAATAATAAGATACCGTCGGACTACACTAGGGTCGAGGTGCATACAGTGAAGCCCCGAGTTCATGCAGTGCAGGGGCTGGTGTTACTCGGAGATGTTATGGGGCAGTTCATCTTCTGGCACAAAAAGGATATTATATTGACTGCTTCTTCGCCGCCTCCCCCTCTCCCAAATTTGGAGCGAGTTGTTGAGGTCGGGGAGATATTTTCACCGTCTCGTGACCACCACATTCCTAAGATGTCACATTCTTCCCCGCCTCCTAGCGAGCATGTGCCTGATGAGATGCCACAACCTTCTCTAGCTCGTACCGAGCAAGTGCATGATGAGATGCCACAGTCTTGTCAACAAGCACAGCCGATACATGAACAACGAGTGCCTCCTGAAGAAGGTGAGGCACAAAAAGATGAGGACGTGCCTGAATGGGAACTTCGAAAGAAGCATCCAATCACCATAAGACCAGTTTATGTTCCGATGAAAGACGTCTCGTCGGTGTCCAAGTGGTTTTCCCATGACCAGTTCAAGCCTAAGAACCAAGTTAAAAAAGTCCCAACACGGGGTTCTGAGGAGGCCGTCACTAGCAAACTCCACCAAATTACAAAGCAGTATCCAAATGTTGATACCATCAAATGGTCGAAGGATTGCCCAAAAACATATGAAAGAGGCAAGCCCTTCCTACCAAACCAGGACATCCAGCGCCCACCACTTAGAATAAGAAGGTTTCATGATTGGTACTTGCATGTTCTCCCAACGAGCATAGATCGGATATAAGCATGCTTCCCCACCGGCATATTTGGAAGCCCAGCCGAGAAAATTGTCTTTGACTTCAATGACATACACACATGCTTTCACCTGGGAGAAATAGAGATGAATCTAATTCGCACGTAGTGCTTGTAAGTCCTTGTCCTCCCGATATGATATGAATGTAATCTTTGAATTTTATTGTAACTAACCCACACCGTGATTTCTAGAATGCAAGTGCACATTGTCAAACAAATGCCAACTATGAAAGCCGGGTATCTAGACCCTCAAGCTATAGCCCAAACAAATTTTCATTATCCTAAACAGTGGACACTGGATGCCAAAGAACTAGCTGCTACAAAGACTCTTCGGAAGAAAGAGCGCATCCGTACGGCAAAACTAAGGGAAGAGTCCCTTAAGGTTGCGGCATATATTGCCCTGGCTTTCAAAACTCTCCAACAACACTCTACTATATGGCTACCATACAACTTCGAGTAAGTTTAACTCTATACTTAAAGTTTTGTTCGATATATTTTATTCGATACAAAAGAGCTTATCTAGTTCTATGATTAAATCCATGCAGCAACTACTGGATTTGTATAGCCGTCGATGTCGGGAGGAGCATGGCATGGGTCTTCATATCGATTCTCAAGACATATAGATATCGACAATCCTCATTAGCTTATATGTTTGTATACGTATTTGTAACGTTCACTTTTGGATTCTAACAAGTTATATTTGCTAAAATAATTCGAACAAGGCATTTAGGTTCTATGTCACTCAATGTTTTCCTAAACGGTAAACGGTCTTTACACGGTCACCCTTCGTTTAGCGTTTAGGTTGTTTACATGGTGTTTAAACGAAGTTAAACGGTCTAAACGGTTTTGTACTTTTAAAAAATACATATAATTATATATGTGCATGTAAAAAATCAAATATTCTAGCATTTATACATATTTATCCGAGTAAAAATCAATTATTTTGGTATGTATATATTTATGCATGTGAAAAGAACCAAATATAGATATTTATGCATATAACATATCAAGTGTACACATTTATAAATATAATAAACTTAAGTATACAAATTTATTCATACAAAACTGAACTAGATTTACCTCATCTTCGCCTAAACAGCCTTTTAAACAGATGTTTAGCCCGTTTAATGTTGTTTATCTCCGTTCCGTTTAGGCTGTTTAGACCGTTTTTCTATTTTTTTTACCGTTTAAACGGTCAACCGTTTAATTTCCGTTTACCCCCTAAACAAAACAATTTACCACCATTTATTGTCCGTTTAAATGGCCGTTTAAACCGTTTAGGCGAACACTGATGTCACTAATCATCACGAAAGGCATGATCCAGCAAGGAAGAAAAAGCTGGCTATAAAAACACTATATACGATAAGTGTAACTTCTTTAGTACTTCGTTACATGGCTGTCAAAAGCATTACTTAACATTTTCATATGCAAAACACACAGTGCCCCAAGCAGAAGCCTGGGAGTGTACATTGTGGATACTATATATGTTCTATGATGAGTAACACCGGTGCCTCCAAGAGACACCCCTTAAGAGTAAGTTTGAGCCTCTTCACCCGTAGTATAAAAACTTCATACATGGTATAAAATACTAAACCGAAACTTGTTCTTTTGTAGTGGAGAGAAGAGAATGAAATGAAAAGAGACCCATACAAGGATGACCAACTCTTAGAGCTCGTCGGCGACCTTCGCAACTTCATATTGGACCAGATTGTACAGGTCAAAGGCGCCTACCATGACCGAGAGTCTGACTTAGGTACAAATCATCAGTACCAACACCTTCATGAGACTGAAAGACTAGTTGTAGAACGTTGATAACAATGTGTATGGAATTTGTATATTTAATGATGGATTGTATATATTCTTGTGAATTGGACTTGTAATTATAGTTTATATAATACTCTTGTGCTTGTAGTCGCGGTCGAAACGCTGGTCGCGGGACGTTCGGCAACGCGAACGCGGTTCGGAACGTTGGTCGCGGGGCGTTCGGCAACGCGATTTTAAATTTTAAATTTGAATTTTTTTTGCGGGAAAACGTACTGTAGGGGCGGTTCAATACCTACAAACATGTATTTGTAGGGGCGGCTGGTATCCTTACAAATTGATTTGTAGGGGAGGCTGGAAATACAAGCCGCCCCTACAAATAGATTTGTAGGGGCGGCCTGGGAACCGCCCCTACAAATGTATGATTTGTAGAGACGGTTCGGTTGGGGCGGCTGGCCAAACCGCCCCTACAAAGGGTTACGAGCCGCCCCTAAAAATTGATTCTGTAGAAGTGAGACATGCAGATTGCGATCAAACTGTCAACTTCGAACTTGTGCTTGTGCCCTTGTGGTCCGGATTTGTGATAAGCGATTGTCAACGTGATTCGCATTTTGGGTTGAGTTTGTGAACTAATCATGGTGTGAGTTGGGTTATGCAACATATCTCTTGGCTTGTGGTACGCCTGTGTGGAGCTCCGAGGCAGTGCCGCTCGTAGAATTTTAAGGGCCATCTAACGATCTCGTCGCAACGGCCTTTCTTGACCATGTATAAAATCTTATAATATATAGACGCTAATTTTACTTACAAAACGAAAGCAAATTCAATAACATATTTTTAATTTAACATGTCTAATAATTATTGAGGAACAATGTAGATTAAGCAATATATTTATAGATGTATGATAATTATCGAGGAACAATGTAGATTAAAAAAACAATATATTCATTTTCTTTTCTCACCCATGACAAATATTTCTTAGGTAACATTCTAAAATTCTAACATCTAAATTAGAAGAAAAATATGACTATATGGGTACAAAGTACTAGAAGTCTAGAATACTATACAAATAATTAATTTGGATTAAAAATAAAAAGGAAAAAATACCTTGGGCCTAAACAACTGATCGGTGATCGCAATTCGTAAGAAGCCAAGAATAAGATGTCGTCGTCGTGGAGCCCTGCCTGGTCGCCATCCTCGTGCGCCGTGTCCGTGTCTCCGGTAGTCTAGCTCTTCACGGCGGCACGGCTCGTCATCTCCGCGTGTGTAAGGCGCACGTCGCGAACTCACGATCAGAGTGTGCTGTGTGCAGCGTGACACCTCGCCTGCTCTCTATCCGAGGGCTGTGGAGAAAGAAAACTAGGAAAGAAATACGGATGTTGTCTTTTTGGACCGCCTGGCTAGTTCTATATCTCTTCTCATTAGTTTGCTAATGCCTAATAAATTAAAGAACCTGGGGTTTGTATACCTGACCTTGGACCCCTCCTCCGTTTGGGCCGTCGGCCATCGCACCTCGTGCCCTACCCCAAGGGCCGGCACTGCTCGGAGGGCGGTGGTCGACGGGCGAGGTGAAACAAATTTTGTACTTTTTTTTTAATGACAGGACTAACTAAAATCTCAGAAATTCATTATTTGTAGGAAAACAGCGGAACAAGTTTTGGGACCTCCTTGCATGAGCTGGGAGTTTGCTTTGTTTTTCCGTTGTAGTATATCGTCATCGAAACCCTGCTGCACTAGCTAGCACATCATCTTGTATCTCCGCAGGTAGTTCTCATTTAGCTTTAATTTGAAAGGCCATGTGCTCTCCGTTGGTTGTTTCCGGTGGCCACTGCACAGTATAGTTTTTTTTCACAACATTTGCTAGGCCTCGTGTAGATTACAATTTTTTGCAATCTGGACACTGTAGCACGTTTTGTTTGTATTTGATAAACTTTGTTCGATCATGGACTAACTAGGCTCAAAAGATTTGTCTCGTGATTTACAACAAAACTATGCAATTAGTTACTTTTTTACCTACATTTAATGCTCCACATACATTCAAAAATTGATGTGATAGAGAGAGAGTGAAAAAATTTGGAACTTTGAGGCAATCTAAACAAGGGCCTAACTAGGGAGCCCTTGTTTAGTTCGCGAAATTTGGATTTTGGGGCTACTGTAGCACCTTCGTTTTTATTTGGCAAATAGTGTTCAAACATGGACAAATTAGGCTCAAAACGTTCGTCTCATAATTTCCCACCAAACTGTGTAATTAGTTTTTCTTTTCGTCTACATTTAACGCTCCATGTACGGGCCGCAAACATTCAATGTGACAGGTACTGTAGCAACTTTTTGGAATTTGGGTTGGAACTAAACAAGGCGCTTGAGTATTGATCACTCTCAACTGAATTTTCTGTCACCGGCTGGCCATGAATCTGAATGTGATTGATTTGCATTACACCCACCATTGCCAGACCGCGCGCGACAAAGTAAAATAGTTCAGCCGGTCTGACATAACCGCATGCCATGTCCTCGTGTCAGCGCAGTGACAATATAATACACTTGGCACCCTAATGTTCATTTGTTAAAGCAACCCAGACCTCGTTTACTTTGAAAAAAAAGTGAACTCGATGAATAGTAACCACTTTCGTCTTATTTGGTAAATATTGTCCAATCGTAGACCAACTAGACTCAAAAGATTCATCTCGTGATTTTCAACTAAACTATATAATTGGTTATTTTTTTACCTACATTTAATACTCCATACAAATAGCTAAAAATTGATGTGATAGAAAGAGAGTGAAAAAACTTAGAATTTGGATGGCATCTAAACAAGGCGCCAGTGTCCTCACTGGCATGGTATCTGCATCCGATGCAGTCACACGTGAAGCTTGCAGCGACTCGAGGCAATTGCATGTCAGTGTATAGGGCACCAAGTATCTACCAGCTGGTGCATCCAGACATGCAGATTGCGATCAAACTGTCAACTTCGAATTTGTGCACGTGCCTTTGTGGTTGGGATTTGTGATAAGTAAAGTGATTGTCAACGTGATTCGTATTTTAGGTTGAGTTTGTGAACTAATCATGGCGTGAGTTGTGTTATGCAACATGTCTCTTGGCTTGTGGTACGCCTGTGTGGAGGTCGGAGGCAGTGCCGGTCCTAGAATTTTAAGGGCCCTCTGACGATCTCGTCGCAACGGCATTTCTTCACCATGTATAAAATCTTATAATATATAGACGCTAATTTTACTTGCAAAATGAAAATAAATTCAATAACATATTTTTAATTTAACATGTCTAATAATTATCGAGGAATAATGTAGATTAAGTAATATATTTGTAGATGTATAATAATTATCGAGAAACAATGTAGATTAAAAAAGTAATATATTTGTTTTCATTTCTCATCCAACTTAAAAATTTCTTAGGTAATGTTCTAAAATTCTAATATCTAAATTAGAAGAAAAAATAACTATATAGGTATAAAGTCCTGTAAGTCTGAAATACTATGCATATAATATTTTCATCGCCTTTGTGGCGAGATCAAAGCCTTTGTGGCGAGTTCGCTTCGTTCGCGCCTCGTCCGGACGGAAGCCCCGCCCTTCCCCGCACGGACGGACCTGCCTCGTCCCCGACGACCCCGCCCTTCCTCATCCGCCTCGTCCTCGCCTTGCGGACGGACGCGGACGCGCGTCATCCTCGCCGGTGGCCAGGCCTCCCTCCGCATCGTCTGCGCCGGCGTCCGCAGCTCCCTCCGCCTCGTCACCGACGGACCCCGGCCTTCACCCTCGTGCTCGCCTAGCGGACGGAGCGTCGTCCTCGCCGGTGGCCGGCGGACCTCCCTCCGCCTCCTCCTAAGATGCACGACTCACGAAGGCTGCGGCGGCGGCGGCGCGGCCGTGCAGGACATAAGGATGCTGCGGCGGTGTTCTTCATCCTCGTGGTCATTCCTTGCTCATGGAGCCGCAGAGGCAAGAGACGTGATGCTCAGATATGAAGGTTGCATTCTGGGCACATTCAGAATGGAGCATATGTGGAATTATATTTTCATCGGAATGAAACACTCTATCTGCAACAAGATTTACTAATCTATCTGTGTTTATTCTAGAAAACATGTCTGTGTTTATTCCAGAAAACCTTGTTTAATAGAGAAAATAGTTGCTCATGTGGCTGTATCTGAATGTTCTAAAATGGTAGCACATACATACAGGAACTAGTGTTTTCAATCAGCCTCTGAATTTGCAACATGCTGGTAGCACATACAGGAAGTAGTGAATTTTCAGAAGTTGTGTGATTTGGTGCAGCAGGACTGTATGGTGCAGCAGCTCTGTTTCCTTGTTTGCAAAATGCCATCTTGTTTGCAGATGCTCTGTCCTAGTAGCTCTGTATGCTCCAAAGTGCAAGATTTGATATTTCTGCTTGCTCATAGCTTGTTTGGTGTGTACAGAAGTAGCAGGGAAAAGGAGGTTAAAGAACGAGCCATGGTGACTTTCTGGACAGCAAGGATGATTTTGCTAGTTATGTTGGTAATCAGCTGATGGCGTGATGATTTTGCTTGTGTCCTGTTGCTACTGATCAAGTTTCTTTTGTAACTTGATAATGGCACCAGAGATTGCTGTAATCAAGGTTTTTTTTTATGCCGAACTCTATTTTCTGTGATCAAGTTATCAAAGCAAGCAGGTTTAGTTTGTATTTTTCTGCCACCATATATTGATCGATCTGTTTTGTCTCCATGGTTAACGCTAATTATTAATTAATTAACCCGCTCGATCTTGCACCGTCGTCAACCACGAGAGATTCCTGGCTTGGGCCTCTCATCTTTTGCCCTTTTGCTGGGTGTTCGTGCCTCTTTTTTACAGGGCACCGAGTGATTGTGGCGCCTGCAGGGGACAGCCAGTGGTGATTCACCCTCTGCCCAAAAATAAAATTTATCTGTCGCCCAGAAGGCCAGAAATCCCAGAGGTTGGCGTGGCGACCGGCGATTTACACATTTCAAAGCTTTCATGTTCGCCTTCAGCCATCACAAGCTCAAGATCTAGAGAGAGAGAGCTCCCAATCCATCACAAGGTCAAGAAGGCTTGTTAGCGTCGTCGTCGGTCATGACATCCCACACAGTATTAGCTGCAGGACTAGTGTGGCTAGGTGCGGCGGTCGTGGTGCCATGGCTCGCCGCCGGGGAGAGTGAGATTGGTGGTGCGGAGTGCCAAAGATCATGCGGCGGCGTAGACATTCCTTTCCCGTTCGGAATGGGAACTGATCACTGCTGGCTGCTGGGATTTGAAATCTCGTGTAAGGACACCGGTAACGGCGTCCTTAAGCCGTTCTTGGTTACCATGAACCATCGTACTAAAGGAAAAGATGCTGTAGTGGAGGTCCTCAACATCTCTCTGGAGCAAGGTGAAGTGAAGGTGCTCCACTCTATCTCTTCGTACTGCTACGACGCTGCATCCGGGATGATGGTGTCCAGCGAGTGGAGCTGGAGCTTGGCCAATTACAGTTTCTCCAGCACGGCCAACAAGTTCACGGTGGTTGGGTGCCGGGCGCTGGCGTACATCGGCGACACCAGAGGGAACAACGTTGCTGCTATGTACCAGACCGGGTGCGTGGCCATGTGCTTCGACGGCAAGATGTCCCTAAACCCTTGCTCCGGAATGGGATGCTGCCAGACGGCCATCCCCAAGGGTCTGCAGTATTACCAGGTGTGGTTCGACCATCGGTTGAACATGTCGGGGATCGACGGCGGCGGCGGCCTCGGCCCCTGCAGCTTCGCGGTGCTCATGGACTCGTCCAACTTCACGTCGTCGACCTCCAGCTCCAACAACATCTCCTCGCCGGAGTTCATCAACAATAACTCACCGTCGGCATTCAACAGCTCCCGTGGAGGAAAGGCGCCGGTGGTCCAACGGGCACGACGACTGCAAGAAAGCAGTCGGAAGCCCTGGATACGCGTGCGGTAGCATCAACAGCTTCTGCTCTGACGCAGCCAGCGGACGAGGCTACATCTGTAAGTGCAACCAACGTTTCGAGGGCAACCCATACCTTCCTAACGGCTGCCAAGGTGAATCCACTTTCCTAGCCTCTTTGTTGTACTATCTCACAATCCTTTATGCACATAATATGTTGTAACTATATTTTTAAAAACTTTATCGAAACATAGCCTTCTTCAATCTCATTTTGTTCGGTATATTTTTTCCAACAATAATAATCTTTAAACGGTTCGGACTCAAGCTTTTAAAAATTTAAACAACAAAAAAATTTCATGCATGCATACGTGTCAAGTGATTGGTAGATGTGAGATTGAATTAAGTAGTTAAATAAGTGCCGATTGTAATGTATATTGGTTCCCACATAAGCGGTCTATAGTTAGTATTATTTGCTCACAATGTCCAGCCAACAAGTAGTTCATAAGGTGAGTTCCACCAAAGATTAAACAATTTTGTATACAACCAACTCCTCCACCTCCACGAGAGCAAGAAAGAGGGCGGAGAGAAAATAAACATTTCTTTATTTCTTATAGGTAGTCCGTATGTCTATAGACTTTCTATGAACTACTATATGATTATCTCTCCACAATAGGTCAGCTAGTTGGTAGAGAATATTTATTCTAATGGACTACTTTACTGTCACATTGTGCTCTTATACCTGAAGTTTTAACTCAGGAAGCAGACAGAGTTGCGACTGTTTTTGTTTTTGTTGTAAGTGCACGTGTGTTGGTTGTAGTTGCGCGTGAGAGGCAACTTAATTTAAGAAAAAACAAACAAAAGGTGCGCGGGAGAAACGGATGTGTGCACAGCACACACTGTTCGTGGATATAAACTAGATAGAAATTATATATATGATCCTTTGGCATGCTTTTGGACATATACATGTTATGTTTAATAACTGGATGTTCTATTGCAGATATTGATGAGTGCCTTGACCGTAAACAATACCCATGCCACGGAGTGTGCACGAATACAGATGGTTCATTCACTTGTGATTGTCCTACGGGCACCCGAGGAAATGCATCTATTGGAGAATGCCACAAAGATCCCTTTCCTCCAGGAGCACAGGTGGCCGCTGGTACGAGCATTTTTCTTAAGCTGCAACACTTCGATTTTTATTTATGGAAAGCTTGCAGGTTCGCATGTTGAGCTCAGTTTGGCTTGCTGTCGAACTAATTTGATTTTTACTACAAATAAAATAGACACATAATACCCTTAAAATCCAACGGTGATACTTTTGGGGATCCCAAATTTGTTTCACCGGTACTTCGAAGTTGTAGAAGCACATTCAGGCCTTCAGATTTAGTGCGTTGCTGCTACACATAGGGAGTCGGACCACAATTCACTCGATGTAATAACACCTAATTAAAGAATTAACTTGCTCAATTGCACAGCTAGACTTTGTATGTCATCATTTCTTTATACAAGTCCTACTACCTCCAATGGTATTTTAGAATTATTATATTATATATTTTTATTAAGAGCATCTCTATAATTTTTGTAAAACAACACTCTAATTTAGTTTGTTTTCTTGCAAAAAGAGGAAAAATCCTCTCTAACAGTTTTGTAAAGCAACTCCATATGGTCAGCCCTGTTTGGCCTGGCTCCATACTTTTTATTTCATTATTCCCCAATCTTTCAAATAATTTTACTTAACTTTTTTTATTTATAAAGCTTTCACTTTGGTCATTATTGCATGAAAGCTTCCACTTTGGTCATGATTGCATTAAAGCTTTCAAGGTATGCGCTACATCTTGTTTGTTTTTAATATAATATATAACCTCCTGTGCCCGATTAAATCATTTTCTATAAAGTTTAAAACAGATTGGTGCCACAGAAAAACAAAAACTACAGTACCCTTCATCAGTCTTTAGTTCCTTCTTTTAGTTCCAAGATAATCGGTTTTGCCTATTAAAATTTACTACTCCACTCAATTGAACCCCATTATTTGCTCCATGAGTTAATCACTACTATGAACACATTTTTCAAAGGCACATGTTAATATAACCTGCCTCTAGCAAGGCGCCTATGTTAATCAAGATTTTCATTGGTAGGGAACTTGTGGGTCTCTGAAAATGAATTTGGCAAATAAAATAAGCTGACAGCCTAGTTAGCGTGTTGTCCGAGCCCACTAAGCCCACCGTGGAGGTCCACCATCTTCATCACCGAGTATGATGCCAAGATCTTGCAGGATTTGTCTCATCCTCGTGTATCGCAGGATCCGCCTAAACCTCGCCGAATCAGTGAGCTGCCAAGCCACACAGCCACGTCAACCCACCTAGATCTAGCAAGCTACCATGCCGTGCCACCATGCGAACCTATCTTGATCCACACCAAGAAACCATGCCGCGTTGCCATGCCGATCCACCTAGATTCAAACTCGGTGAGGACAGGGAGATGTTTGGACACAAAGATGAATCCTAGCTAGGGTGTACCACATCTATGTTGCTTCCTCACCGCCCTCATTGAGGTGCTCCGCCCACCTCGAGGTAGATCTCATCCACGAGACTCGAAATCTCGATTGGTGGCCACCAGGAAAGAGAGGGTCGGCAACCACATGGAGGCGAAGGGACAACTGCACGTCATCGAAATGCCTTCGGTCCACAACCCAGCTGGGCCGTCGCTGATAAGAGGGTGGTGAGAGAAAGGGCCCTCCACTAGATCTGCCCTTGGCCACCCCCGTCGGATCATGGTGGCGAGAGAAAGGGCTGGCCACGCTGCATGGGCCTTCTGGATCTTCCTTAACCCTTGGTTGTTTGCGCCACCGTGCCTCGCGTCTCAGCCACTCCCAGGTCACGCTTCTACGCTTGGCGACTCCCTGCTCCCCCGCACACCAAGGCCATGCCTTGCTCCTCGCACACTCTGCCATGCCACACCTTGCAAGCGGAGAGAAGAGGGAGGGTGGGTGTTGTGGGGAAGAAGAAGAAGAAGAGGGAGGGATGTCGACTGTGGGGGAGAAGATGGATGGCGACTATGGGGGAGATGGACTATCGAGGTAGGGTTCTCTATCCTTCCTTATATATCTGAGGAGTTAAAATGGGTTGTTGGGCTACACCTCAATTGACAAAAGCTCTCTTCAGAGTTCTGCCTTGGAAAATGACTTCCATTCTTAGAGGCAGACCTCTCCCAACTACATTAATTGATTTACAAAGGTGAGGTCCCTCAAAAAATGGTTGGTCTCCCTCAGGGGCCGTTCGTTTCGCCGGGAATGACTGCACGGAAGGATTCCTGGCCGGAACTGTTAGCTAATTTATATAAGGCTTAACTTCCTGGAAGGAATCCTAGCCTCATTTTGCTCTAACCGAACGAGGCCTCAATAAATAAAATGGCATGTCTCCTAAAATTGGTTTTGTGCTAGTGAATGTGGGTTTGACTTCCAAGAGTGCGCTCTAGTGCCTTTGAGGAAAAATAAATGTGACACAGTTAAGCTCTAGAAGTGGATTTAATCTAAGACAAGTTCTTAGCCCGAGAGTTAATTTAAGAGGAGCAGTATATATATATGTCTATTTTGTACAACTTCACTCCCTAATTTTTAGCTCTAGCTTCTAATTCTCCACTACTATAGCAGGCTGATCACAGTTGTTTCGAAAACCCCCATCACCGCCAATTTTTGGCCTAGGCAGTGAATTGTTGACGATGATGATCAAGGTCATCACCGCCGGTTCATAACCAGCTGTGATATGATGCTAACACCACTGCATTGGCGTATACTCCGTCAGTGTACAGGTCATGATCACCATTGCCTTGATGCATGAGCAGTCTGTGTCCTGGTCAAGTTCACCATCGCTTTGGCGGACGATCCGTCTGTGTCGAGGTCATGATCATCGTCACTTTGGAGTACAATACGCCTGTGATGATCCTATAATTGGTGTCGGTTTACTAAATGACTTGGCGGTGATGGTGTTTTGATCCCCACCCCATCGTATGTTACACCTGTTGCGTTGATGATTGGTTCACCATCGTGGTACAGTCCGACGGTGACGAGAAGTTTTGTGACCAACGGTGAGTGGTATGATGCGGCGGTGATGAGCATACGATAAATGGTGGTTCTATGCATAACCGACGGTGATGGAATGGTCTTTAGGTTTTCACAATATATTTGTTAATTCAGATGGACCTCAATAGCTTACTGAACACACCATACATATATAATCATTAAATCCATACATCATATCCACAAAAAGTGTACTTTTAACAATAACAATCCACGCTAACATATCAAGTGTGTAAATTGATGTACTAACATAGGCTGCCATTTTATTACATGATAAGGCACTGATATCTACAAACTTACATAACAAAAATGAGCTAGTTATGCTCTTGCTATGTGCCACTAGTGCCTGCAAAGCAAGGTAAATATAATTAGTGTATCCTTCAGATTGTGGTAGCCAATGCACCATACAACCCCTCCTCCTGATCTCTGAAATAATCCTTACCAGAGACTCATTTTTGGGCTCCTGGCACAATATTATTCAATTCGGAGCCATAGCAGGAAATTTGTTACAAAGCAGGAGAATTAATAATATTCAACACACCATTTTTTATTACTAAGCCAAAATTAGCCTATATATAGAATCAAAAGAACTGTCTACCTAAAAAAACACATGTCGTAACAATAAGATGCAACAATTGCAGCATTTCTACTCTGCTAATGACTCGATTATAGACAATATAGCTAGTGACCATAGCTAGCAATTATATACTCTCTCCATTACGAATTATAAGTCGTTTTGGTTCTTTTACATACATGGTTTTTGCTATGCATCTAAATATATACATTATTTGTAGACACATATATAGTAAAGCTATGAATCTAGAGAAGACAAAACGATTTACAATTTCGAATAGAGGGAGTAGTAATTTTGATAGATTGTTCAACATATATAGTTTCTATAGTGTCTACATAATGCTTTTTCTCTGTCAACTGAACATGGATACATTATTAATTAATTTCCGATTACCATATCTCTCCAGGAATTTTGGCCGGACTTTTGGTTGCCCTGATTGCTTTTCTTTCCACCGAAGTTTTCCGCCACAAGGCGAGCAAGAAAAGACAAGGCTACTTTGAGCAACACGGAGGCCGCATGCTGTTGCGAATTCTCGAAACAGATGACAACAACATCGCCTTCACCTTATACGACAGAGGAGACCTAGTGAAGGCCACACGTGGCTTTCACAAGGCCAACATCGTCGGGGAAGGAGCACATGGCACCGTCTACAAGGCCACCCTCGGCACTGACACTGTCGTGGTGAAGCGATGCAAGCAGATCGAGAAGAGCCGGACGGATGAGTTCGTCCAGGAGCTGGTCGTGCTCTGCCGCGTCAACCACCCAAACATCGTCAGGCTCCTCGGCTGCTGCCTCCATTTCGTGGTGCCCATGCTCGTGTACGAGTTCGTGCCCAACGGGACCCTGAGCGATCTGCTCCACGGCAGGCCTCGGCGCCGGGTAGTGACGCTGCCAACCCGGCTGAGGATCGCCGCGGAGACCGCGGAGGCCCTGAAGCACCTGCACTCGCCGCCGCACCCGACGCTCCACGGCGACGTCAAGCCGCAGAACATTCTGCTCGGCGACGGATGGGTCGCTAAGGTGTCCGACTTTGGGTGCTCAACTATCAACGACAACGTGCAGGTGGTGCCCAAGGGCACGCTGGCCTACCTTGACCCTGAGTTTCTACAGGACTTCCACTACGTGAAAAACGGTTTGTAGCAACGGGACAATTTTTTTGTAGGGACGGTTGGTGATGAAACCGCCCCTACAGTGACGTGCTCGGGAGCCCAGAGACCAGCCGCCCCTACAAATGAAACAGCAGGGGCGGCTGGTGATACGAGCCGCCCCTACAAATAGGTCTGATTTGTAGGGGCGGCTCAATCACCAGCCGCCCCTACAAATGCTGCCGCCGGAACCCAAACCTGGGCTTGGGCCTCACTTTTGCTGGTAGGGCACTGAAACCCGCAGGCATGTTAAGCCTATCAACGATCTAATCCCTCGATCTGAATCGAACGGCTGAAGTTCGTCCAACCAGCGACAAAACTACCCGTCGGACATCCGAAACCCTAGGGTTTCATTCTCACTTATCCATCCGACGCCGCACTCTCTCTCACTCGCTCTCTATCTCTCTCACCCAACGGCGCTTAGATCCGTGGGCCGCTACTACATCCGCGCCGAGAGCCCCGACGTGGAGGCCGCCTGCACGCTCCTCCTCGAGCTCTATGTGCGCGCCGGGTGCCCGCGCCTCCGGGGACAGGGGAGGGAGGGGCGGAGCTGCTGCTGCGGCAGGAGGCCCGCGAAGCCACGCTGACGGGGCGCAGCGCGCCGCCTCCTACGCGTCAGCGGCGGCAGGGTCGGCGATGCGGTCGGCGCTGCGGGCGCCCACGGCCTCGCTCTCTTCATGGCTGCCTTTGGGGTGCCGGTCGAGTTCGCTGCGTAGGAGCTTTGCGACCTTGTAGAAGCTGCCGACGTCTCCATCTGCGTGGAGGTGCTCAAGGCCTCCAAGCTCTTTGTCAGGAAGATGCGGGGTGAGAAAAATGAAATCTACTTCCCTCTTCTTCCCCTGAACCTTGATGACATTCAAGCGTTTTAGATTTTCCATGTGCCAATTCAGATTTCAGATCCTTTCGGTGCGCCTGTCATCCGGCGACGGATCTAGGGTGGTGGTGTCCCCCGTGGCATCTTTATACCCTCTCCCGGTCTCCTCCGTAAACCCTAGCCGCCAGTATCGTGCTAAAGCTGAACTGTTGATCCGTCTTCCAAGCTCTGGTAAGTCTCTCAGTTATCCTTTGTGCCTGGTACAGTTGATATGCGCGTTGTGAGGCTGAGACATCATAGGCGTGGCTTGTGAAGCGGGATTCGATGGGGTTTGCGCCTCCGTCCATGGATCGGTGGATCCTATTGGGGAGTTTTGTGCCGTTGCTTTGGTCTTGGCTAGACTCTTGCCGCCATTGCACGGCCGGCTGCAGCTGGCTTCTGGGCGGCCCCGTTGTTGCGTATTCTTTTGCCTCTGCTTGTATTGAAAGCAAGTAAGGTTCACAAGTCCTTGTTCAAGTAAGGATGATTGTTTCGGTGAGATTTTAGGGGCCCTGATAATGATTGGAAAATTGATGGAAGTTTCTACGGTGAGATGTAGTTTGTTCATGGACCAAACGATAAGAGAGTAGCAATTTGGGAATATTAGAGAAATTTCTTTGTAGTTAGGATTGTATAAGAAAACGCAAGGATTTCATGCAGAGGTGCCTGTTGTGATCTGGTTTGGTGGTTGCTGCTTCTTTCTTTCTCAGTCCTATTGCTGTTCATGACCGTGTCCAGCGATAGGAATATGATTCATCTTTGTTTTGCATCCTTGTGTAAGCACTAAGCACTATGTGTTTGTCCTGTTCTTTGTACGTCATTGCATCTAATAGTTAATACTAGTACCAGACTGGATAAAAAAAACTTCAGTACCCCCTCTGCAGGGTCTCCTGCTTTTGTTTGCTGCGATTCTTGTTATTATTGGGAGTAATTCCTCTTTATTCTCGTTGGATTTATTAGGTATCATTCCTCTGCGCTGAATCAAGATGTATCTCCAGTACTACATCAACGAGAAAGGGGACAAGGTCTACACCACCAAGGTTTGTGTATGAGCTTGCACTTAAGTTTCTCTGAATGGCTGATGATTTTGGGTGTTACTTGTTAGCCTCTGCTAATTTGGGTGTCTGTGTTCTTGCTTTGCAGAAGGAGTCGCCTCTTGGGGTGCCGACGCAGCCTGCTCACCCAGGTACACTGCCTTTGTTCACTGGAGTTACCTTTGCTGCTTCTGTTATAACTTGCCTGTCAAGATATGATAGTTGGATAGTTTTCTTTTGTTGGCTATAAGGATGCAGAGTCATGGTTGTCTAATTATGAGCAGTTGGCATGTTTCTAGACCCCCTAACCGATTTGTGTCATTCATCCAATAGTATGTTGTATCTTCAATTTCTTCTGCGTTTAGATTCTGGATATTTTGAGCAGACAAATAAAAAATTGCTTGCGCAACTTTTAAGAATGGAGTTAAGAGTACCGGTACCTATCAAAGCTACAGATCATTCTTTCTTTTCCTGTGACAATTCCCTGTGCTTTATATGATCAATATGAACTCACTAGGCATTCGCATAATCTAGAGTTCTAGTCAATCATGAATGGCTTTACCATGAGCACTGTTTGCCAGGTTAAAGCATCATTCTGTTGTATCATATTGGACTAGATGTAAATAGACTGTAGAGAGATAGAAGCTATCGTACTTTACCTGAGGCGAACACTTGCATTGTGGATGTATAGGACCAAACAAAGATGTAACCTGCAGAACTGAAACATGTGGAATTCATTATTTTTTATGGTTGCATTTGTGATTTTGATTGTTTAATAATTTGGGTGACCATGGACCTCGCATCATGATTTACTAAAATATTTCCTTGTGGTGCAGCTCGCTTCTCACCAGATGACAAGTACTCTCGCCAGCGGTTCCTATTGAAGAAGAGATTTGGACTTCTGCCAACTCAGCAGCCAGCACCGAATTACTGAAGCTTCAACTGTCCAACCATGCATGTTCAGTTCGTGAATGTTGAATGGGTATTAAGAACATAAATCAAACACGGCTAGGCACTACTTTTCATATATCTATGTGCAGTCTCATAGTTTAAATGAACAGCAAGCACAATAATTTGCACCGTGTATTGTCATAGAATATTTGTTATAATCTGGTATAAATAAATGTTCTGATCGAATTTGAATTGTAAATTTAATTTTTTTTGGCGAAAAATTGATTTGTAGGGGCGGTTTGTACTGTAGCCGCCCCTACAAATCGATTTGTAGAGGCGGCTGGTGTTTCTAAACCGCCCCTATAAATCGATTTGTAGGGGCGGCTACAGTATCAGCCGCCCCTACAAATCGATTTGTAGGGGCGGACTGAGAACCGCCCCTACAAATACATGATTTGTAGAGACCCTTGCGTAGGGGCGGTTGGCCGAACCGCCCCTACAAATGCTTATTAGCCGCCCCTAAAAACCATACCTGACGTAGTGTTCCAGATAACCGAGAAGACCGACGTCTACAGCTTCGGGGTCGTGCTGATTGAGCTCTTGACTGGTAAGAACCCACAGGCCAAAGAATGGAAGAACCTGACCACAACGTTTCAGGACAGGATGGGAAATGGCACCCTTGGTGATCTTCTAGACGCTGACATAGTCGACGAAGGGAGCATGGGACTGATATATGCAGCTGCCAAGCTAGTGAGCCGATGCATCGCTGCTCCGGGTAATGCAAGGCCGGCCATGGGACAGGTCGCTGTGGAGCTTCGGCAACTTTCGGATGAAATGCCGGAAAGCCCCTGAGGCGCGAGCGGCTCTCGAGGTTGAGGATGGCAGGTATAGCTACACTGCTACTGAGGGTGAAACTACTGGATTTTCTAATCTTCCTGCAGTGAGCACAGAACTCGCCCGATGATTTGGAACGGAGAGTTTATTGCTAAAGCCTACGTTAATTGTGTCATTATTTGGCACAGTCGCGTCCTGTTATATGTATTTTCTGTGTTTGTTACAGTAGTTCATGGAATGCTTGGTGCACCGTCCTCCGTCCATCTAATGACAATGATGGAAACGACCACCAAAAATGTAATAATCTGCATCACATTTGCCTGCAGACAGTTATGGATGACGACTTCCCGTCAATCAGAGCTTCTCTGTACAATTGATAGAATATAACCCTACACGCGCATCGTACACGGATTAGATATACAACTTGGCACATAACAATTATATATTGTTGAGATATACTCTAGAGAGTCTGATAGCTCTGGACCTGCTAGTTTCATACATCGAGTATAATATTGTTTGGATGATGCCTCCGCTAGCGCCATCGTTTGAGTAATAAACGCCTTGCATCCTGGGCAGCAACGTTTACCCCTCGTCGAGCTACAATCGAGATGAACGAGTGACACCAGATTACCTGTCGTCGAGTACCCAGCTCCATAGTTCCAGCTGGGAGCACGCCTTAAACGACCCGTCAAATATCGACCAGCAAACTTGTCCGACTCAATCGCCCACTTTTCGTGGTCTTCAGGGGCACGCTCGCAAATTCGACTAAGAGCAACTCGAAGAGACTCTTCATATCCTTACTAATTGCTAAAAATAGAGGTTTGATGAAAGAAATACCCTCCTAAAGGTCTTTATTTGTTATCCCAATATACCTAGAGAATTTTCTATTTTGGATTTCACGCTAGCCAAATATAGAAAACGAAAATGACTCTCTAGAGTAGACACATGGTATAGAAAAATTTTTAGAGAGCGGAAAGATATAGAAAGCGATTATTATGTAAATGACTCTCCCAACGATGATTTAAAGAGTAAGCTTTATAAAGTTTCTCAAAGCTAAGAGCTAGTTGAGTTTTCCAGATGCACGCGCATCACCCATAGTTTGTAGTTGTACTTAGTTATATTTTAGTGTAGTTTATAGTTGTCAATTAACTTTCTTAAGACAAACAATTACATTGTCTTGAAAAAACAACTGCAACAAAATAAAAGACACAGTTACAGCATGAGTTACTACTCAATTATAACTTTGTGTAGTTTGTAGTTATAAATTTGAGACACATTTAACTTATTCACTACTCAGTTACATCAGATACTACTCCCTTATTCACTAGCTGGAGACACATCCTTGTTAATTATGATATTAAGTTATAGCCACTACCACAAAGATACCTTCAAAAAATATATCATTACCATGGCAGTTGTAGGAAACATTCAAGGAAATGCATATAAATATTTCCTCCATTTAGAAAAAAATACAATTCTAGCATGGCATCAAATTAAAGTACCTTGAGTTTGACTGACTATATAAAAATATAAATATTTATTATGAGATATATTTTCATAACAAATAATTTGGTGTCATAAATGTTAATATTTTTCTATATATTTGATCAAAATTTAGGTATTTTAATAAAAAAAATGCACCTAGAATATTGCATTCTGAACAGAGGTAATATATGAGATTAGCTCAATGATATGCTTAGTACTTACAGGCCGGTTTTATCAGTTTCCTCTATGCATGCCACATTATTATAGGGTACATGCATATACCAGGCCTACACTATGATCCTTTATTTAGATGCATTTACTTAACTCTGAACCTTCTTGAAACTCAGCCTACGGGAGATCTAATGAAAATATTATATATGGCATGCTTTTGGACATATACATGTTATGTTTAATAACTGGATGTTTTATTGCAGATATTAATTGATGAGTCCCTTGACGGTAAAAAATACCCATGCCATGGAGTGTGCACGAATACATATGGTTCATTCGCTTGTGATTGTCCTAGGGTAGCCGAGGAAATGCATCTAATGCAGAATGCCACAAAGATCCCTTCCCTCTCGGAGCACGGGTAGCCACTGGTACGATCCAGCATTTTCTTATTCTTAAGTGGCAACGCATTTTTATTTTTATTTATGGAACTTGCAGGTTCACATGTTGAGCTCAGTTTGGCTTGCTGTAGAATTTTCTTTACCAAAAATAAAAGAGACACATAATACCCTTAAAGTCTAACGGTATTTCAAAGGTGCAGAAGCACATTGAGGCCTTCAGATTTACGTTAATGCTACTAGAACATAGGGAGTCGGACCACAATTTACTCGATGTTTCTGGTAATAACTAAAGAATTAACTTGCTCAATTGCATCATTAGACTTTTAGACACTACTACAAAAAAAATTTATAGAAATGCTTCTTTTTTTTAGGGACGGCTTTATATCCAGCCGTCCCTACAAATCAATTTGTAGAGGCGGTTAAGGAATCACTTCTACAAATCATTGATTTGTAGCCAAGCCTGAGTAGGGGCGGCTGGGCAAACCGCCCCTACGAATGCCCTGGAGCCGCCCCTACAAAGGTTGTGTATATGTAATCATTTCTTTATACAAATCCTACTACTTTCAATGACTTCCACAGTCCCAAAAGAGTGTCACTATAGGTCGTGTTGGTCAAACTATTAGTTTTATTAAATTTGTAGAAAATATTGACAACATTTATATCTCTATAATAAATAAGTTTATTATAAAAATATATTCAACAATTAAAACTATCATAAAAACCCCGTCTCTTCTAGTGACCATTGCTAGCAATTATATGGTTCTATTGATAGATTGTTGACCGTACTATCAGTATCTATACATTCTCCACAGACAGCTGATCTTGGAATACATTATTAATTTCTGATTACCATATCTCTCCAGGAATTTCGGTCGCATTTTTTGTTGCCCTGCTGATTGCTATTCTTTTAAACCAAGTTTTCCTCAATAAGGAGAAGAAAAGACAAAGGTACTTTGAGCAGCACGGAGGCCGGATGCTGTCGCGAATTCTCGAAACAGAAGGCAACAAGACCTTCAAGTTATACGAAAGGGGAGACCTAGTGAAGGCCACACATGGCTTCCACAAGGCCTACATCGTCGGGGAAGGGGCACATGGCACCGTCTACAAGGCCACCCTCGGCACTGACACTGTCGCGGTGAAGCGATGCAAGCAGATCGAGAAGAGCCGGACGGATGAGTTCGTCCAGGAGCTGGTCGTGCTCTGCCGCGTCAACCACCCAAGATGTTTCGAGGCGCCCATGCTCCTGTACGAGTTCGTGCCCACGGGACCCTGAGTGATCTAATTCATGGCAGGCCTCGGCGCCGGGTGACGTTGCCGACCCGGCTGAGGATCGCCGCGGAAACCGCGGAGGCCCTCGCGCACCTGCACTCGGAGCCGCACCGGACGCTCCACGGCGACGTCAAGCCGCAGAACATTCTGCTCGGCGACAAATGGGTCGCCAAGGTGTCCGACTTTGGGTGCTCAACTATCAACGACAACGTGCAGGTGGTGCCCAAGGGCACGCTGGCCTACCTTGACCCTGAGTTTCTGCAGGATTTCCAGATAACCGAGAAGACCGACATCTACAGCTTCGGGGTCGTCCTGATTGAGCTCTTGACTGGTAAGAACCCGCAGGCCAAAGAGTGGAAGAACCTGACCACAACGTTTGAGGACAGGATGGGAAATGGCACCCTTGGTGAGCTTCTAGATGCTGACATAGTCGAGGAAGGGAGAATGGAACTGATCTATGCGGCTGCGAAGCTAGTGACCCGATGCATCGCTGCTCCAGGCAATGCAAGGCCGGCCATGGGACAGGTCGCCGTGGAGCTTCGGCGATTTTCGTATGAAATGCCGGAAAGCGCTGAGGCGCGAGCGGCTCTCGAGGTTGAGGATGGCAGGTATAGCTGCACCGCTACTGAGGGCGAAACTACGGGACTTTCTAATGTTACCGCACTGAGTACAGAACTCGCAAGGTGATATGAGATCATGGTTTTACATAGCAGGCTATAGCGCCTAGCTACTGGAGACAGACCACACCTATTGCTCTTTTTGCTGCTATGTCAGCTAAGACCACTATATTGCACTTTAGTGCCGCTAAATTGCATAGTTTTAGCTTTGAAATAGCGCACTACTTCGATTTTAGCTATAATATTGACAATCTAGTTATTATATACTTATATTATGTTTTAAAGTTTGTTTTTTGGAAAATTGGACAATTGAATTTCATGAATTACGTTATAATATTATATGTTGTAAAGTTTTCTGGACTCCTAAAACCTTTGAAATACATTTGCGCCCAACATATTTTATGATTGTCAATCAAGTACTTATATTTTTCATTGTTTTCTTACAAAACGCTATATGTGTTGGGGGAGCCCATACGGAGTATGGGCCAACTCTCCCTCGAAGAGGCCTGATGAAGGAATAATGGCGGAGGCTGTCCCTAAAACGGCGGAGGCTCTATCCAAAACGCCAGAGGCTCTCCCCAAGACGGCGGAGGCCCAGCACAGGAACAATGGCGGAGGTTCTCCCCGAGATGGCGGAGGCTCTCCCCAAGACGGCGGAGGCCTAGTGCAAGGATAATGGCGGAGGTTCTCCCCGAGATGGCAGAGGCTCTCCCCAAGATGGCGGATGACTAGTACAAGAATGACGATGAGTTTCTCCCTGGGACGGCGGAGGCTCTCCCCGGGACAGCGGATGCATAGTGCAGTGATCGTGGCGAAGGTGTTCCCTGAGGCGTTGGAGGCCCATCAAGGTGCGGGACGATCAAGTCAGCAAGGCATACGTGAGGACAGTTGATGGGCCTCCGGTGGGCGTCGGCTTAGGCCCAAGGTGAAGACATCGTGAGACGGTGTGATGAGAACACCCCTGAGGTTAGACACTAGGGCTGGAATATTCCTGGAATGTACCGTAGCAGTTGAGGGGCACTGTTGTAAACTCTGTAAAGTGGTAGTTGAGCCCTATAAATAGGGAACACTTGTAACTGTACAGGGGGCTGGTGAATGAATGAATGAAACCCTAGTTCTTGTGAGTCGGTATTTGATCCTCATTCTCTCTTTCAGGCAGTGCCTCTGCCGAAGCCAGAGTCTGAAGCCTCGGCCAAAGTCGAAGGCCTCCGCCCCTTTCTTACTCCCACTTTGCCAAAGCCTACTGAATCCCTCATTTAGCGACCTTCTACCCGGAGCCTCTGACGGATGATCTTGTCCGACAGGAGTGCGCCGCGTTCAGGGGCCTCCGCCCGTCTTAGGCGGAGACCCCAACCTAAGACGAAGGCCTCCGCCCACTTCTCACTCTTGTTAGAAACCGTTGTTTCAACAGTGGCGCCCACCGTGCTCGGCACGAAATTTTTGGCAGAGCTAGAAGTTGGAGCCTTCGTCGGCAGGCCTTCTCTGGCCCGTCCTTCGCCAGTCGCCACTGGCCTTCATCGCCGACATTCTCTGGCTAGACCTTCATCAGAGGACCTTCTCCGACCTGCCTTCGTCGACGAACCTTCTTCGGCTTAGCCTTTGTTGCGATGACTTCATTAGCAGACTGGCAGTGAACCTCAAGGTATGGTAAGAACCTTTGGGCGAAGGTATGAGTGTACGACATACTTACACCTCCGTAAAGACTATCTGAGATCTTAAAAACTTCACGGACCTTTTTCCCAAAAAAAAAGAGAGAAGAAAACAAAGAAAAGAAGAAGAATTTTTAGCCGAAATCCTAAAGCCTTCGGCCGCTACTACTTAAAAAAAAGTTTCTACAAAAATTAGAAAGCCTTCAGAAATAAAAGCAGCACTACCCTCTGATTTCATCTTTGCTCACATTTTTATATTTTTTGATAACTCCGCACTCTGCTCTTATTTCCATTTTTGCTAATAACCCATAAAATCCAAAGAAAAGTTTTATGAGTCTGGATTTACGTAACCAGATCTTCTCTTCGTTGATTGATCATACAACCTCCGCTAGCCACTATGATGCCTTTACTCTGCTTTTATGAAAAGATGTGCGTAATCTATATAAGCCTTCGAGAGATTTGGATCACATATATGCTACCTTTGCATCCTTGGCGATCCAACGCATACACCATGCAGAGCTGCATGTGCAACTTTGCACGAAAGGTCTCAGAATAACATGTCAACGTTGCACCACCGCAAAGCTTGGCACTCAATGCTCCTCCAGAGGCGCGCATGTTGTCGGAGGTCACGCAGAGCCACCAAACCGTGGCTCTGCATCGCACTTAGGCGAAGGCACATGACATGCACCTCCAGCCAGCAAGACATGGAGAAACGCCCTCGATTCGTCGACTCCACCATCTGCCGACACTAATGATGCAGCGCGCGGAGGCCCCACCACCAGGATGACGGTTCCAAAGATCGGTGCTTGCGGGGGCTGCCGCCGGAGACCTGGCGCGTTTTTCCGCCGGAGACGCCGCAGCTAGCTCCTCGGCGGAGGGGGCGGAGGCCCCCACTGCAAAGCTAATCAAGTGCCAATGATACCTACGTGTGTGCATGTAACCAGAGGAAGGCGCTCGCGGACGGCGTGGGCGCGCCGTTTCGCCCTCCCCTCGTAGGGGCGAAGACCCAAGCAGGAGGACGGCAATACTTTGCCCGCTGCCGGGATGGTGCTGGCGATCGACCTCTGGCCCAGCATCGACCGTGCCCGCGCGGAGGCTGCATCCTTCGCCGCGACTCCCGAACAACTCCGGCCTCGATCTACCGCCCATTCCGAACCACCAAGTCTGACAGAGCTATCACATCAGGCTTTACCTCTCGCCATTTGTGCTTTTATATTCGGCTCTTGGTGTATGTGTCTCTCCAACTCTCCATTCTCCTACCAGTATACGGAGATATCTTTGGCAGCCTATGACTCTAGCCAGTTTTTGGCTTCGGCTCATATCATGTTTGGCCCATCTATTTTGAGCATGAGCCTTCGAATGACCATGCAAAACTCCAATCAATGCTACTGCCCAAAGATAAGTATGTTGCCCACCTTAATATTAGCCTTCGTACAAAAAAAAGTTCATATACATATACATATACATGAGATAACCTTCTTGAATTGAGATTGTCGTGTCCTTCACGGGCACATGGGTCTTAAATAAGCAGCCCCACATACGGAACCTCCGCACGCTAACCAGATTACCTTGCAAGCTTTTGTGCTCTGTGTGCATGCGCAGCTTATTCCTTGGCACTGCATTGGTCCAAGGCCGAACGCACGCAGAAGGGCAAAGGTATAGCCAGGCGGGCCTCCGCCACGGACCTCCGCTCCCAGACTCCACACCAACCATGCCCGCACGGAGGCTGCATCCTTCGCCACAACTCCGGAACAACTCCAACCACGTCAAGAAGTGAAGGGGGCCAACTGATTTTTATCTGCAGCTGCCGGCCCAACTTGTTGGCAACGAAGGATTTGACCTCCGACACAAACCGCGGCTAAGTTGCTTAACTTTTCGCAACTTCGAATTCTTGGACTACAACACCAAAGGTATCAAAATAGCATAAGAGAATACTTTTCATCAGCTTATAATCCTAACAAATTTCGTCCTTGACATTTATTTTTACACATTCTTGGTCTAACCTTGGCCTCGAGGCAAATTTCGTAAACCAACCTTCATGTACAACTTGTCACCAATGTGACTAAAAAACTTGTTGTGGCCTTCGCCGCATCGAAAGCTTGGCCTGAGTGGCTATACATGCTTGGCCCCGACCCAGCTAACTTAAAACAATTTTCAACTATTGTCGAATCTATTTTTCAATAACATGCAGGTCACCAGCGCTGTAAGTATCTCTTATCCTCCCAAGCTAACCCCCTTAGAATATACTTCATTTGTTATATGCGTGTTTGCACCTCCTCAAGACAAATCATTCAGTACTCCTCATCAGCCAACGGTTCTCATTAAGCACTCAGCCTTCGTCACATATCTGTCCAACAATTATATGAATCAGTCTACAACCTACGCCAATCAGTGGTTCTCATGAAATATTCAACACTTATCAGATAACTCAGTGATCCTCTATGAGTCAGTGAATATTCATCTATAAATGGCCTTCTCCAGTAAGTGGTATTTGATAGCCAACAACCTCCGCTGATTATTAGTCTTCATTATATGTCAGTGCACCTTATCATTGGTTCTTCACAGCCTTCGACACGTATTGGCCTTCACCAGTCAATAACCTTCGTTAGCCTTTGGCCTTCGTTAGTTTGAGCCTCCGTCAGTCATGGTCTTCGTTCATCAATCAGTGGACTTCATATATTATTGGTTTCAGGCAGCCTACATCAGTCATAGGCCTTCGACAGTGAGCAAACTCTATCAAGCAGTGGCCTTCGTCAGTTAGTTGGTTTCCATCAGCATTACACCTTCGGCAGTGACTAAACCTTTGAGCCCTCTAACGATAACACTTTCCCTCATTTTTGCAGGTGGCGTTGTTCAATTCCTTCCTTAAAGTATTCATAATATATTAATATGCATCAATCCAATGTTACTTTGTCTAACCTTTGTAGGGAACTGATTACTTATATATTCAATACTAGTTACATCCATACCCGTGCAGGTCCTCAAATGACAGCCTTCGCAAGCTATCTGAACTATAACCCTCTCATATAATGCAGAGCTTATCTTTTATTCAAACTTTACCATCATCTTTGCAGGATGCATAATAACTTTACACCTTTTAAATATTTTTGCGCAAATGCTATCATTCTCATCATCGCATACATATATTACGTAAGTACATTGCAATGCATGGCCCGGGCCACCCAGAAGAAGTCCCGAGAATACACGGGCGCCATGACTCTATGCATCAAAATCCTAGAAGAAGTCCTGAAACAACATGGGCACCAGGTCATGAAGCTAAGGCTGTCGTGCCGAGAATGAACGGGTGCCATGACTCTATGCATCAAATCCTAGAAGAAGACCTGAACCAACACGGGCACCAGGTCACGAAGCTAAGGCTCTTGTGCTACCTTCACGTATCATATAAATGACTAACCATCTTTTGCAGCTAGTGGGAAAGCCAGTGCCTTTCCGGGTGTCGAAAGACTTGCAAAGCAAGTCGATATTTGACGAAGCTATAATGCCCAACCTAAGTCCCTAAAAATGCACGAGATCAACTCAGTTGCATTTTTACGACTTCTCCGACCTTCGACATGAGGCGTCAGCGTCTATGTTGGCATTGCCTTCGCCAAGCTCTTCGGCATGAGGGGCTCCGCTACCATCTTCGGTAACTTCACCAACATCGCCTCCGCCAAAACACCTTTTTCTTAGGAGGGCCTTCGCCAAGCAGCTTTGCAGGAAGACCTTCGGCAAAACCACGATAACTAGCCTTCGCCAACGCGACAGCATGAGGGGCTTCATCGACACCTTCATCGTGTACAACAAAATCGCCTATGTCAAACAACTTTTGCCATATGGCTCAAGAACCTCCGTCGACACCCTCGACACCAAGTTCTACAACACCTTCGTCGACGTCTACATCGACAAACTTGGTTCTGAACACCTACTTCCACTACTACAACTGCGTCGCCTACACTAAGCATCACTAAGGACCTGGTCACGAGCACTAGCCAAGAGGGGCTAGGGAACCACGCGGAGGACCAGCTTCTCCGGGGCATCAAGTTTTTTTGCCTGGTGCTCGTGAGCAACAGTTTGAAGGCCTCACAACAACCTTCTACCTCGACTACTACGACTATGTCGACTACACCAATTGTGGCTAAAAACTCGGCCACAAACGCCAGCCAAGAGGGGCTAGGGGAGTGCACCGGAGGACCAACCACTCAGGAGCGTGAGGTCTTTTGTCTGGCGCTCGTGAGCGAGGATTTATTTGAAGACCTCCACCCAAAGAAGGATCGAAGACGAAGACCTCCGCCTAAAGAAAAGACAAAAACCTCCACCCAAAGAAGGATCGGAGATGAAGACCTCCGCCCGAAGAAAAGTCGAAGACCTCTGCCCAAAGAAGGATCGGAGATGAAGACCTCCGCTCGAAGAAAAGTCAAAGGCCTACGGAGGCCAGCATGCCAAGACGATACCAGACTCGGAGGTGAAGACCTCGAAAATTAACACCTGCGAAGGCCTTGGAAGCAAAGACCTATGCATCATGGAGGCACTAGAGGCGAAGACCCCAGAGATGAAGACCTAGGAAGGCCTCGGAGGTGGAGACCCGCACGCCGAGGTGATACCAGAGGCGGGAGACCCAAAGGCGATTGAAGACCCCTGCACCGAGAAGACATGGAGACGAAGGCCATGGATGAAGAAATCTGGAAGATAAAGGCACCCAGAGCTGAAAGCCTAAGGAATTAGTGCATGTATAGGTTAGAGTCATGCTCGTGCTCTTTTCTCCATGTCCTTTTTTCCCACAGTGTTTTTGGGATGGAGTTTTTAGCGAGGCGTGCATGAACGGGTTGCGGAGGGCAATCCTCGCAACCAAGATCTGGGTTGTATAGTGCCTCTTCTTGTATGAGCATCTACTAGGTCATGTAGTACCGTCCATAACCTAGTAGCTGAGGGGCTACTGTTTGGGGAGCCCATACGGAGTATGGGCCAACTCCCCCTCGAAGAGGCCTGATGAAGGAATAATGGCGGAGGCTGTCCCTAAAACGGTGGAGGCTCTATCCAAAACGCCAGAGGCTCTCCCCAAGACGGCGGAGGCCTAGCACAGGAACAATGGCGGAGGTTCTCCCCGAGATGGCGGAGGCTCTCCCGAAGACGACGGAGGCCTAGCGCAAGGATAATGGCGGAGGTTCTCCCCGAGATGGCAGAGGCTCTCCCCAAGATAGCGGAGGACTAGTACTAGGATGACGATGAGTTTCTCCCTCGACGGGCGGAGGCTCTCCCGGGACAAATGGATGCCTAGTGCAAAGATCGTGGCGAAGGTGTTCCCGAGGCGTTGGAGGCCCATCAAGGTGCGGGACGATCAAGTCAAGAAAGGCATACGTGAGGATGAGTTGATGGGCCTCCGGTGGGCGTCGGCTTAGGCCCAAGGTGAAGACATTGCGAGACGGTGTGATGAGAACACCCCGAGGTTAGACACTAGGGCTGGAATATTTCGGAATGTACCGTAGCAGTTGAGGGCACTGTTGTAAACTCAGTAAAGTGGTAGTTGAGCCCTATAAATAGGGAACACTTGTAATCAGATAGGGGCTGGTGAATGAATGAATGAAACCCTAGTTCTTGTGAGTCGGTATTTGATCCTCATTCTCTCTTTCAGCGAAGGTGCCTCCGCCCGAAGCCAGAGTCCGGAGCCTCGGCCAAAGTCAAGGCCTCCGCCTTTCTTACTCCTCCACTTTGCCAAAGCCTCATGAATCCCTCGTTTAGCGACCTTCTACCCGGAGCCTCGACGGATGATCTTATCCGGCAGTGAGTGCGCCATGCGTCGAGGGGCCTCCGCCTGTCTTAGGCGGAGGCCGGCCTCTCCCATCTTAGGCGGAGACCCCAACCTAAGACGAAGGCCTCCGCCCACTTCTCACTCTTGTTAGAAACCGTTGTTTCAACAATATGTTATTGCTTCACTATAGCTGCCCTATACCTTTATAGCTTCTGAAAAAAAGATGTCACTATGTTCTATAGCCAGTAATTTTAAACCTTGTATGAATGGAGAGTTTGCTAAAGCCTACGTTAATTGTGTTATTTCGCAACAGTCGCGTGCTCTTATCTGTGTATTTTCTATGTTTATTCTTTGTTTATTACAGTTCATGGAATGCTTGGTGCACCGTCCTCCGTCCATCTAATATAAAAATGATGAAAATGGCGACCGAAAATCTAATAATCTGCACATTTGCCTGCGGCAGTTATGGTTGACGACTTCCCGTCAATCAGAGCTTCATAGTATAGTTGATACAATATGCGAGTCATCACTTATACGAGGGCATCTTTGTCCTTCGTAATGATATTTGTGAGTCGTGTACTGATCACATGGTCCAAACATGACATGGTGGCCGGATGCAAGCGATGCTAGTGCCGGCATGCTTTGATGCCTAGGAACGTGCTTGGACCACAATCTCAGCTTGCATTGCCACCACGAGCACAACTGGTTTCACACAAAGCCCGTTAAGACCCGCTCCATGAAAAACCATACTTATAAAAGCAAAATTGGCCTGCCCCCTTCTAGCCTCCACACTTCTGCATCTGCCTAGCCGCCCCCAAGTCCACATCCTCACGACCTTGAGGCTGCTCACCCACAGCGGGCCTCTTCCCTCCCCCGCTGCCCCATCTGCGAGGTCAGAGGCGAATAGCTCCCCATCACTACCGGATACAGGAGATTTGCCGAGTGGCAGGGGCACTCGGCGAAGCCCAAAAACACTCGGTAAATGATTTGCCGAGTGTTACACTCGGCAAACAACACTCGGTAAATGTTTTAACGGCAAACGCTAGTTTACCGAGTGTTTTTTGTCGCACACTCGGCAAAGACGTTGCCGAGTGCAAACAAAACACTCGGCAAACTTTTTTTCAAAAAAAATAAAAAAAAAAACAAGCCGGCCGCCGCCACCCTTGCCTGGTAATGCTGCCGCTGGGCTGCTGGACAGCTGCTCCTGATCGATACAGTGACGAACACACTAACAAAGAAGCAAGAACGAACAGAAGAAAAAGAAGCGACCAAAAATCTAACGAAAACCAAACTAAAACTCTATGAAACGCTTCCAAATTTTGCACAGATGCAATTCAACCTAGCACGAACCTATTCCCCAAAAATCATTGCATGGGATTGACCCAAACTCTAGGAAATTGAGATCAAACTCAAGAACAAAAAAGGAGAAAAAATGGAAACACGGTCTGGTGCGGATCGTCGAGGTTGTTTGTGTTCACAGCCTCCGCGCACTGCAGCAGCAGCGTCAGCGTCAGCAGGTGGAGCCCCTCCTCGTCGCGCTGCTTCCGCCGCTGCTCCTCCTTCCGCTCCTTCGCGGCGCAGCTGCCGCAGCCGCGGCGGCTGCCGTGGCGGTCTCCTCCGCTGTCGGGGCCTTGGGAGACTGGGACGCCGGATGCAGCTCCTCCTCCTCCTGTTGCTGTTGCTGCAAAGGCTCGTGGCGGCGCTTGTCTTGAAGCGGTGGAGGGGGAGGGAGCGTCAGCCCCGCGGCGGTGGTCGGACCGCCGTGCAGGAGAGCATGCTGCTGCGAAGGCTGAGGAGGAGGCGGCGGCAGTGGGGCTCCGGGAGGGACGCGGAACCGAGGAGGAACAGGGGGGCGGCGGGCGGGCCGGCGCTCCCGAGGACGGTCACTGTGAGTTATATAGTGTAGGAACTTTGCCGAGTGTCCTGGATCTGACACTCGGCAAAGCAGTGTTTGCCGAGTGTCTTAGACCTGACACTCGGCAAAGATTTTTTTTATTTTTTATTTTTCTCTGTTCATGGAGGGACACGTGTTAAAGAAGATATTTTGTTTGCCGAGTGTCCCAGATCGGGCACTCGGCAAAGTATTTTTTTTCATTTTTTTCTTCTCATTCTTTTCCAGGAAAAAGATTTTTTTTCTTTGCTGAGTGTTCTAGATCTGAGCACTCGACAAAGTTTTTTTTTATTTTTTTTCTTCTTCTTTTACAGAAAAAAGATTTTATTTCTTTGTCGAGTGTTTTTTTTTACACTCAGCAAACCTCATCTTTGCCGAGTGTTTTTGTGACACTCAACAAACTCCCTCTTTGCCGAGTGTGTTTTTTGCCGAGTGTTTTTATTGCAGCATTCGGCAAAAACTTGTTCGCCAAGTGTCCGAGAGAATACACTCGGCAAACATAAAAACACTCGGCAAATTTAAGGATTCCGGTAGTGCATGTGGCAAAGTGAGGCAACTGCCCCAACTACCGCTGGCATGGAGAACACCCCACCCCCTCCCCCCCCCCCCTCTTCTTCCTTTCCTTCTGATGTCTCCCGAGTAGAGTAGGCGGTCATTTTTTTTTGTGTGGGGAAGAGCAGGCGGTAGGTGAGTGACTAGGCGAGCGGAGGCAAGCAAAGGCCCAATAGTACATAAGCCCGATAGCCCATCATTCCAAATCCCGAATCTCCACCCCTGGTCGGCCTTAGCCAAGGGCGGAGCTATACTGATCTGAGTGGGTGCGGCCGCACCCACAAAAAAAACAGTGACAAGACTCAAATTTCAACCATATATGCATCCATACATTGCAAACACTTGCACCCACAAAGGCAAATGCACCCTCCTCAGATTTGCTCTAACTCCGCCACTGGCCCAAGCATCTCCATGACCGTGACTCCATCTTTGGCTCTCTCCTCTCATCTTTCGATTAGCATTTGGATAGCTACAACGTGCCCCCCCCCTAGGGTGTAGCTGCAGCTCACTACCGTCACGTCATAGCTGCAGCCCGCAACCCCTTGCTGTCGCGCAGTCGTAGCGGCCTGTTATATACAGTTGGGGTGATGTCATAGTGACACTGCAGCACTACCTCAGTGCCCATTGTCGTCGGTTATGGAGGAGGAGGTGGAGACTAGTGGCGGCGAGCAGGTGAGCAACGCTGGTGCTAGGCGCGAGCATGGCCATGGACGAGTTGCTAGTGCTCTGAGCGAACTTGAAGCTGAGGGAGTCGGCATTGGCCAAGGCCAAAGTATGTCTCATCATAGTTATGCATTGTTTTTATGATGTATTATCACATATAATCATATATTATACATTATAACGGATTTGTTCTTCAAATTTATAGGTTCGTTAGCTCTTGAATAGTTGGTTCTTGGATTCTTGTTCAGTTGGTGTAGGCTGAATTAGCGAATTGCAATAAGGCGTTTTTTTCGCGAACACGACTTCACGCATTTTTCATTAAGAGGATAATTGTAATGAGGTGTTATGGGCTGCTAAATCAATCTTCAAATTTACTATATATTTATGTGTATCTAGGTGGTACTACTAAAAATATGTGTGCGTGTGCGCGATTCCTTCTCTTTGATACTACTAGCAAAAATATCTGTGCATTGCAACAGGACTGTAATTTACTATAGTATCGGCGATGAAAGTGGTAGCATGACTGAGCTGTGTGTGGGCATAGCGGCCACTGCAAGGCCGGCTTAAACCAGCGGCATGGCGGCCATGGCAGCGCGCGCTTGCGGTGTCACCCGTCACGCCCAAGCAGTCTGTGTCGGTGGCGCGGTGGCCACCATGCAGACCTAGGCCGGCACCGCACTGCGACAAGGTGGGCAGCACAGTGCCATTGTGTACATGGCTCCTAAGATGACGCGGACGTGGCCCGACGGCCGCGGTTGAGCTAACACGGAACCTTGATAGTGCCTTAGCGGTCAAGAAGAGTGGCGGGCATAGAGAAAACATGATTGTGCTATCGATGCTAGCGACGGCACAGTGGTTGGTAGAGATCAGCCTGACAAGAAGTAGCTAGATCTCGTGTGAGTTTGTTGATGGCTCTACTATGGTTTTTACCTAACACCATGTGTAGGCTCTCACAATTTTGTTACATTTGATGTATCCTCAGTCTTGTCTCGTCATTGCTATTCTTCTATATCCTCTCGAAAGCTCAAGAAGTATTCCAAACAGATGAAATCTTAAACAAAGAATATAATAAACCACGGAAAGAAAACTCATAAGAGATGGAAACTTGAAAAAAAATAAAAAAAAATCGTGGAAAGAAAACATGTGGACCAAACCAGAAAAAAGAACAAAGAAAAAACGGACGGAAGAAAAAGACGACTGAAAGACGAACTGCCGAAACACAAAACGGAGTCACGGACGGGAAAGAAAGCGAACAGGAATAAAAAAGGAATTAAACAATAGAAACCAGAGTCACGGTAGGAAAAAAAAGCAAACCAGGACAAAAAATTTAAAAAAAATAGAGACCAAAGATGAGATATGTATACAAATTTGTACTCCCCTTCCTCAACGCGATCGAGCGGTACAGGCTCGCGCACGGACCACGTTCTCTCCAATGACGATCGCTCCGACGACGTCACTTGGAAGCGCATGGACTGCGTCGTCCTCTCGTGGCTCTACGGGACGATCACCCCCGATCTTCTCGAGGTGGTGATGAAACTCGAGGATGGGCCGCCAACGGCTCGCATCGTCTGGCTAGGGCTGGAGCAACAATTCATTGGCAACAAGGAGACTCGTGCGCTCCTCCTAGACGCCGAGTTTCGTACCTTCATCCTGGGTGATCTCTCCATCGACGACTACTGCCGTCAACTCAAGGCGATGGCCGACCAACTTGTCGATGGCCCTGGCTGCCTCCGCTCCTCGTGCCCCAGCACCAACATTCTGCGACCCCGTCGCCGGCAGCAACTCCGGCAAGAAGCCAACACGTCGCGATGGTGGCGGCGGCAAGAAGTCTGGTGCTGCTGGTGATGGTTCAGCCATCCCAGGCGCTCCATGGGCTGCCCAGGCGCAGCGGCCCACTCCGCCTCCACCTGGCTGGCAGACCGCCTATGGCACCTTTCAGGCCTACTGGGCCGGGCCACCATCACCCCGAGCCTTCTGCACGGGCCAGGGCCTCCTCCGCTCGCCCCACTGCTAGGGCCGCTGCATCACCAGCATCACCAGTTGCCGCCGCTAGGCTTTGCTGGCCCATCCGCGCCCCCTGACTGGATCAGCCACCCGGCCGGCTTTGCATGGGATCCAAAATGTCCTGGCGTCGTCGTTCAACACGATGACACTTCAGTCACACCGTTGACTGAATGGTATATGGATACTAGTGCTGAGACTCACATGACATCAAACTCCGGTAATCTTTGTGTTTCTCAACCTCCTTCATTTCCACTCCATCAGATATCATTGTTGGAGATGGCTCCCTCCTACCCGTCACTAGCACCAGCTCTGTTAATTTTCCTACTGCTCAGGGCTTCCTACGTTTAAATAATGTTTTAGTTTCTCCCCAATTAATTAAAAATCTCATTCCCGTTCGTCAGTTCACCACTGAAAATAATTGCTCTTTTGAATTTGACCCATATGGTTTCTCTGTGAAGGACCTCACAACCCAGAGCGTGATCATCAAGTACAATAGTTCCGGGCCGCTCTACCCGCACTTGTCATCGGTTTTGGGCCCCTCACCCTTGCAGCTGGCTCCAACTCCACCCTTTGCCATCGGTGTCTTGGTCATCTTGGCTCCGACGCCCTCTCCCGTTTAGTGTCATCTTCTGCCATTTCATGTAATAAAGCTGAGTCCAAATATTTGTGTCATGCTTATCAGTTGGGTCGCCACGTGCGTCTCCCTTTCCATACCTCTAGTTTGCGAGCCGCTCATAATTTTGATTTAATACACTGTGACCTTTGGACTTTCCCCATGGTTAGCATCTCTGATTACTTAGTTATTCTTGATGATTGCTCGCATTTTCTTTGGACTTTTACGCCTCAAGTCTAACACATTCATCACTCTCACTATTCTTTTGCTTATGTTTCCACTAAGTTTGACGTCTCCATTAAGAATGTTCAGTGTGATAATGGTCGTGATTTTGATAACTCCAGCGCCCGCATGTTCTTTCTCACTCGGGGTGCCACCCTTCGTATGTCTTGCCGATACACTTCGCCCCAAAATGGTAAAGCCGAGCGCATTATTTGCACCACCAAGAATATTATTCGCTCTCTCCTTTTACGGGAGAGATATCAACACACCTAGCAAAACCATAGTTGCACATTTAGATAGTTTATTTATTGCATAGATTTTGCTCAGGTTGGAATTAGAGGCCATAGTTTGGAAGTAAAATTTTAAGTTGCCTAATTCACCCCCTCTTAGGCGTCACGGTCCTTACAGATGTGAGCTTGGATAGAATCCAAGTGTTTGTTTGGTTCTATGAGGAGAAGGAAGATTTCACCTAGTAATTAGGTGCTAAGGATTAAAGGAAAATTAGGACGTGTCGATTAAGTACGTGTGTGTCAAACCTGTATAATTAAGCCTTTCCTTGTGTTGGCCCTCATGTTATACTTTCCTACACTTGTCGAGTACATTTCGATGTACTCATCCTTCTCTTTGTCCCCTTGCTGGTGTTTCCTGAACACATTGTCGATTCTAGGCCGGTGTAGTCCTGGTCGGCTGCCCGCGGGGGATGGAGACCCTGCTTCGCTCATACTTTGATGTAATTTTTTGTTTAGACCCTCTGGTCATTTTGTAATAGGTAATCGCTTTTATAATAAACACTGATTTGTATCACTATATTGTCATTGCATGTATGAATAAACAGATTTTGACATACATATGATGTGCATTTGTTTTTTTTTTAAAAAAAACAGTGTGTGACAGGCCGTTCACCCACCATAGGCCTCTTTCCTCCCCCGTTGCCCCATCTGCCAGGTCCGAGGCGGAGCTCCCCATGTGGCAAGGGTTACCTACCGCCGGCAAGCAGGCAGCAGGCGAGCAGAGGCAAGCGAAGGCCCAATAGCACCTCATTCCAAATTCCGATATCTCCACCCCTGGCCGGTCCTAGCATCTCCATGACCGTGACTCCATATTTGGCTCTCTCCTCTCCTTGATCTCTTGATTAGTATCTGGATGGTGTGCCTCCGCCGTGCCTCCCTTCTAGGGTGTAGCTGCAGCTCACAACCGTCGTGCCGTAGCTGCAGCCTGCCACCCCTTGCCGTCGCGCCAACCTAGCTGCCTGTTGTGCAGCTGGGGTAGATATGCACGGCCGCGTGCTGTATACAGATTCCATGCAAAAAAAAGTTCCAGGACGGCAGGAACGCAGCGACAAAACATCTGGCACGGATTCAGGGGATCATCCACAACTCCGACGGCCGGCGGAACCGGTACCTCCGGTTTAATTAACAACGCGCCGCGCGCCGGCAACTTTTGTCGCTTGCAACCCTTGCAGTCGAAAACAGATGTAGCGTGTTGACGACAGGAGAGATGGACATCTCGTGATCTATATATACATATACAAAATACAGGATATATAGCCACAGCGGCAGAGCCACTGAAAGGGTGTGTTTGTGACTTTGTGTGCGTGCGTCAGAGAGAAGCTAAGGTTCAGTGCAGCAGTTTCTATGGCTCGTGGCTTGGGCGCTCCGTTCCTGCATCTGGCCTCGCCGCCATTGCTCGTGTTGCAGCTGCTGCTGGTGTCCACGTCGTGCGCCCTGTTGCGTTCGGCTCGCGGCGAGGACCTGCTGACCGAGGGCTTCACCGCCGTGGAGCTGCCTGAGGCGCTGTTCAAGGTGCAGAAGCCCTACGACATGCCGCTGCCCGAGCGGTACGAGTTCGTCGACGGCGTGCGGCGGATGTGGGTCTACGCCACCGACCATCCCATCACCACCGCCCACCCCGGCGGCCCCCGCACAGAGACCAAGATCGAGGTAACAGTAACGCTAGGCCAAGAACGCTAGATCAAGATCTGATGTGACATATGCACTACTAATAAGAGTTTCCTTCTCGATTCTTCTCCGATCACGGCCATGGCCGTCGGTGGCGCAGCTGATCTACAGCTCCGGGGTGTGGCAGTTCGAGGGCTATGGGTACATCCCGTACGGCACGTCGGGCGCGTCGGTGATGCAGATCTTCGGCGCGGCGGAGCACGCGACGACGCTGATGCTGCACGTCTACGACGGCAACCTCACCTACTACCACGATGACACGAGGGTCGTCGACGCCGGCGTCTACGACAGGTGGTTCCGCCTCAACGTGGTCCACGATGTCGCGGCGTCCAACGTGACGGTGTTTGTGGACGGCCAGCACCGCCTGACCGTGCCCGGCCGCGGCGGGGACTCGCACTACTTCAAGTTCGGCGTGTACGGGCAGACCAAGAACGGCATGTCCTACCTCATGGAGTCGTGGTGGAGGGACGTCAAGGTCTTCTCCAAGTGTTGAGCTGGCTAGGTTGCCTCGATCGGGAATGTGGCCACCCGCTAGTAGCAGCAGCTCTCTGTTTCGTCTTTCGTATTGTACACATCGTTAATAATAACGTGGTCGCACTCACAAGTCACACCACACCACCACAAATGATGTGGAAATTAACGTCCGTATTCATGTTTTTCTTTTTCACAATCAAGCCGTAGCCTATTTTTTCATGAGGACAGAAAAGTTTCAAAGTTACACGACATTGACAAGTTTCTAGTTGTTTTCAAACCCGCTGGCAAAGATGCTAGCATTCAGGAACAAACAAGAGTGTCTACAAGCTAGAGCTAGAGCCTAACAGATACAACACATACGAATGACTCTACGGCAGTACATTACGACCGTAACGTCAGCGAACGCTTGAAGGCCTCAACGAAACACTGCTCGAAACACTGCAGAGCGCTTAATGTGCCATTGTCTCCATAAGGATCCGAAGCCAGCCCATCAACATGCGGCGACCCACAGCTACGCACAGGCGAAGACAGACGATCGATATGGGGGCTTTGTCCTCCGAGGAAGCAGCAGCAACATGCACAAGAGACATAGGCCCATTATTGCCAGGGCTCCAACTGTCTGAATGACTGGGAGCGAGGCGACGAGCTCCACCAGTATCAGATCATCCGCTACGTCCCGACCGGCATGTCCCGCGTCCAGGTGCAGTGACAACGTCAATGTATGTTAATAAAAATGTTGGGTTGATACGTAGCGCTAGCTGATGCTGAAGTCTAATATAAAATATGGATGGTGATAGTGACCAACTGACCAAAACGATTGATATATGTGCATATATTATTACTTGTTTGCTAATAGTGTTTAATTTGCTGATGGCTTTAGATCGAATCTCACTCTCGATGCGTGAGTGTTGCCTGGCCGGATGACCAGTATTAAAAAGTACTTCTTCCGATCCATCGAAATTATTTAACTTTGACAAGTATATATTAAAAAAACATCAACATCTATAGAAATCCAAATTACTGAATTGCCAATGAAATATGATAGTATCAATAAGATGAGGTAAATTGAGAAATTTTGACCTTCGGTAGCAGATGGAGGAAAATTGGAAGCCTAGTAGCAGAGGGAACTTTATGCTCACAGTTCACACCGTCGGCTGTGAGTGTCTCTCCTCTAGTCTAGCTCTCCTTCAATTTTTAGTACATACATTTTTTTAGCAACACCACCCATGCCGCCCTGACTCGGCATATTACAAACACCATCAGGTGAGTTCAAGAACCACACATGCCGCCCTAACTTGGCATGGATCAAGCTACGAGCTATCCTATAAGCATCGGCATTTGAGTCCCTATATATGCTCATGTACAAACTTGATACTTATAAAAGTTGTCTTCCTCACATTGATCTCTCGGATAATTTGTCCATAGATCTCTAGGTTGCCTTGTCGGATACTTTTTACGGCATTTAGACAATCACTGGCTAACTTGAAACTGTTAGCTCGGAAGTCTGAAGCGAGAGCCATTCCTTCTGTGCATGCAATGGACTCCATCACCTCCGGAACGACAATTCTCTGAAGGACCAGCGCCGAGGCTTCCATAATTGACCATCCATGTCTCTCGCTATTGCTGCCACAGAGGTCGTGGATGTGTTCTTGGATAGAGCCACATCAACATTTATTTTACCAACACTTGAGGGGGGTGCAATCCATGTCGGCCAACTCTGGCGCACTCGAGCCTGGGGCCGCTGCACGTGCATCTCTAGCCCTAGCTCCAATACTAGCTTGTCCACAAAATTATATGTCGATAGAGGGCTTTGGTAAACATTCTCATGGATCACCTTCCGCCGTGCATACCAAATAGCCCACAATGTGATCGCCACTCTAGCGATGTCTTCTTGTGGTAGGATTTCTGCCATGATCGTCAACCAAGACTTAGTGTCATTCTCTAAAATTCCACTCAAGAGCTCCACAGTCTCTTCCTTCTCTAATGCCCAAATACATCTCGCCTTGTTGCAATCTAGCAAAGAGTGTCTCCACGAATCCTCCATCCCACAGAAGAAGCAGACGCTACCTTGTGTCATCTTCCTATGGTGGAGCACATCTCCGGTCGGCAGTGAGTGCTTCGCTAATTGCCAGAGAAAAATACGGATCTTTGAGGGGACTCACCTTCCACAGTGACATCCATTCCTTCGAATTAGTCCGGTGATACAAGCGACCAGCAACGTTCTTGACGGCCGCGTCACGAGCATATGAAACGCCGAGCATACCGAGCAACTGCCCTGTTTGTCAAAATGTCAACCCAGAAATCCTCCTACCTTCTCGTATAGAGAGGTATGTTGGGAATTGTCATTGTGTCAAGAGGGGTGAAGAACTCCTCCGGCATGTTGAGAACCGAGCGTAGCTCGGGTGGCAAGGTCCGGTGGTTGGGACCTTGCCGGCCGGAGTTTGAGCCCCCGTGGCTGCGAATTTCCAGTCTCTCACCGGGGTTCACCCCCCAAATAATATTCTATTGCCTCTCGCGTGAAGCCACAAAGGGTATGCGACGCGCCTCGTCGTCTACGGGTTCATGGTTGGACCCGGTGATCTCACAAAGGACGCGATCTAGTGATCTGAGTATAGTTGTAGGTTTGTTTGTGTACGCGTGGTGTGAGTGTGGTGTGTGTCTGTACATAAGTAGATACTACAGCTATACCCAGATGAGAGGGAAAAAAAACTCCTCTGGCATGTCATATTTCCACGCCACCACATAGTGCAGAAAGCATGTGAGGAAGAAGCTCAGCCCAAGCCCATTGAAATTTTGGTCCGCTATGGAAGTGTGATAGCTAGTTCTGGCAGCCTGTAATGTGTTCCAATGTTTCAAATGTTCCAATGTTCCGTTCTATAATAACTTTTCGAATGAGCGGTGCTATGGACCTTACGAGCAACTGCCAGTGGCCGGGCCTGACCTGACCATACGACCATACGTCGCAGGATGGGCCTTACATGGCTGTTTGCCGACTTGCAGCTACTGCCTGCCGCTCCTCCTCCTTCACATGGCATTGGTGTCAAAAGTCAAAATCAAAACGCTAAAAAAATCAGCACGGATTCAACAACTGTGCACAAAAAATCATCTATGTCTACATTAATAAATTTAGGACGAGCTAGAAAAAAAACTACACATCTATTAAATTTAAAAAAATATATGAGTAGTATATTCTAGAAGAATTAAATTACTAGCCAAAGATATGCATCAAAGACTGAAAAAGTAAAATGTGTCAAGTATTTTTCACAGGAGGGAGTAATATATATATGAACAGGTACATGTATCGATTAATTAATCGATGATTACACAACTATCTGCCGTGATTGAGCAAGAGCAATGCAGAAGAGAGCAACTCGATCGAAATTAAGAAAAACAGAAAAATAAGATACTGTAACAATGGTTTATAAAAACCAAATTAGCGACGCACGGCACGGGTTGCCGGAGCCTTCTTAATTATTACGTCCTTCTCCTGGGCATGGACACGGCGTTGCCGTCGAAGAGCTCCTCGATGATGGCCTCCAGGTCCTCGCCGCTGAGCTTGACGTACTTCTCCGTCTGCCTCCCCGCGGTGAAGTGCTGCAAGAACCGTCCCAGGAAGGACCGGTACGCCGGCACGATGACGGCGGCGATGGAGACGCGGAGCTCCGACTGCAGCTGCTCGTCGCTGACCACCCAGCTCCCCTGCGTCCGCTGGATCTCGTCCATGGCGGCGTTGAACTGCTTGAACCGGTCCTTGAGCACCTGCTTCTGCACGTGGCCCTTCACGGTGATCACGCCGTCGTCGCGCAGCAGGTTGAGCACGCGGCTCCACGTCTCCCGCTGGTAGTTCTTGTGGTACTGCCGCAGGTCCGTCGACCGCTTCCGCGACCACGCCTCGCCCACAACGGCGTTGATCTCCGGCGAGCCCCGGATCTTCTGCAGCATGTACCGCCCGTTGTTCATCAGGAAGATGCTGCTCAGAGACGGGTCCTTGTACAGCCGCGACTTGGCCTCCAGGTTGCCGTGCAGCAGCTCCATCACCTCCATCAGCTGCGCCGCGAACGGGTCCCCGCCGCCGCCGCCGCCGTGCTCCGCGTCGTCGTCGTCGTCGGGGCGCCGGTACTCCTGGAACACCTGCTCCAGCGTCTTCTTGTACTCGCACGCGAACTTGAGGTAGTTCATCAGGTACCGGGTCAGCGGGTGCACCGCGCCGCCGGGCACCGGCTGCTTCCCGGCGTCCGCGCGGATGGAGCTCTCCAGGTCGCAGAAGATTGCCGCCGCCGACTCGCTCAGCCGGGTGCGCACGGACACCAGCTCGTGCTTCAGGTCAACCAGGGCGGTGGACGCGCTGCCGCTGTCGCCGTCGTCTTCGTCCGCTGTGGCACCAGGCCCCCCGGCCCCGGCCCCCTCGCCCTCTCCGTCGTCGGCCGCCGGCGGAACGAGGAACGCGTCCACCAGGGGGACGGCGTCGCGGACGGCCTCGTACATGTCCAGCACCTTGAAGAGCTTCTCCGCGGCGCGCTTCGTCAGCACCACGGCCTCCGTGAAGTTGAGCAAGTGCAGCATGGCGCAGTGCGCGAGGTCCGCGAAGATGTCGCGCCCGAGGCACCTCTGCTGCCCGCCGGCGGCGAACACGCGCGCACACAGGTCGCGCTGGCCGGGGAGGTCCACCTCGACGGTGTGCCGGAACGCCTTGATCCACGTCGCTATCTCCGACTCCAGCGCCTCCCAGGGCATCTTCACCACGTCGTCGATGCTCGCCGTCTCGTACCCGAGGCTCTGCAGCGACGCGTCCAGCGCGTTCCGCCGCGCCACCAGGAACACCTGCGTGCACTCCGTCTCGCACCCCGCGGCGAACATGGCCTCCGCCATGGCGCGGAGCCGGCCCACGGTCTCCGGAGGGAAAGGCGGCGACGCGTCGCCGAAGGCGGTCGGCACGATGCAGCGGTCCAGCTCCGCGCCTTGCCCGAACGACGGCGGCCGCTTCATGGACCGGCCCGTGGCGCTGCCCGTGTCGGCGGCCTGCGGCGCCACCTTGGCGACGCGCGGGTCCTCCAGCATCCCGTGGAACTCGTCCTCCACGAACGTCATGGCGCGGTGCAGCACGCCGGTGACGCGGTGCACCCCGATGGTGTACGTGGTGGCGCCGCCCGGCGCAGTGTTGTCCGTGGTGAGCGCGGACGCGAGCGCGGCCAGGCGCTTGATCGCGGCGAGGAGCGGCGGCTTATCCCCGGCCTCGTTCGGCGCCCACTTATTGTCGGTCCCCTCCGACTGCGCAATCTCCTGCTCGACGGCGCTGGCGAACCTGTCAAGCGTCACCTCCGACACGGCCGGCAGAGCGTCACCGTCCCGGGGGGCCGCAAGGAACGCGTCGATCTCCGCCGACAGCGCGGCGAGGTCCGTCTCCGCGGCCTCCTCGGGCACGGCGTCGGCCCCCGCCTCGCCGGCATTGTCTAAGGCGGCTGCTTTCTCCTTCTGCGCCTCCTTGATGTGCTCGTTGAGCTTGATGGGGCCGAGGGAGAGGTTGCGGGCGAGCTTCTCCTCGCGGGAGGTGGCCGCCGAGAAGCTGCTGGACTTGAGCGACGCGACGGGGATCCTGTCCATCTCTTGCCGCGGCGGCCAAGCTCGGCGCAACGAAGAACCTGGCTGGACGGCACGTCTGGTCTCTGATGAGGCATGCAACAAGGGGAGAGAGAAGCGTGGAGGGTGGATAGGGAATGGAGGTGTAGGAGAGAGAGGAGAGGTCGCCGGAGGTTGAGGAGGGAGACATGATTTGAAAGTGTCTTTCTCTCTCCTCACTTCGCAACGTGGAGTTTGCTAAAGAAAGCATTGGTGCTGGCTACCTCGCGGCGACGTGAGTGCCTCGCCGAAGCATGTCGTCTGCACGAAGCCGCTCCCCAAGAAAGTGGAAGAGATAAGATTGCAATTTATTAATTTCCAACAAACTGGTAATTTCCTTTTTGACATTTTTTAAACTTTGTGAAACGAAGAATTTGACATCTGAATTGGGGACCCCAACCGAAGTCCCAGATCGATTCAAAGAACTAATTTTAAGTTTCTAACGTTGAGCTCATGTTTGGAAAATCTCAAACCTAGAATTACTCTGTCCAATTTTTCCTAAAGTAAAATCTGTATTTGGTAATTTCTAATAAACAATTGCAAATTTTGAATTCAAACGTTTTTTGGCAATTGGAGTTTTGTTTAAACTTTGAACCTAAACATTTGATAGGAATATGCTATTTACACTAATACAGAAATCTTGTTGGAGGCGGGCCTTTTCGGTTAACGGAGGCGGACAACGTAACCGCCTTCGTCGAAAGGTCTTTGTTAACGCATATCTATAGAGGCGGTTGCTTTGCCCACCTCGGTTAACCTATTAACGGAGGTGCCTTAAGGCAACCACCTCAGTTAATGCTCAATTAATAGAGGCAGACACCTAAAGGTGACCGCCTCGGTTAATCTATTAACGGAGGCAGATGCCTAATGTGGTCCGCATCCGTTACTCTTTAGTCGAGGCGGGCGTTCGGCCGGTGGCCCTGCTACCGGTTAACGGAGGCGGCCGCCCAACGTGACCGCCTCGGTTAATAAAAAGCCACCACCTCACAAAATCTTTTTGTGTAGTAGTGTTACTTGTCAATAGCATTCTTGGAGGAAATGTGTCGAATTACTAACCTCATGAGATACAAGTAGATCCTAAATCTCCTGTGAGCGTGGAACTCGTGAACTCTAGCAAAGGTTTAGGATTTTAGAGGAGGAATTTGTGACCATAAAACATACTCGTTGTTGGCAATGAAATCTAGAAAACTTTGATAGAACATTAGCTAGAGGATCCCTAATGAACTCAAGATTACAACCTTTGACCACCAGAAAAGTGTTAGAGAAACCGGATCTTGTTGTAGAATAGACCAAAAAAAGAGCTCAAAATCGCCACATCAAAAATCAACCAAACGCTTCTCTAACAATCACCAGCCACTGAGATCCGAAGAGACCAACATATCTGACACAATATACTCACACCGGCTGTCGGGGACCAATACTAGGGTACCCGAAGAGGAGGAGTTAATGGTCATCAACATTGATTCATCCGAGCAGTCAAGAGCGTGATTACAGCTCCAACCGGCCCCTAGGTGCGCGGGCTCCGCCTCGCCTGACCTCTAGGGGCGGGCTCCGCCTCGCCCGACCTTTGGGGGCGGGCTCCACCTCTCCCGACCTCGAGGCCGCGAGCTCTGCCTCGCCCGACCTCTAGGGGCGGGCTCCACCTCGCCTGGCCTCGAGGCCGCGATCTCCATCTTGCCCGACCTCTGGGAGCGGGCTTCGCCTCGCCCGACCTCTAGGGGCGGGCTCCGCCTCGCTCGACCTCGAGGCTGTGATCATCGTCTCGCCCGATCCCGAGGCTACGATCTTCGCCTCGCCCGACCTCTGGGGGCGGGCTCTGCCTCGCCCGACCCCAAGGCCGTGGGCTCCGCCTCACCCGACCTCGAGGCCATGGGCTCCGCCTCACCCAACCCTTTGGTTTGTGCTCCGCCTCGCCCGACCCCAAGGCCGCGGGCTCTGCCTCACCCGACCTCGAGGCCGTGGGCTCCGCCTCACCCGACCCTTTGGTTTGTGCTCCGCCTCGCCCGACCCCAAGGCCACGGGCTCCGTCTCACCAGACGGGGACCCATACCGCCGCCAACCACTCTACGCCCAAGCGTATGGGCCTGGGTCAAAACTCTAACACCAAGGAAGAGACCGGCATGCCCCGATGTAACACGTGGCCATGACAGGCCATACCTGAGGGTTCACGTCAAGAATAGCGTCAGGTGTGTCGGTGCTGTTCTGCCTAACCCTCGTACAAACGATGACAGGTGCGTCAGTTCACCACGACATCTGGTGGGACGGGATGGAACGCCATGACCGACAGACGACGCCTGCACATGGCGCTAGTGATGGACAGGGCCACGGCGTGGAGCTGCCCCGGTTGACATCTACAGGATCGGTAGGACCCGCATGAAGGAGAAGAAGGACCCGGCGATCCTAAAGGCCTTCTTCTCTCTCTCGTTCTTCTATTTTCCTCCGCTGTAACCCGTGCTTTCCCTTGGTCTATAAAAGGGAAAGCAGGGCGTCCCTTGAACGGGGACCGATCGATTGACCCATCAAAAACTGATCAGATCTAGATCCACACAAAAGCACGACACGAACACACGGCTGAGCAGCGCTCGAGCTCTCAACACCCGTTCACTCCTTCTACCAAAGATATGGGATCCTTTCCCTCTCTCGCCTGTTTGTAATCCCTACTACAAATTTTCAGTGCTAGTAACACGAGCAGAAGTGACGAACTGGACGTAGGGACTTTCAGCCCGAACCAGTATAAACCTCGTGTCCTCTAAGCACACCATCCGAGCCAGACGTGCAATACTAGAAATTTTCTCGTCGGTGGTAACTCGAAACACCGACAGTTGGTGCGCCAGGTAGGGGCCTTTTGTGCGTTTCGACATCCACACCAGGTCTTGGATGGCTATTCATGGTGTCAGCTGGGTTACGAGGCGCGCACGTGTGCTTTAGGAACCTGGACTTCATCGTCACAATGGAGGAAGAGTTGGCGCAGGCTCCCGCCGCCGTCCAACCTCTCCACTCCGCCGGCCTCAACGTGATCGCCAAAGTGCTTGAGGAGCTACAGCTGCACGCATCGGAGGCCCGTGCCCCTAGGAGCGACCAGCTCCTCGGCTTCGATTACGGGAGGCTAGAGCGCCAGCTCGGCGCCTTCCTGGGACCCTGATCGTCCCCGGAGGACCTATAGCACCTCACCTTCTCGTTCGCCAACATCATGACATAGCTTGCCGGAGGAGAGTCGCTCTCCCCAGAATACCTCGTCCGGAGCGCCCCGACGACGCTCTCGTCTGGTCTGCGTAATGCTGCAGAGACCATTGGCCACCTTGTGGCGCAACGCACTCCCCCATCCCCTATAAACGATGAGTTCGTGGGGATGATCGAATATGTCGCGGAATCTTTCCACGACCTCCTCGCAGGAGAATCAGAGTCGCCCTCCGGCTCTGAATCCAGCAGGGGTAGCCATCACCCCTCTCATGAATGTTTCATGGCAGGTACCCTCGAAGGACACGTCAAAAGCATCCACAAGGGAGAGCCTACAGCAATGAACAACTTTGACGACGACGTCGAGAGGGATGCAGGCGCCCCACCCCGCTTGCGGGTAGAGCAGCTGAAGGCCCGGCACCAAGAGCTCGAGGAAGCATGACTCTAGCTCGAGCGCCATGGAGATGGTGGGCGTGCACGCGCCGTGGCTCATGACGTGAACCGGAGGATCATCGAGGATGATGAAGCCCTCCCACACTTCACCCGGGCAAGCCAGAACATCGCTGCCACGACGGCCTTGCTCTGGGGGCTTCCGGGGCCCACGACGCCTGAGGATCATCGGGCCCATCGTGAAATTCGCACGCTACTCGAGCGTGCGGTGGTGCAACAGGCCGAGAGCTCGCTGTCCCGACGACGCGAGCTCGACGCCAGCCAGCGCGCGCCCTCGGAGCGACCCAACATGGACGTGTCAGTCCACCGGGCCAGCAGGTCACCCAAGTCGATTAGATGGCTCAGGCCACTGCCGAGAGATGGGAAAGGAGCAGTTGGATGCCCCATGCGGGTTATGCCGACTCCGTCAAGAACGATGGACCCGGATTCCACTCGAACATATCCGGTAAGAGCTCCCCGAACCCGTCACTTGAGCCATCACGGTAACTTTACCAATCCTTTACTTTTCTAGGGCATGAGCATTCATTCATCCATTCCCATACATCCAAGCATCGCATATGCAATTATTGCATCACAACGCTTCGCATTGCGTCACGAAGCAGTAGTCGTCTCATTCGATATGAGTGGCAACCGACCGAGGTTCGAAGGCCGGCCCGCGAAGGGCTCGAGGCCGCCTCACGTCAAACAGAGCTAGGGGAGAAAACACAGATGAGCCCCAGCGGCCCTTGCCTGACCCGCTCAGAAGCGGACAGGGTCATCTTGACCTTCTCATTCGATCCTAACCTCGAGCCATACCCACAAAATCTCCATCGAGGGGAGGCGGGTTAAGGAGCAGTGGAATGCCACATGAGCGCTATGCTGACCCTGTTACGAATGATGGACCCAAATTCCACTCGGACATGCCTGTTAGTGAGCTCACCGAGCACGTCACTCGAGCCATCGAGGCAAGCAACGTTAGCTCAACCCCTCCGGTTGTGGAAACCGCGGACGGGGTGACGATCACAAAGACGAGCCGACCCTCGACCGGACCCCTGCTACACGTGGGGGCTCGAGGAAAGTTGGACTCGCAAGGAGACCGAATGCGCGGTCACAGAACGATGGCTCAGATCCTAGGGAAGGGGTACGTACAAAAACTAAGAATAACGTTTCTAAAACAAGAGACGCTTTCTCCTACTAGTTTCGCTATCGTCTTCTCGATTTTTAGTAAAACCCAACCCCAGCAACGACAAAGGGTCGGGTCTCCTTGGGGGTTGATAAGGGTATATATACCCTTTCTGAAATAGTCGTCGTGCCTGACCCCTTCCTCACGTTAAAAACCTAGAGGCAAGGTTTGTGGAAACGAACGACTAAGTAAGGCTAGTCGGACTGCAAGAAACCTACGCCCTAGCGGCTACGACAGTCTGGGGGTGGGCTTCGCCTCGCTCGATCTTGAGGCCGCGATCTCCGTCTCGTCCGACCCAGAGGCTGCGATCTCCGCCTCGACCAACCTCTGGGGGCGGGCTCCGCCTCGCCCGACCCCGAGGCCGCGGGCTCCGCCTTGCCCAACCCCAGGGCCACGGGCTCCATCTCGCCCGACAGGGACCCATACCGCCGCCAACCACTCCAAGTCCAAGCATATGCGCTTGGGTCAAAACTCTAACACCAAGGAAGAGACTGACACGCCCCGATGTAACCCGTGGCCATGACGGGCCATACTTGAGGGTTCACATCAAGAACAGCGTCGGGTGTGCCGGTGCTATTCTTCCTAACCCTCGTACGAATGATGACAGACACGTCAATTCACCACGACGTCCGCCAGGACAGGATGTAATGCCATGACCGGCAGATGGCACCTACGCATGGCGCCAGTGACGGACAGGGCCATGGCGTGGAGCTGTCCCTGTTGACATCTACAGGATCGGCGGGACCCACATGAAGGAGAAGAAGGACCCGGCAATCCTGAAGGCCTTCTTCTCTCTCTCTCATTCTTCTGTTTTCCTCCGCTGTAACCCGTGCTTTCCATTGGCCTATAAAAGGAAAAGCAGGGCGTCCCATGAACGGGGACCAATCGATCGACCCATCGAAAATCAATCAGATCTAGATCCGCACAAAAGCGCTCGAGCTCTCAGCACCCGTTCACTCCTTCCACCAGAGACTTGGGATCATTTCCCTCTCTCGCCTGTTTGTAACCCCTACTATAAACTTTCAGTGCTAGTAACATGAGTAGCAGCGACGAACTGAACGTAGGGACTTTCAGCCCGAACCAGTATAAACCTCGTGTCCTCTAAGCACACCATCCGAGCCAGACGCGTAATACTAGAAATTTACTCGTCTGTGATAACTCGAAACACCGACACCGGCCTTTCACCGATACTAGATAGATCAGACATTGTCAAGGTAAGGAGAGGGGAGACAGACATTATTTCAATGTGACATTGCCACCATCACCTCATTGATGCCACCAGGAAACTAAACCCTAGATAAAACAAAAACAACCATAAAAATCTATTAAGAGGGCGGTCCCTGCTCCTCTGGCCACGGGTGAAGTTATCGGTAGGAAGAGAGGAGGATGGGGGCACTAGCAAAGAGGAGAACCCTCTAGCGTTAGCGGTAGCTATTGGCGGGGGAGGTTGATCTATGTAGGGATGAAAACGGAGCGGATCGGAGCAGATAATGCCTCTCCCATATCCTAATCTGCTTTTCTTTGTCGCATTTGGATCAGAGTGGATAATACACGTATGTGGATGCAAATGGGATTTTTTTGGATGTCGGAACTGGTACAGATGTGGAGGAGAATCGGATCAGCTACGGATTTAATTAAGTAGTCAAGTAATATGTGCATGTGTAGAGAATTATATGCTTGTTAAGAATTAATTTTGTAAGAGCCAATAACAATATAGTAGACAATAATCCTGCATTTCATTCCATTTATGGCTATCACACCGACTGCTATTAACACATAATAAGTTATCCTCACTCACAAATGATTAACTATTAGCCAATATGTAATAACAGTCAACAAGATCTGAATTCAAAATTTATAATGTCAAACAACGACATCACAAAATAAGAGTTCTCAAGTAAGAAACTTTTTAATTTTTTTTTTTGAATTTCTTTAGGTTTTAGTCGAAGAAGAGAAATTATTGGATATCCTATTCTAAATATCGGATGATCCGCAAATTTGTGGATAATCGATACCCACCGGATTGAGATTATCCATATCCGTATCCGTATCCGTATGGAGATAATCGATACCCTGCTTCTGCACACAATCTGATTGAGATAATCCATATCCGTATGGATATTAAAAGTTTTTTCCTATATCCTTCAAATTCGCATTTTGACCAGATCGGATCGGAGCAGAGAATTATGTGCACCACTTTCACCCCTAGACCTATGCTATATTCGTATGGTCACGTCAAGGGAATTCGAAGGCATGCAAAGTGACCTGTATGGTTTAGGTTTGTACAAGGATTACAACAGAGATACATATATGTTAAACTTGATTTGGATTGGGATTTTCTTTGGTCAACAGAGAAATATAGGCAGTCCCATATTTATATTTTCAGTTTAAAAATACAATTTAAAATTCTACAATTAACTTCCTTGCCAAAAAAAAACTAAACATACCATCTTAGTTAATTAGTTTATTGGTAGTACTTTTGTGTTGCTCAGTGTGGCAGCGTGGGCGAGGGCAATAGGAAAAACTGTGACGCAATGCGTATGGATCTTGAGTAGATTTATGGAAATTGCAGTCCCTGCGGTCTGCGGATTCGGCAAATCTTCTCTTTATAGTTCCTATATATATATGCATCGTCAAGATATATTGTTGGAAAAAAAGTATAACCTTCTATTTTTGCGGTATGCTCGGTTCTGTTAGATAATCTACTGCTACTTTATGTGAACACAGCAAGAGAAGAGGACGCCGAAAGGTCTTCTGCTGTGATACTGTAGTCGCTGCAGGTGCAGGCGCCGCACGGCTCACCTGCAGCACTGTAGCCACATGCAGAGGCCGGCGCAGAGTCATCCCTGCTGTGTTATCTAGTTACTGTTGCAGCATGTGCGCTGTAATAGGACTAGATGAATAGAGTTGTATAAATAGACATACACGGCAACTCAGTAAAGAGGGTTTAGATTTACCATCTCCCATACAGGACTTCGGCCAACGCTGGTGTCTTGTACTGTGTGTGTATGCTCTGTTCTCCCTTCTTCTTCTAGCTGTAGCCATAGTATGTGGGGACGGACAACGCTTGTTCATGGTCGGCACGGCTAGTGGGTGCTCGGCAACACTAGCGGGTGCTCGGCAAGACTGGAGAATGGTTCACTCACCTGAGCCGGTGATCCTGTGGGCCAACAAGTGGTATCAGAGCCATACAAGCACCGTCGCCAGACTAACCGCTGGCGATGACGAGCGGTTCGGAGATGGGCGACAGCAGTGGCACTGCTGTGGCTGCCCAGCCACGACCGGAGGTCGTTGTTCGCACGGTGCGGGAGGTCAACGACACCAGTTGGCCGACGCCGACTCGCACCAACTATGGAGAGTGGTCGGTGATCATGAAGGTCAAGCTCAGAGTCCGATGGCTCTGGAATGCTGTTGACAAGGGCACCGATAATGAGGAAGACGACATGTTAGCGTTAGAGGCTATCCTCGCTGCTATACCGGCGGAGTACAGGGAGCCATTGGCGGTGAAGAGCTCTGCTAAGGAAGCGTGGGAGGCTATTGCGGCGATGCGCGTCGGTTCCGACCGCGCAAATAAGGTGACGGCCCAGCTTCTGAAGCAGGAGTACGCCAACCTCAAGTTCAAGGATGGTGAAACGTTGGAGGACTTCTCCCTCCACCTGCAGATGCTCATCAGCAAGCTGAAGAGCCATGGCGTCACCGTCGACGAAGAGGAGGTGTGGCACCATCATCTTCAGGTGCTAGAACGGGGAGCACCGTGCGCTAACGGATGTGTATTACATCCGACAGCTGCGTTCCAGCATCATCAGCATTGGTCAGCTGGATGAGCACAGTAGCGAGGTACTGATCAAGGACAGAGTCCTTAGGATCAGGGACTGGTAGCAGCGACTTCTCACCAAGGTGAAGAGGTCCCTGAACCGGTTGTACCTGCTCGACCTAAAGGTAGAGCAGCCGGTGTGCCTGGCGGGAAGGCACTCCGAGGAACCGTGGATGTGGCATGCCCGGTTCAGACATCTCAGCTTCAACGCGCTTGGTCGGCTAGAGAAGATGGTCCGAGGGCTACCCCACATCAAGCACAGAGGTGAGCTGTGTGACAGCAACCTGTCTGGGAAGCAAAGGAGGCTACCATTCCCAAAGACGGTCAAGTATCGCGCGAAGGACGCTCTCAAGCTCGTCCACGGCGACCACTGCGGGCCGATCATGCCTGCTACAAACGGAGGTCGGCGGTACTTCCTCCTGATCGTGGATGATTGAAGTCGCTACATGTGGCTGCAACTCCTAATGAGCAAGGACGAAGTGGCGGCGGCGATCGAGAAGTTCAAGATGCGCGCGGTGGCCGAGAGCGGCAAGAAGCTCCATGTGCTGAGGACTGATCGCGGTGGCGAATTCACTTCGGTGGAGTTCGCTGCGTACTGCGCGGATCAGGGTGTGGGACAACACCACACCACGCCGTACTTGCCACAACAGAATGGCATGGTGGAGCGACGGAACCAGACGGTGGTCGGCATGGGCCGATCCATGATGAAGGCCAAAGGCATGCCGGCAAGGTTCTGGCGGGAGGCGGTGACCACGGCGGTGTTCATCGTCAACCGCATTCTGACCAAGGCCCTGACGGGCAAGACGTCGTTCGAAGCTTGGTACGGGCACAAGCCGAGCGTGTCCTTCCTTTGGACATTCGGTTGCATTGGCCACGTCAGGAAGACGAAGCCAAACCTCACCAAGCTAGAGGACAGGAGCACACCCGTGGTGTTCCTAGGCTACGCGGAGGGTACCAAGGCGTACCAGCTCTACGACCCACATGGAGACAAGGTGCTTGTCTTGCACGATGTCATGTTCAACGAGAAGGTGGCTTGGGACTAGAGCAGTCCGAGCAAGGGGGAAGCTGGCGGCTTCACCAGCACCTTCGTCGTCGAGCACTTGGTCATCCACAGTGGTGGAGACGCTGGGAAGAGGTGCCGAGCACTCCGAGAGGAGTGCTGAGCACTTTGGTGGTAGAGCCAAGCACTCCTAGGGCAGTGCTGAGCACTTCGGTAGGGATGACGAGCGCTCAAGGAAGAGTGCCGAGCACTCCCGTGGCGGAGCCAAGATGTCTTGTAGTGGTGCCAACCACTCCAAGACTGAGGCTGGGTACTCCTACAGTGTGGTCGAACATTGCAGGAGTTTTGACGAGCTGTCTAGAAGTAGTGCCGAGCACTGCAACCAGGGTGCCGAGCACTCCAGGTGCTATGTCGAACACTCCGGCAGAACATGGAACTCCATCGATGTCGATCGAGTTCGCCTCACCTCTAAGTGACATCACTGAGTTCGTGGATGCTTTCCACGAAGGTGAGGAGGTGCAGTTCCGTAGGTTGGATGACATCGGCGGCGGCACAGGACCCTCAGGACTAGCTGGTCGGCTGCTCAATGATGCAGAGCTGCTGCTTGTCAGTGCTGAGGAACCACCCACGTTCGCGCTAGCCGAGCGTGATGGAAACTAGTGACGGGCAATGCTGGAGGAGATGAAGGCGATCGAGGAAAACGAGACTTGACAGCTCATCGATCCACCTCCAGGATGTCGTCCGATTAGCCTAAAGTGGGTGTACAAGGTCAAGTGGGACGAGCTCGGCGCCATTGTCAAGCACAAGGCCCATCTTATCGCCCAAGGCCTTTTTCAGCACGAGGGCATAGACTTCGAGGAGGTCTTTGTGCCAGTAGCGCGCATGGAGTCAGTTCATTTGCTACTAGCTTTGGCAGCAGCAAAGGACTGGCGTGTCCATCACCTAGACGTTAAATCAGCCTTCCTCAATGGCGAACTGGTAGAAACGGTCTTCGTCAGGCAACCTCTAGGTTTCGCCATCAAGGGAGAGGAGCACAGGGTGCTCCGACTGCGCAAGGCGTTCTATGGGCTGCAACAGACCCCTTGAGCATGGAACGCCAAGCTTGACGCCACGCTGGGCGAGCTTGGGTTTTAGAGGTGCGCAACCAAGCACACGCTCTACACGCAGCGATGGGGGAAGGAGGAGCTCGTCGTCGGCGTGTATGTGGATGACTTAATCATCATCGGCATGCACACTGAGGACATCAACAGCTTCAAGCGTGAGATGGCGGCTCGTTTTTGAATGAGCGATCTCGGCGCACTCTCCTAGTACCTCGGCATCGAGGTGAGACAGGGGAAGGAGGAACTCACACTTGGTCAGAGCGCGTATGCCTCCAAGCTATTGGAGAGGAGCGGCATGGCTGAGTGCAAGCCGTGCATGACTCCGATGGAGGAGCGGCTGAAGCTGACAAAGGCCAGCACCGCGGCGAAGGTGGATGCAACACTTTACCGGAGCATCGTTGGCGGTCTGTGCTACCTATTCCACATGAGGCTGAACATTGCATTCGCTATGGGCTACGTCAGTCGTTTCATGGAGGATCCCAAAGAGGATCACTGGGCTGCGGTGAAGTGGCTACTACGCTACGTCAAGGGGACGATGGATCAAGGGATCATCTTTCCCAAGACCGGCGGGAGTAGGCTGCGGTTCACTGTGTTCAGTGATGCAGACATGGCGGGAGACATCGACAGACGATGGGGCACCTCTGGTGTGCTCGTCTTCCTCGGGTCAGCTCTAATTTCATGGTTGTCGCTGAAAGAGAAGGTAGTGGCGCTATCTACGTGCGAGGCAGAGTACATAGCGGTAGCCACAGCGGTGTGCCAAGTTGTGTGGTTGCGCCGGCTGCTGGGTGAGCTGACCGGTGTGGAAGCTCACCCACCAGCACTGATGGTGGCCAACCAGCCCGCCATCGCCCTCGTGAAGAATCCGGTTCTGCACGACTAGAGTAAACACATCGACGTGAAGTTCCACTTCCTCAGGGACTGCGTCGATGGAGGGCAGATCGTCATCGAGTTCGTCGAAACTGGTCAGCAACTCGCGGATGTCCTCACCAAGCCGCTCAGACGTCTTCGACTCACGAAGCTGAAGGAGATGATCGGTATGGAGGGGGTACAAGGGTTAGCAGTCAGATTAGGGGAAGATTGTTAGATAATCTACTGCTACCTTGTGTGAACACAGCAAGGGAAGGCGGCACCAAAAGGTCCCCCTGCTGTGATACTGTAGCCGCTGTAGGTGCAGGCGCCGCACGGCTCACCTGCAGCACTGTAGCCACATGCAGAGGCCGGCGTAGAGTCAGTCCTGCTGTGTTATCTAGTTACTGTTGCAGCATGTGCGCTATACTAGGACTAAATGAATAGAGTTGTATAAATAGACATACACGACAACTCAGTAAAGAGAGTTCAGATTTGTCATATCCCATACAGGGCTTTGACCAACGCTGGTGTCTTGTACTGTGTGTGTATGCTCTGTTCTCCCTTCTTCTTCTAGCTCTAGCCATAGTGTGTGGGGATGGACAACGCTTGTTCGTGGTCGGCACGGCTAGTGGGTGCTCGGCAACACTAGCGGGTGCTCGGCAAGACTGATAAGTGGTTCACTCACCTGAGCCGGTGATCCTGTGGACCAACATGTTCGTGTCGGACTCTCCCTTCGACGAATCACAGCGCGTGGACTCATTTGATCTCAAAAGCACAACGACACGAAGCAACTTTTCCCGATATCCTAACGGCCGCCGAACTCGATCAATTTGCCACTCCCGGCCTCAATCCTAATTCTCCGACGACGACCAGGCCATGTCCTGACCCTCTACGGCGCATCAGCAGTAGTAGTGGCGGCAGCATGGTGAAGTGTTCGTCTGGCTGGTCACCGCCGCGAACCTTGTGCAGGAGCTGTCCGTGATCCGCGGCCTCCTGGAGAGGTACCCGTACATGACCGTGCACATGGAGTACCACGGCGGCAGTGGCGGCGACGAGGAGGGCAACAACTTGCCACCCCGCGTGCGCATCGATGGCCTCCCGGTGACATCCCGGTATGGGCTGGCCAAGGTCGACGCGGACTCCTCAGTCCCATACTCCTAGCTCGGCATCACGCTGTGCGATGCGAACGGGAGGCTCCCCGAGCTGCCCGCCACGCCCTGGCCCCCGGGCGCCGCCGCCGCTGGACAGTCCGTGTGGCAGGTCGGGCTCCACGACCGCGACTACTCCGGCTCTGGCTCCAGCCTGAGCGTGAGGGCGTTCGCGTACGCTCTGTTCGCCACGGGCTTGGTGTCCGCCGAGACCCGCCAGCGCACCGCCGTCACGTGGGTCGCGTACGGCGGGCTCTACCACCTCGGGTTCCTGCTCAAGGTGCTCAGGGGCGGCGGGCGGCTACCAGACACGAAGGAGGAGTTCCTGGCATCGCTGAGAGCCTACCTCGGCGACAGGGTGTTCGACGGGAGGTACATGGCGGTGCGGCTACCTGGGGAGGATGATGTGAGCTTGAAGGGGCCTCTCACGCACATGGCGGCGCTGCTCAGTGCGCCCGCGGCGACGGCGGTGAGGGAGCCGTGGCAGGCCGGGGAGCGGAGCCTTGTCGCGTGCCAGGTGTTCATGCGCTCTTCTTTCCATGGGACGACACCATAGACATGCATGCTGCACTACTACATAAACCTTTTGTAGGGGCGGCTCCAGGTGATTTGTAGGGGCGGTTTGGTCAGCCGCCCCTACCAAAGCGTGGCTACAAATCATGCATTTGTAGGGACGGCTGTAGTACCAGCCGCCCCTATAATATCTGTTTGTAGAGGCGGTTCAGTCTAGAACCGCCCCTATAGTAATTTTTCTACCCAAAAATTTTAAATTTACAATTTAAATTCGACCAGAACATATATATATATATATATGCATATATAATTCGAGATAGGCTAATCAATCAATCTATCACGCGCGCGGGCATCTCCTTTGCCTGAGGCGTATCCCCCCGATCGAGACAACGCACGGCGCCTGCGACGTGAGAGGAAAGGAAAGCGCAAGCAAAAGGGCATCAGGACGGCAGGGAAGTGCATGGCATGCGCGCATCAGGACGGCAGGGAGCACAACTAGCCGACACGTACCTTGCTCCAAAGTACAAGTCCAAGAGTATTATATAAACTACAATTACAAATCCAATTCACAAGAATATATACAATCCATCATTAAATAGACATAATTCACAAGGTAAGACCAATGTCAAATTTTATACACATTGTTATCAACGGCGTAGAACTAGCCTTTCAGTCTTACGAATGTGTTGGTACTGAGGATTTCTACCTAAGTCAGAATCTCAGTTATGGTAGGTGCCTTTGACGTGTACAATCTGATCTAATATGAAGTTGCAAAGGTCGCCGACGAGTTCTAAGAGTTGGTCATCCTTGTATGGGTCTTTTTTCATTTCTTTCTCTTCTTTCCACTACAAGATAACAAGTTTCGGTTTAGTATTCTATACCATGTGCGAAGTTTTTATACTACGGGTGAAGAAGTTCAAACTTATCCTTAAGGGGTGTCTCCTATAGACACCGATGTTACTTATCATAAAACATACATAGTATCCACAATGTACACTCTCAGACTTCTGCTTGGGGCACTATGTATTTTGCATATGGAAATGTTAAGTAATGATTTTGGCCCGCACTCACAGACGTCGTCTAGCTGATTGTGTTGTACAGTGTATTCTTTTTACGACAAGATCATGTTGTACAATAGGATTTGACAATTGTACTTTGTATCTAACTATATACACGATACTATTTATAAAAAAATAGCACGAATGATGTGCAACTGATTTTGTCAACAGTAGTGCATTGGGGTCCCTCGCCACATGGCCATGTGGGAATCAATATACACCAGTAAAAATGTTGTAGTGGGTTGGGCTCCCTCGCCATATGGCCATGTGGGAATCAATATCAGCAGTAAATATGCCCGTGTGCTGCTATGGGTGTGTGATTAATTTTAAAATTCATTATTTTTAACCTTCATTCACTACTGAAACCCATCCTTTGCCGAGGGCTTCTGGGTTTGCCGAGGGCTAGATCTCGGGCACTCGGCAAAGGCTCTATTTGCCGAGGGCCAGCCCCAGGAGCCCTCGGCAAAGATAGGCCCTCGGCAAATATGGCCGGATGGGTCACGGTGGCCACTGGCGTCAGTCTTTGCCAAGTGCCCGCCGTCAGGCACTCGGCAAAGATTTTTTATTTTTATTTTTTAATTTCTTTGCCAAGGGCCATTGACCAAGCCCTCGGCAAAGATCCCCTTTGCCGAGGGCCAGGCTAGGCCTTCGGCAAAGATGTTTCGTGATTTTCGGACTTCGTTTGTATTTTATATAATTTAAAATCACATTTCCGGCAAGTACCTCGACATGTTACATCAACGAGATTTCATGTGAGTTCCTGGATACGGCCTAAACATACCCTAAATATCATGAGTATCAATTTTTGGATGACCAAAGTCCACTATTCCATGTACCTGCAGTTCAAATTTGAAATATCCCGAAAAATTCGACGAAACGAAATAAACTAATGAAATATATGAAAAAAGTCAAAATTGCCCCAAATTTTAAAATAGAGTTTGAAATACTGTCACAAGGCCCCAGAAAAAAATTTAGGCCCAAAATAAAAAAAAAATTTGCCGAGTGCCATGGGGGGCACTCGGCAAAGTGGGCTTTGCCGAGTGCCGGCCCAGGAGGCACTCGACAAAGATGATTTTCAAAAACAAAACGAGCACTACAACTCCACCGGCCCAACCCCCGTGCGGCCCAACCCTAAGCCAGTCACCCGCTCCCCCGCGCCCACCCTAGCCGCCATGGCCATCCCCCCCCCCATCACTGCCAGCCCGCATGTGAGCCCCACCTCAGCCTTCGCGTCTTGCCCGCCCTCATTGGGCTCGCCTCATGATCACGGCCCACCACGTCGCAAGCCGCGCCCACTCACTGGCAGCTCCTCTGCGGCTGGCCCCCCCTTGCCTCGGCCGCCCCAGGTGTGGTGGGGGCTGGTCTTGGCCGGCCATTTCCGGCAGCGGCGTGTCCCTCCGTCTGTCTTTGCTGTCTTCCTCCCCTCAAGCCATCTTCTTCCTCCCGGCGTACCTCCCGTCCGCACTGCCTTCTTCCTTCACTGCTAGTCTTCCTCCTCGCCAAGGCGTCCCATCCATCTTCTTCTTCCTCCTCCGCGTAGGGAGCCCGAACCCTAGCAGGTTTTGGATCCCCTTTTCTTCCTCCCTGCAGGTTTTGGATCCCCTTTTCTTGTTGCCTATGTGATGCCTGTGATTAATTCTATAGCTGCCTATGATGCCTCTATTATTTTTTAATGTGCAATCTGCTAGTTTCTATAACTTGGGTGTGATTGCACTATTGGACGGACTAATTTGTTGCTCGATGATACAAAGCGGTATAGTGAGACAACGTGACAGCCGGATTCTAGAGTGTTGATTATTTTCAGCACTGTTTAATTATTTGCCTTGCAATTTATCTATTAATTTGAACTGTTTATTAGTTGATCAGTTGGTTAATCCTATGAGCATATAACCTGTTTTGTACTAATCTTCAGTAACTTATTTTTCTAGTTATATTGCTATTTTTCTAGGCACTTAATTTTTGATCTAGAACCTATTATTTTGGTAAGAAGGGCTGTCACATCAGTCAAGGATCAGTGATCACCAACAAGCGTTGGAAGGCTGCTTGGTGCAGCAACCCGCTATTTTGAGAGCAATTATTTACAAACAAACATGTTTATGCATTTAATCTGCCTACTGCTACAACTACTGATATCTACTATTACTACTACTGTTGCTACTTCATGTACTACTCCTACTGCTATTAGCTCCTATTTCTACTACTCTATCTAGTCTCTACTACTACTACTAATGGTGTTGGCTGGCTGTTGCTCTCTACTACCCTACTGCTATTTCCTACTATTTGTATTGCTATCTACTACTCACTGAATTCCTACTACTACTGCATACTGATATCTACTATTACTACTCCTGTTGGTTGGTGATGTAGATGACGAACCCTAGCTAATGTTATGCAATTTTTGGAATTTTGGATTTCCATTGCTAAGCTCAGTTAGCTTCCATTGCTGCCTGTGATGCCAATATTTGGAATGCTTAGCATATGCCATTGCCTATGATGCTAATTTGTTCTGAGCAAATGCCAGTGCCTATGATGCCAATTTTTTCTGAGCAAATGCCAAATTTTAAGTTGCTTACTACTACTACTTGCTTCTCTATCTACTAACTGAATTTGTGGCATTTGCAATGATGAATTTGTTCAAACTTCTAAACCAATTGTACTGAGGCAATGGCATATGCAATGATGTGAAACTTTGTATGCTGAGGCAGCAGCAATGATGATGAAATGTCCCCATACTTGTGAGCCGCTAAACTAGGATGGCTTGCATACCATATACAAGCAACCAATTTAGAGGCTATGTGATTACAATGGGGCAAATCTGAGCCAAATATGTACTACTACTCCCCTGCTACTATTCTACTACCCTACTACTACTGCATACTGATATCTACTATTACTACTCCTAGTGTACTACTACTATCTACTACTACTAATCTATCCTCAGGATGCATGCCATATACGAACAAGGTCACTAATCTATCCTCGATCAACGAGACGAACCCCTCATCTTGGGCTAGTCGAGATTCGAGAAGATTCCATCTATCCTGGAAAAGATTACATGTAATACTATGTTTTTTTTAATTTGTGTTTTGTTTATATATTTTGAATCTATTTCTAATATATGTACTAATTAGTCTTGTTTATTGTTTGTGATTGCAGGTGATTGAACAAAGATGGCGAGCAGACATCCACGCCGTGACACGCCCTTGGTTTACGGGAGAGACCGCCCTCTCCTTCGAGGTGAGGGGTCGTCGTCCGGGGCAGCGTCCGCGGGTTCCAATCATCCCGGTAGTGCGTCACCAGGTGATCCTGCCTTTCCTTCACCACCGTCTCATAGGCTACCGTGATGAGGACTAGTGCTAGGTGATGTGGTTAGACTTTATTGTAATATTTGTGGTTTATGGTTCTGACTTGTGCTTGGATTTCATGAACTTGTCGTAATAAACATGTGAATGATGATGAACATGTGACTTGTCGTTGTAATATATTGTGATTTGTGGTTCACAATTATGGTTGTGATATATTGTGAGAAAATGGGTTCTGTGTGATATATATATATGTGATGGTTGATATATATATATATATGTATATATATGAAATGCTTGTGTCGATGGAATGCAAAAAACAAAAAAAATTAAATTTCTGCCTCTTTGCCGAGGGCAATGACCAAGACCCTCGGCAAAGAAAGGTCCTTTGCCGAGGGCCGTCCCATTGCCCTCGGCAAAGATTCATTGGAAAAATTCTGGAACATTTCTTTGCCTAGGGCCATGGTTGGAGGCCCTCGGCAAAGACTTTTTAAAAAAAAATTAAAATTTCTTTGCCGAGGGCCTGCGGGGAAGCCCTTGGCAAAGATTTTTCAAAAAAAAGAATAATTCTTTGCCGAGGGCCGTCCCATTGCCCTCGGTAAAGATTTTTTGGAAAAATTCTGCAACATTTCTTTGCCGAGGGCCATGGTTGGAGGCCCTCGGCAAAGATTTTTCAAAAAAAAAAGAATAATTCTTTGCCGAGGGCCCCCGGAGACGGCCCTCAGCAAAGACTCCATCCCAGGCACCGGCGCCGTGACGGCTGCTTTTCTTTGCCGAGTGCCGGTCCAGCCCTCGACAAAGGCTTTGCCGAGTGCCCGATAAAGGGCCCTTGGCAAAGACCCTCTTCGCCGACTCAAAATTCCCCGAGAGCTCTTTGCCGAGGGCCGCCCTCGGCAAAGCCTTTGCCGAGGGCCGCCCTCGGCAAAGCCTTTGCCGAGGATTAATGGGCCTTTGCCGAGGGCCTCAGGCCCTCGGCAAAGAGGCCGTCTCCTGTAGTGATTGTTTCCAACTGAGAATTTGAATTTGACCCTTGTTTCGAAACTAACTTTTTTGACTCTTGTGTTTATTTATAAACTCCATTATTTCTTGCACTTCAATATATCTCTTTTGTAGAGTCGCACAGCTTGTACTTAGCTTTTCAATAAACTAGAAGCATGCCCTGCGCGTCGTCGCGGGGTTTTCTTAAAAGTAAACCTTTTATATATATTATTACTATATATAGTATTCTATATACTGTGTGTATATATGAATTTGACTTACATATTATTTTATAATGTCGGATCTGGTAAAAAATTGTAATCTAATAGAAGAAAAACCAATAAAATATTTGATCACATTATAGAAGATATTTTTTTGAGAGAAACATTATAGAAGATAGGTGATGAAACAAATAGCATATGTAGATGACTTTATGTTAATAGATTAAAGATTAAAGCTATTGCATATAATTGAGATGATGTGGACTTTTTTTTTAATTAATAAGGGATGACCTGGGTAGCTTGCATGAAAGGATTGCGAGTTAGTGGGACACTTAGTGAGAAAAGATGAGGACATCTTACATGAAGAGAAAAAACATCTAGTGGGGTTTAACTTTATAAGAGTATAAGATAAGATATATGCACTTATAATCAAGCACGTTAATTCATATCATGGTCGTGCTGACATAATAGTATAGCGTCACGTCCTATGGCTTCACATGCATCATCTTTGTTTGGCCGTGTTCGGCTGGCTGGCTGGCTGATTGCCGGCTGGCCAGCTATCTCACAAAATCACTGTTCACGTCATGCCAGAACAGTATTTTCCTCTTACAACAATCAGCCGAAACAGTATTTTTCAGTCCTCCGCGTGACAATCCACACAGAGCAATTTGGACCATATCTTCAGCTTGATTTGTAGATGGTATTTTGAAAGGGACTTCATACTCTACACTGGCAAGTGGCACTAGTGCAGAAATCATTCTTAGGGACGCCTCTCATTTCTAATAGAGACAGACGACTTAGGAAACCGCTCGTAACCTTGGCGGAGAGCATTGTAGCTAACAAACCGTTGCTGGAAATCAATTTTCAAGGGCAGCTCTATTAAGTAAACCGTCTGAAACTATACCTATATCAACAGCGGCTTAAACAACCACTCCTCAAGATAAGATTTTCAAGGATAGTTTCTTATGTCAATCGTCTCTGAAAATGTGTGATTTCTATGGGCAGTTTGTTAAGTCCATCGTCCCTAAAAGTTGATTTTCAAGGGCGGTTGACTAAGTCAACCATCCTTAAAAATAGCTGCAGCACAAATAAATTCATATCTTTTTTCAATTGAAGTCAGATGAAGACAAAATTTATATCAAAATTGTAGAGCTCGACGAGATCTAAAACTTTGTAGTTGATAAAAATATTGTTTGAGATCATTTTGGGTTCCAAATATATAAATTAAGTTCTCAGATTTTGAATTTCAAATTTTTGATTTTTTAAAAGGCCTTGGATAGAGATACAGTCTATATCAAAGTTGTAGCGCTCGAAGAGATCTAAAACTTTATAGTTGAATTTTTTTTCCTTTTAAGTGAGTAGAAATAAGTTACTGTGTGGTGTGGTCGTAGGGGACATCACGCGCGAGACGAGAGGTTGTGGGTTCGAATTCTAGTGGCTGCACTTGTTCAAAACCAGTGAAAATTAAATCTTGTCAGATGTGATCCGTCCTCTGGACTTCTAAATGATTTTGAAAATTCCTAGAAATTATTTTTAGGGACGATTGACTTAATTCAATCGACCCTAAAAATCGATTTTTAAGGGCGGTTGTCTTAAGAGAACCGTCCCCAAAAATCGATATCTAGGAATGGTTTCAAAACTGCCCCTAAAAATCACCTATTTTTACAATCGGTGGCATAGTAGCGGTTTTTCGAACCAATTTTGAAAATCGATTTTGACCGTCAGCAAAAATGACTTATGTACGTGACAATGATTTCCCCAAAATCGTGTGGCACATCTGGCTTTCCCGTCGATATTCTCCCTACGCGCAATGGATCCTGATGCACTATTTCTGCATCCCCTGACCAAACCCTCCTACATTAGGATTGCTTGTTAATGGTTGATCAAGCTTGATGATTCCCCCTCTGCCCGGGAGGTATAATATCAATCACTTGGCGTCCATCCGACGTATCCACTATGGATATTTCATATCCCCCTTTTCTTTACGTAATATTTTTTTACTATACCTGTTGACGTAGCATTATAGACCGTATTGTTAGTCTTGCTACCATCAGGATAGATCTGTCCCCTTCCTCGGTTTCCCCTACATATATGGGATATTTTAAGAAATGAATGTCTTTTTTTTAGGGATATTGTTTTCCTAGAGTGTTTCAGCCTTTCCCTTGGATTGTAAACCCTAGGAAACGTTGTTGATTCGAGTAGTGAAGAAAACTAATTGATCATTGTCCATTATATATGGATTTGTTTCTTAGATGGTGTAATGCATGCGCGTTGTTATTTTTTGAAAAAATATTATTTTTTAAAAAACGGATTTGTTGATAGACACGTGCATGCCACGTACTTATCTACTAGTATTAGAGAAAGACAAAAGAATTACTCGGTACTTTTTGCCCACTCCAAATAATATGATTCAGCAAATACTTCTTTTTAAGAAAACTCTCGAAGACGTTTGCTTGACCTCTTTTTTTCTGCCGCCGAGGCGACCGCTACTGCGAGGCAAAAACGGCGCGTGAAGAAGGTGACAAACACGGGACGTGTCAAGCTCGTGGGTTGTAAACGCGCAAGAGACCTAGAAGGCATATCCACGTTCTACGCGTGGTCCAATAATAACCTGACTCGTAAATGCGTCATACTTTCTCCTCATATATGGTATCGTACAAATACAAGAATCTTAACAAATACATGCAACATGCAAGCAGAGCAGATGCAGATAAATAACCAGATCCGGCCGATGCGTGGAAAGATCTGCTACGCTCCTGATCGATATGCCGAGTAGTTCAGTAGTCGACATCCCCACCGTCAGCGGTGGAGACGACAATCAGCAGGCGCAGAGCACGTCGACCATCGTCGTCCCCGACGACGTCTTGGGGTCGCATGTCCTCGTGATCGATGGCTATTCCGGGCGCAAGGGAGTCGGCAACACCAAATCCTACTTCAAATCCGGCCTGTTCAACGTCGGCAGCCACGCCTGGTGTATCACGTACTTCCCCCAAGGAGACGAAACAACCAGCGTCGACTGGATCGGATATCCCTACATCTCACACTCGTTCACACACTCAATGCGCAAGTCAAGGTACATCTCGCATTCAGCTTGCTAGACAGTACTGGAGAACCAGCGTCACCGCACATCATGGCAAGGGACATCACGTTCACAGATTCTAATTACCCTACCTTGTAGATGATTGCTTCAGGGTCAGATGTGATGTCACAGTCAAAAACCACGGCGGCGCACAGGCCACCGGGCAGCTCATCACCGTGCCACCGTCAGACATGCACCGTCATATCGGTGGCCTACTGTCGTCGCAAGAAGGGGTTGATGTCACGTTCGAGGTCGACGGGGAGACCTTCTATGCCCATTGGCTCATGCTCGCGGCACGGTCCTCGGTGTTCAAGGCGGAGCTCTTTGGCCTGATGACGGAGAAGAACATGAGCCACATACAGATCGATGACATGGAGGCGAGTGTGTTCAAGCTAGGCTATGCTCCACTTCATCTACAACGATGATCTTCCTAAGATTGACAAGGACGACATGCCAGCTATGGCGCAACATCTACTCGTGGCGGCAGATAGGTATGGGTTGGATAGGCTGAAGCTAATCTGCGAGGACAAGCTCTGGTACAACATCAACACAAGCACATTGCCAACTACACTGGCACTTGCTGAGCAGCATGGTTGTCATGGACTCAAGGATGCATGTTTTGAGTTTCTCAAGACCACTAGGAATCTGAAAGCAGTCATGGCGAGTGAGAGCTACCAACATCTGATGGACAGTTTCCCCTCTTTCCACATGGAGCTGGCTGCCAAACTTGCTCTGTAGCCTTTTTAATTTTGTTCTCGAGTGGTATAATATAAGTGGCCTCTCCTTCAATTTTCCTTTCACTAAATACTGGCGAACTCTGCGTGTAACGCTTTTGGTTTTCTCACATAAAAAAAGATTTGATGTTGCACAAACTTTTTTGGTGTGCTTATACTATGTGCTAGTAGCCTAGTACCCCAAGCCGTGCTCCCCAACCACAAAATCTCCTTCATCAGTATGCTTCCTTTATTTACGTGGTGTTTGGTTTGCGTGGAACGAGGCAATCCATCATTCTTCAGTTTTTTTGTTTAGTTCATCGAATAAAATAGGCTCATGCTTCACCACCTCATTCCTCATAGGCTAAAAATTAGTATTAGAATAAGGAATGAAGTCAGGATACATCACCACGTCTAGAATGTGTTGATTCTCCGAACTAAACACTCCGTAACTATATGATCCATCTATTCTCCCTATTCTAAATTATGAGTTGTTTTACTAGATGTTTGGTCTAAGGAATGAGTTAGTCTAGCATCTTCTCACTCCCACCTTTTTTATTTAGTTGGTGGAGTGGAGCGGATTTATGCATCATCACATCTTTCGTCACAAGCTAATAATTAGTACCATTGCGAGGAATAGAGTCATTTCACCAAATTTGAGGAATAAACTAATGATGCACTACCCCATCTAGAATGACTTTTTTGAACTAAAATCATGGGGCAAACACCTAGATTTCACAAACCAAACGCCTGCATAAATTTTGGTATGCATCTTCTTATAATCCGGAAGGGAGGGAGTATATTATAAAATGACAAAATCCCCCAAAAATACCATTATGTTGCCAATGTGATTGTCAAAATAATATCACAGGTGTGAAATTACCATGGTATTTCAGCAAATTAATGATTTGCAACAAAGTGCTACGTACATTATTGTGATAGATATTTAGGCAAATTTAAGCACATTTTTTTTAGAAAAAATAGCAAAAGGTTTATAACAAGCCTGCACGTGCATGTGTGATATACATGTTGGAACCATACTGATCATACAAACAAGAAACAAAGCAATTGAAGTTGCAGTGATAGTGACACACGAGGCCGCGCAGGCTCAAAATATGACAGAAAAGTGTCGAGGCAGTCGTCGTGGAACGGGGCAATGCCGGGGTCGATGTAGTCAGAACTGTCGAGGACATAAACAAAAAGGACGGTGCAACAGGGAACGCCAATGCCCAGTCAAGCCGTCCTGGATTGTGCATCGTTGCCAGGCCCACGGGGCCACGGATGCTTCATGGATGAAGGTTACCGCCGCAAACCTCGTGCAGGAGCTGTCCACGATCCCGCCCTCCTGGAGAAGTACCCGTACGTGACCGTGCACGCGGAGCACCACGGCGGCGGCGGCGGCGGCGACGAGGAGGGCAACAACTGAACAACCTGCCGCCCGGCGTGCGCGTCGACGACCTCCACGCGGCGTCCCGGTACGGGCTGGCCAAGGTGGACGTACGTGGACTCCTCGGTCCCCAACTCCCAGTCCCAGCTCGGCATCACGCTGTGCGACGCCAACGGGAGGCTCCCTGTGCTGCCTGCCACGCCCTGGCCCCCGGGCGCCCCCGCCGCGCAGTCCATGTGGCAGGTCGGGCTCCACGCGGCCGCGACTACGTTCACGTACGCGCAGACCCGCTGGGGCACCCCGTCACGTGGGTTGCGTACGGTGGGCTCTACCCAGGGGCGGAGCCGGTATTCGAGAGGCCATGGTGTCCGCGAAGATTTAGGATTCAAATGACACGGGAGCCACGATGTCTACGAAGAATTTTCTTAGAGCCTGGTAGCCAACAAACTTTAATTATTTGCAATATCTTCTAAATTATAATACATTTTGACTTTTTTAGATTCATAGTATTTGCTGCGCACCTAGATATACAATTATGTCTATACAGAGTGAAAAATATGTATCTAGGAAGTAGCAGCTAATGAAAATCAGAATGTAGCTGTAACACCCAGACCCAGCACACGGCACAGGCCCACTCTACTGAGGGGTGGGCCCCACCTACATAGCAACTGGCTTGCGCTTTCGTCCTCGCTTCGCACAAAACAGTTAACTAAAAGTTACTACATGTCCTTGACCTCACTATTTAAATCGGTCTGACCGTCGTAGGAGTCACGTTTTGGGATCAAAGCCTGGTTATACAGTGTTCGCGATGCTACAGGAACTCACGTGCACGTGACTGAGCAACAGTGCTACGTTGCTACAGTGTCCGATTTTGGCCAAGCCCACCTCGTGCTACAGTGCCTTCGCGGCTACAGCTCGACCACATCAACCGGAATTCGGCCCAGACGGTGATGTTACAGTCACCCCCTTAGAATTCGACGTCAGACTGGATTACCCTATTCGGGATAAATGCTTAGGATCGACTCTCTTGGCATAGGATCGACTCTCTTGGTCCACGTCCATATTCCTAGCTCCCTGTGCGCCAAGTGCCATGCTCTTGCAGAGCCATGCGCAACATGTCAAGCTCTCGAGCCATACGTCCGTGACGTACGCGAGAGTTGGCTCTGAATACCATTTGTAACGCCCCAGGTCCGGCACACGGCACAGGCCCACTCTGCCGAGGGGTGTGCCCCCACCTATGTAGCAAGCCGCTTACGCTTTTGTCATCGCTTCGTGCAAAACGGTTAACCGAAAGTTACTACATGTCCTTGTCCTGACTATTTAAGTTGGTCTAGCCGCCCTAGGATTCACAGTTTGGGACTAAAGTCTGGTTGCACACTGTTTCGCGCGTGATACAGTAACTCTCGTGAACAGTGCTAAGCAACAGTGCTACGCCAATACAGTACCCCCATTTTGTCCCGTCCCACCTCGGCGCTACAGTGCAGCCTCGGACCACAGCCCACGCTCGCAGTTACCCAGCCTATTCGTTTGGCTGTGGCTTGTCGTAAACGATTGTAAATTTACAGTCGGAACAATATTTTTCTCTCACACAAACCAGCCAGCAGTACTTCTTCACGAACCAGCAACGATACGAACCAGCCAAACGAACAGGCTGAGTGCCTCGCTTCAACCGGAATTTGGCCTATTTAGGCGGGGATGTTACAGTAGCCAAGGTGAATAGAAAACCATAAGAGTGAAAAAAAATATGATAGCAAGTAACAAAGGAAAATGAGCTACGTATCAATTGGAGAAAGTACATTTAAGGTAGGAGAAGCCTCCCCTCCAGTTTGGTCAAAAAAGGAAAGAAAGTACATTTATCTAATATAGAAAAATTATAAGTATAGAATTATACATGCAATTGTATATCCATTAGTAGATTCATAGCCTATTATATGCTACATCCACTACATAGCGACAGAGCAGCTGGCAGTGCAGTGCACGAGACGGCGGAGTTAGATGTCGGAAGGCATTCATATGGACAAGGGAGCTAACGGAAAGCAACACACTTACCTCCGACACACCCACGCAGGCTATACTGGAGTTTGGAGAGGCAAACTGCATGCACTAATTACCATCATTAGTTGCTAAACATGAGGTTATATTGCAGACCAAACAGAATGTTGGGGGTGCCTGGCCACCTCCAGCCCCCCTTCCCTCCGCCATTGGCTCTACCACCTCAGGTTCCTCCTCAAGGTGCTCACGGGCAGCGCGCGGCTGCCGGACACCAAGGAGGAGTTCCTGGCGTCGCTGAGAACCTACCTCGGCGACAGGGTGTTCGACGGGAGGTACGTGGCGCGTGGCGGCGTGGCTGCCCGGGGACAATGTGAGCTTAAAGGGCCCTCTCACGCACATGGCGTCGCTGCTCGGTGCGCCCACGGCGACGGCGGCGAAGGAGCCGTGGCAGGCCGGGGAGCAGAGCCTTGTCGCGTGCCAGGTGTTCATGCGCTCTTCTTTTGCATGGGACGACACCATAGACATGCATGCTGGCTGTATCCACGGCCTGCACTCACAGACGACGTCGTCTAGCTGATTGTGTTGTACAGTGTATTCTTTTTACGACAAGATCATGTTGTACAATAGGATTTGACAATTGTACTTTGTATCTAACTGTATACAGGACACTATTTATTAAAATTAGCACGAATGATGTGCAACTGATTTTGTCAAATGTTGTAGTGTGCGGTGTGCCACAGTGCCTCGCGCCATATGGTGGGAATCAATATACATATACATAAACATTGGATTTTGGTATTCGCTATTATGCATCTTATAAAGAAATAATGTTTTACAACCGGTTTGGAAGAGTATGCACAAAAGTGGTCTCCACTCTCGGTTTGGAACAGAGCATATATAAAACTCATACATCATATTGTATGAAAAAAGTAATAAATCATAGTTCCAAAGCCCTCCTTTAAAACCTGATTTGTACACACAAGTGGTCTTCACTCTTTCTTTGGCACGAACAAGTGTGAAACTAAAGCTTCGTTACCGGTTTGTGTTAACTAAAGCTTCTGATCGAACCGTGACTCCTGGACGGCGAAGCGCTTGTCCAGCTTGCGCTCCATGTCGCCGAATCGCTTCAACAATTCGTTGAGGATGAGTTTGATGTCGGGGTTCATGGTGCCATGATGGCGTTGCAGATGGGTAAGTGGTCGTGAGGCCAAGCCTTTGCCGTGGGGAGAGATGATGCGAATCGAATCACAACTGAGAGATAAGGTTTTGTTTGCAATTCCAACCCAAATCTGGTGCCAAATCGACCCCGGGAGGAAGGTATTGGGGAATCAGTGTCTCTGATACCAATTGATAGCAACTCCTTGCAATGAAATTGGAAATTGGTAGCAGAAACGAAAAGGAGAAGAAAGACATGTTGGAGGAAGACCAAGGTTGTTCCTCGTAGATAAGTATTTGATTTTTGATTTGTTCTTCTCTCTCTCTCTCTCTCTCTCTCTCTCTCTCTCTCTCTCTCTCTCTCTCAGTACTTATATTATTATATGAGCATGGTCCGCTCAGACGCTTGCTTGCAAGCACGTTGTGGGCCAGCAGCGGCGGATTAAGGATTTCATCAAGAATGGGGCCTCTATCTAGAGGTAACATCTACCATAGTACCCTACCCAGCAAGGTTCCTTTAATATCACACACATAAATAACTAACAAAGATAAATTTTCTAATTAATATCCTGATTAGACTAAAATTGCTAAGAACATAGTTTATAATTTTAGTTTTTAATCTGATTAAGTACAAATGAATTAAGAAAGAGTGGATCATAATTCATACCAGACTGGAAGACGAGACCACAGAAGGAGAAGGGACCAAGGGGCTGATCCGGTGGCCGTCCGCAGGCCATAGCCGCTTGCCAACCACCGACGTGAAGCTATGATGCTGTGGTCGCCCTGCAGCCTGGGGCTAGCGGGTTGGGGCCTGGCTAGCTGGATCTCTAGGCGTGGTTGCGTGGATGATGGTCGAGCAAGACCAACAGACGACAGATGGTGTGCGACCTCAGGCCTCGGCAAGCGGCAGTGGAGTCATGGCGGCGGCTGACGGGTGGCAGTAATAACGAGAGTCAAACAGAGGGGTATGTTAAATCCTCGGATTAAGGGCATGACAGTCCGGTTGACCCCCAGACTGATTTTTCTAGTCGGTCGGGGTCTCGGAGGCTACACCCATCGGGTGAGCTTGAGCGCATCCTCTGGCAGACAAGGGATGGCTCAGTAGGCCATAGACGGTCCACTCCTTAGTAAATCCCCGGTGTCAAGGGAGCAAGCTAAGGGAGGCTAAGTCCCCGTTCAGGCTGCCTTGGCCCGGGGGCTCGGCCAAGGCATAGGGGTTCCCAACACAGGAAGTCGCGGCCGAGCAAGGGATCCCATCGCCCCAATCTTGGCTCGAGCCGAAAAGCACTCTGGCAACACTAGGACAGGCTGAAGAGTTTGCTAGGCATACAAAGCATGATAGGCTTTCGAACGTATTGCAGGTTGTCGAACGTCTGTTTCCATCCACCATCATGCGAGGCGGTGTCACCACTCAAGGGAGAGGTCATCCAGGGCATGATGCATTAGGGCAAGGATCTCCATGTGGCTACAAAGTGGAGGACTTGAGGGCGGGATGGCAGTTCCCCTCCGAGCCTCGAGGCGGGAAGAAAGCCCCGAGAAGGCACAAACATGGAAGGCGCAACGACAACATACAAAGACTGCACCCCGCGCCCTAACGCATACAGACATTGTCAAGGAGCAGTTGTCACCCCACTATAAGACAAAGGAGCCACTTGCCGCGCCATGGAGATGTAAGGCTAGGGCAAGAAACCCTAGGAAAACCCTAGAAACCATCATGACTTGTACTCCTATGGCCCTCCGATATATAAGGTTGGGCATGGGCTCCTATAGAAGGGATTGAACCTAACCATAGTGAGAAGGATCAATTGGATCCCTGCAGATCAAATCCTATACTAGTGTAGCACATTGCTTTCCCCCCTACTTCTCTCCCGCAATCTCCATTGTAAGAACTCGAATGAGCATTATTAACACGAAGAACACCGTTCGAGGAGGAAGCTCTCTGTTGGCAACCTGAGGACTTGTGTCGCTAACACCAGGTGGGCGACGGGCTTATACGCGGCCCCTCCATCGGACACGGTCGCCATGGATCTGAACCGAGGCAAGGAAGGCAGTAGCTCCAGCCAATTCTAGAGGAGGGAGGCCCAAACCCTAACAAATACATCGCCGATGTGGAGCTGCAGGTGACACGAGTGGCGTCGGAGTCATGGAGCGCACTGGCGGCGACCAAGGGACAATGACGTGGAGGGTGGCTGGTGAAACTTCGCCTGAGGGTGAAACTTCGCCTGAGGGTGAAACAGAGAAGCTGCGGGGGGAGAGAGAGCAGAGGAGCCGAGGGGCTCGATGACGACCACTGACGCTGAGAGACCGAGGGGGTGACGGGATGGATTCCAGACTTGAGTCATCCATCAACTGAAATCGATTATTTTCGGGTCTGGTCTGACGCGGCTCCCATTATGCATCACAGATACCTTAGCTCTTCAAGAGACAAGTCGTGGACCATATATCAGAGACTCGTATTCTAGAACCGCGTCACACGTAAAAGACATCAGCGACGTATTTTAACCAGATGAGTCACTAATTTCATATGGGTGACGCGTTTTACTTTTAGGTCACTAAATTAGGTGTCTCTTTTGTATTGTTTTGGCATAGTGTGGAGCCTCGCTGCCGGTACTTGCCTAATACCCAAGTGACGTAAAAAGTATGGAGTGGCCTTATTGGTCCCGGTACTTGACCTAACACCCGAGCGAGGTATACAAAAATACTTACCATATATGCATAGTTTTATTTGTGGCTCCCACTTTGGTCTCTTTGCGCTTTGAGCATCTGGTTCTTGGCCCTTCTGTCTGCCAACCTGCCACCCAGCTGAACACTGTGTGTGTATAAAACGGGCATGCAGCATGAAAGTAGTCGTAGGAGCTGACACATAGGTCGACCATGGCGAACACTCCTAGCTCTAACCAGTCCGATGACCACGAGAAGAAACCGCTGATGAGCTTAGACAAGACGAAAGAGATGACGACAACGTCGGTCGTGGGCAGTCCAGACCCTAACCCCTCCAATGACTCCAAGAAGAAACGGCCAATCTTCGACAAGTCGCTAGGCACGGCGGCGGGGCTATCGAAGCTCCTACCGACAGGCACCACGCTGGCATTCCAGACGAAGGCGCCATCCTTCACCGGGGGCGGTGCGTGCGTCGACCACGACGTCAACTTCGCCTTCACCTGCGGGCTCATCATCTTCCTCATGCAGCTCTCCGCGGTGCTCAACTTCACCGACAGCGTCACCGGCGAGGACGGCAAAACCACCCACTACGGGGTGGTCACTTCCAAGAGCCTAAGGCTCTTCTGATAGATTAACAGGATCCACTAGCCATAGATCTAGCAGGTCAAACTAACATTTAGGATATGGAGTAAACCCTAGAACATGATCTAGTGCGAGGAAACAAAGAGAGAGGGATGTGGGGTAGCAAACCATCGGCCGCCTTCGAGGAAAATGAGCTGGCCATCACGCCGGTGTCGGTGACGCGATGGAGGCGCGGTCATAGAGAGGCGATGCAGAGTCGGTGGTGCAGAGGCGACGGTGTAGAGGCGGCGGTGGCTGGTGGCGATGATTTCCGTCGCTGGCAGCGCCCCCTCTCTAGATCGGCTTAGGGTTAGGATGTAGGTGAGGTTGTGGCGGTGCAGTTGAATCTCGTGCCTTGTGCCCCTGCCCCGACCTCTCTTTTTATGGCGCTGTGCGACGGGGGCCCACCAACCATGTAACGGTTGGGCGCCCCGATCAGGGCGCGGATCAAGGGCCCAATTGGCCATTGAGCCAAGTTGGTGGAGATCAACCTAACATTCTCTCCCTTAATCTCACCTTATAACGTAAACTTATCTTATTTTATCTTTTTCCCATTCCATCATAGATCAGTGCATAGAGCGTGTCTCATTGTCACGGTTAGTTGCCATTAGATTTAACAGCTACAATGCACCACTCTGTTTTGAAACAGATTCTCAACTAGGCTCTTATTGTCCAGAAATCATAGGGTTTCCCTTAAACCTATGCCGGCTAAGTGTTCTCTGAACATATTGGGTGGTAAGCCTTTAGTAAGCGAATCCGCGAGCATCTTTTCTGTACTTATATGCTCAAGACTAATTATATGATCCCGGACTTTGTCTTTCACAACGTAATACTTTATGTCAATGTGTTTGGCAGCACACTTGACTTATTGTTGTGAGCATAACATGCTGCTGGATTATTATCGTAGTATAACTTGAGTGGCTTATGTATGTCGTCTACCACTTTCAACCTGGACATGAATTTCTTTAGACAATTCACCTATCATGTGGCCTCATAACATGCTACAAGCTCGCCATACATCGTAGACGATGTAGTGACGGTTTGTTTTGAACTTTTCCACGATACAGCTCCTCCTGCGAGAGTGAATATGTACCCTGACGTGGACTTTCCATCATCTCCCGCATAATTTAAATCTATATACCCCTCTATGTGTAGGGAATCAGATCTTCTGTACGTTAGCATGAGACCTTTTGTACCTTGCAAGTAACGCAAAACTTTCTTTAATAGTCTCCAGTGTTCTATTCCAGGATTACTCTAATATCTACCAAGTAACCCGGTAACAAATGCTAAGTCAGGGCGTGTACACACTTGAGCATACTATAAACTTCCAACAGCTGAAGAATATGGAACTGCTTTCATTTGATCGATCTCATATTGGTTCCTCGGACATTGAAATTCTCCATATGTATCGCCCTTGACTATGGGAGTAGGTGAAGGCTTATAATTTTTCATATTGTATTTCTTTAGAACTTTTTCTAAGTATGGCTTTTGTGGTAATCTTAAAACCCTCTTTTCTCTATCTCGGTGAATCTCTATTACTAGAACGAACGAAGCTTCACCGAGATCCTTCATATCAAACTTCGAGGACAAGAACTTCTTCATTTCTAGTAGTAGATTAACATCACTGCTAGCGAGCAAGATGTCATCCACATGTAGGATTAGGAAAATGTATTTCCCATTCTTGAACTTTGCATACACGCAGTTGTCCTCTATATTTTCTTGAAACCCAAACTTTTTTATTGTACTATCAAACTTTAAGCACCACTGCCTTAATGCTTGTTTTAACCCGTAAATGGATTTTTTCAGGCGACATCCCATATGTTCTTTTCCTTCCACAACAAAACCTTTCGGTTGTGCCATATAAACATTTTCCTCCAAATCCCCATTTAGGAACGCCGTCTTTACATCCATCTGATGTAAATCCAAATCGTAATGTACTACAAGCGCCATTATAATTCTAAAAGAATCCTTACATGAGACTGGGGAAAATGTCTCATTGTAATCTATGCCTTCTCTTTGCGTGAAGCCTTTTGCCAAAAGTCGCGCTTTAAATCTTTCTATATTCCCTTTGGAGTCATGTTTAGTTTTGTAGACCCATTTACAGCCTACTGTCTTGCCTCCTTTAGGAATTACTTCTAAGTTTCAAACTCTGTTGGTATTCATTGATCTCATTTCATCTTGCATAGCTTCAAGCCACTTTGATGAATGAGTGCTTCTCATGGCTTCTTCAAATGAGGTAGGATCACCCTCCATTTGAAATTCCTCACAATCATAGACTTCGTAGTCATCAGGAATAGCTAATCTCCTGACTCTTTTAGACCTTCTAAGGGCCTCGTTAGTTGACGTTTGTTCTATATGAGGCTGTTGTTGCTCTTCCTCATGTTTGACAATAGGTTCTGTGGGATCCTGAACGATAGGTTCCTTATGTTCATTCATTGTTGCCACAGGAGAACTAACAACAGGTGCTGTTACTACAGTGTCTTGCACTGTTGGTACATCAACAACAGGTAGCGTGAAGAATGGCTCCTGAACCATCGGAGTGGGCACCTATACCCGTTTCTCTTCAAAATTAATTTCTTACACTACCATGCTCCCCCTAATCATATTATCCTCCAAGAACACAACATGTCTTGTTTCTACAAACTTTGTATGTCTATCAGGACAATAGAAGCGATAACCTTTTGACTTTTCTGGATAGCCAATGAAATGGCAACTGACTGCTTGGAGTCTAGCTTTCTTATGTTTGGATTAAAAACTTTGGCCTCAGCTGGACAACCCCACACACATAAATAATTAAAGCGAGAGTTTCTTTCCTGTACACAACTCATATGGTGTTTTGGGCACCGACTTACTTGCCACTCGATTAAGAATATGAATGGCGGTTTTTAATGCCACCATCCATAAACTTATCGGTAGTGTAGAGTAGCTTATCATACTTCTCACCATATCAATTAAGGTACGGTTGTGTCTTTCTGCTACTCCATTCTGCTGAGGCTCGCCTGGTGTAGAGTACTGGGCAACTATGCCATTTTACTGTAAGAACCTTGCAAATGGTCCAGGAACTTGGCCATATAGGGTGTGTCGACCGTAGTACTCTCCCCCACGGTCGGATCTTACTGGCTTAATTGTTAAGTTGTGCTAATTTTCTAATTCAGCCTTAAATACCTTAAATTTATTCAATGCTTCTGATCTTTTTTTAATTGGATAAATATAGCCAATATGAGAATAATCATCTATGAATGTTATAAATGAATCATAACCATCTATACTTTTCACAGGAAAAGGACCACAGATGTCTGTGTGAACTATTTCTAAAATTCCTACACTTCGTTTGGCATCTTTCTTTATTTTCTTAGTATACTTTCCTTTTATGCAATCAATGCATTGTTCTAAATCTAAAAATTCTAAAGGCAGAAGAATTGATTTCTTAATCAATCGCTCTATACCCCCCTCGAAATATGACCTAAACGACAGTGCCATAATTTCGATGATACATCATGAACTTTCTTCTGCTTATTTGTTGCATTCATAGACGAGGAAGCATTCTCATTCTCAGTGCTCACAACATTCACATTCTTAGAAAGTGATAACAAATAAAGCTTGTCTTGTCAGAAGGCAAGACCAATACATTTATTATTAAATACAATCTGACATTTGCCATTACCAAAATGGCAACCATATATATCATCGTCTAGTCTTGAAACACTTATCAAGTTTTTACGCAAAGAGGGTATATAAAGAATATCTGAAAGCTGAAGTATAAAACCATCATCTAATTCTAGAGAGATATCTCCAATGGCTTCAACTTCAGCTTCAACTTCATTTACTATTTTAATTCTTATTTCTCCTCTTTGTAGGGTCCTCCTCATACGAAATCCCTATAATGAATTTGCAACATGAACAGTTGCACCCGAATCAATCCACCAAGTAGATTTTACATAACTTAAATGTAAGGACTCATCTATGAATGTAATATAGTCATCACCTGTCTTCAGAAGGCTCTTCAGAAAGTCTGGACAGTCCCTCTGGTAATGTCCATGCATCTTGCACCATTTACACTGATCATTTTCAATTTGAGCATTGTTGTTCTTCTGATGGTGGTCATTCTGAGGGGCTTTCCCTTGAGGTTTGGCATTATTGTTGAAGGTCTTCTTTTTATTGTCCTTCACAAGGTTAGCAGAGTCACCCTGTGAGCTTTTCAGCCTCTCCTCTTCTCGAACATACATTGCAATGAGCATCTCAATATCCCACTTATCGGGCTGTATGTTGTAATTTACAACAAAAGTTTCATATTTCTTAGGCAAGGAAGCAAAAACCAAATGAATCGGGAACTCATCCCTGAGCCCCAAATCCATTGGCTTGAGCTTAGAAGCCGTGTTGCTCATCTTCAGTATGTGCTCTCTTATCCCGCCACCAGAGTATTTCTCATTGAATAATTTCTTGATCAGAGTACTAGCATAAGCCTTTGAAGAGCCAATAAACTGACTCTCCACTTTCTTGATATACTCTATGGTGGTGTCACAATCTGGGATAGACCCTCTTATCGCATCTGAAATAGTGGACTTAGCCACCATCAAACACTTGCGGTTTGAAATGTCCTATTTCTTACGTTGGAGATCATATTTCATCCTTACTTCTGCATGATCTCGCTGCTGAGCAGTAAAATCAGCATCAGTCTTATTTTCTTCCCTCATCGGGTCCACTGGCTCAGTAGGACACGGAGAGGTAAGCGCTAGGTCATTTTCTGACCGCGCAAATGCTAATTCATACTTCTCTCGCCACACCCGATAGTTGCCCCCTTCAAGAGGCGGTATGTGCGAGATAAATGCCATAGGGTTGAGTCCTGAAAAACACCATCAGACATAGTGAGAAAATATAACATAATAATTGCATGACTTAATTTAACATTGGTCAAAATTAAAACATACAACATTCTTCTACACTAATTCTACATCAACATTGGGTAGAAATAGAATTAATGCATGAAAAAACTCATAAAAATCATTATAATATTGCTATTATCAACGTTGGTCTGAAAAATAACAATATCATAATTTACTGAATAAAATTTAACTGCTCTTCAAAATTAAATTCTCCCATTGGTTCAAATTTAATTAGAAGATAATAAACATTAACTTTGCAGTGGAAATATAAAAAAATAATTTATCTACCTTTCAGAAGTATTTTATTGTACTCATCTACTTTGTGAAAAAATTATCCCGTTGGTCCAAATTTTGACAGAGATTTAAACTAGACGAAAATAATCAAAAAATTTGCTTCTGAAAATGATAAAACAATTCATAAACTTTACTGTGAATTTTGGGCCAAAACACACTCGCACGCTGCGCGCTATCGCGGCCCAGCAGCGAAATCCGGCCCACGGCGGCCGCTCGCGCCGCGCTCCCCCGCGCCAAGGCCGCAACCTGGGCCTAGGCCGAATCTAGCCCGAGTGCCCGGAGCCGTTCATCGCGATCGGACGGTCGGGCGACGATCTCGACAGAATAAAAACCACCCACCGTGCCGATCACCCAAACCCTAGTTTCATTTCTTCCCCCACCTTGTCTCTCTTCGCCACACACGGAAAGGAAAGAGCAGCGGAGCGGCACCATCACCGGTCCCCTCACCGGCGTGCGCGCTCGCCCTGGGCTGAGTGCGTCGCCGTCGAGCGGTCTAGGCGACCGTGGCCTAGTCCCCCACACGCGCTGCGACATGGCTCGCCCTAAACCCTAGCTCCTCCCCCTTTCTCCTTTGTCAGCCCTCAGTGCACCAGACGCCGGAGAAGAAGTGTGGCACCGTGGTGGGTCCCCTCGCTGGAGCCCTCGGTCGGGGTTGTCTAGTGGGTGAGCGTGCCGCCGTCGAGCGGTCCTGTGATGGTGCCCTCGGCCGGGGCTTGCGCGCACGGCGACGAGCGCGGCATGACTATCTCCCCACGTGCTTGCGAGGTGGCGGCGAGGCTTCTTCCTGCGCGACGACGGTGGTGACGGCGGTGAGAAAACTAGGTAGATCCCTCCCCTCTCCGTCCATTCTTCTAGGGTTAGGGTTAGGGTTAAGGTTAGGGTTAGGGTTGGAGTTCGATCCGATTTGAATCACCTCCTTCTAAATTTCTCGTTCTAATCTACCCTAAAAGCTAGATCTACGCCTAGTAACCGCTTTGATACCATTGATAGATTAACAGCATCCACTAGCCATAGATCTAGCGGGTCAAACTGACATTTAGGATATGGAATAAACCCTAGAACATGATCTAGTGCGAGGAAACATAGAGAGAGGGATGCGGGGTAGCAAACCATCATCCGCCTTCGAGGAAGACGAGCTGGCCATCACGTCGGTGTCGGTGACACGGTTGAGGCACGGTGGTAGAGAGGCGGTGCAGAGGCGATGGTACAGAGGTGGTGGTGGCCGATGGCGGTGCTTCCCGTCGCTGGCAGCGCCCCCTCTCTAGATCGCTTAGGGTTAGGATGTAGGTGGGGTTATGGCGGCGTAGATGAATCTCGTGCCTTGTGCCCCGGCCACCACCTCCCTTTTTATGGCGTTGTGTGATGGGGCCCACCAACCATGGAACGGTTGGGCGCCCGATCAGGGCGCGGATCAAGGGCCCAATTGACCGTTTGGCCAAATTGGTGGAGATCAACCTAACATCTTCAACAGCCGCGAGCTCGTCAGGGACTCGAAGGTGGACAAGGCTGAGCTGAGGAAGCGGAAGCGGAGGCGGGAGGACGCCCTGCACGCCGTCGTCAGCACCGCCGTGTTCCTGGCGCTGGCCTTCTGCAGTTCTGCGACGCCGGCGTGCAGGGGTGCCTGTTCAAGAAGAAGTCGCGGCCGTGGAAGGATTTCTTCAACCACCTGCCGCTAGCCGTTGGGTTCCTCGCCACCTTCCTGTTCATCATCTTCCCCACCACCAAGAAGGGCATCGGCGAGGATGGCGCCTAGAGCGCGGCGGCCGCGGATGGGCTTGACGACTCCGGTTCCGATGAGGCTAATAAAATGAAAGAGTTTGAGCAGCGCAAGGCCAAGACTCTGCTGGGGGCGGCGGCGACGCTGTCGAAGCTCCTGCCGACCGGCACCACGGCGGCGACTGCGCCGGCCACCGCGTCAACTACGCCTTCACCTGGGGGCTCATCGGCTTCCTCGCCCTGATGTGCGCGGCGCTCAGCTTCACCGATAGCGTCACCGACCAGGAACACCACACCCAGGCTGGCCACCTTCAACGGCTTCTGGCTCTTCAACCGCGAAGACCCCAAGGACTTGCCAGGAATCGACTGGGTGAAACTTCAGGAAACAAAGAGGATCAGGGCGCGTGACTTCATGCACGCCGTCGTCAGCGCCGCCGTGTTCGTGTCCGTGGCCTTCTGCGACGCCGGCGTGCAGGATTGCCTGGTCGCGGAGGAGTCCACCCACTGGAGGGAGTTCCTAGCCCTCCTGCCGCTGGCGGTTGCGTTCCTCGCCAGCTTCCTCTTCTTCATCTTCCCCTCCGACAGGAAAGGCATCGGCGAAGAAGGCGACGCCTTCTGGCATCTGGACATCGGTACCGCGACGTCGACAAAACCCACGGGCAAGGCACAAGGGCCAGCATCAGGACAGAACTCCGACGATCAGCTCTCTCCAGGCCAGCATCACCATAACAACCAGATAAGTTGTTGTGTTTGCGTGCGTGCATGATGGTCTTTTTTTTTTTTGAAACGAGCATGATGATGGTCTTCTTTCTTTATCTTTAAATAACAAAAGCCGCGCCTGTCGGAAACGAATCAAGGCGGCAATGTTTGTCTTAGTTTAGAATTTTCCGGTAAAAGCTGAGTGGTGTGCGTGTTGCTTTTCAGTAGTCCAATAATCTGATGATCTCCATCTTGTTGTACGGTCTTGTGGTGTTGAGAGTGTGGAATAAATTAAAATATAATTTATTTGTACCCAGATGTTGTCACTGATGGCAAATAATCAAACAAGTGCTAAAGCATCTGGAGCAGTACTAATAAGTCACGAGCAGCTTCACGAGCTGTTTTTCAGCTTCGGTTATCAAACGGGACAATGCCCTTCCGCTTCACAGGTGTAGCTCCGGGTTTTGCGGCGAGACAAGTGAGAAGAAAGAGGAGAAGCTGAAAATACCGGCTTCATCCGGATTCGTCTAACACTGGTGGGCCCGGCTGCTATGGTCGGCTTTGTCTGCACGGAGCGTTCGTGCCTTCGTGCGAGCACGGCCGGTGCGAGGAGGGAAGGCGGCGCGGGGACACTACTACAGAATGGACTCGTCGTCCCGGGCGGTAACGGTCTTTAGTCCTGGTTATCGCGCCGGGACAACGATCTCGAGATTAAAGGTGCCACATTTAGTCCCGGGTCATCGAGCCAGGACTAAAGAGGGACCTTTAGTCCCGGTTGGTGTTACCAACCGGGACTAAAGGCCCTCCAGCCGAGCAAACGTGGCCACACCCTTTAGTCCCGGTTGGTAACCCCAACCGAGATTAAAGGTTCCTTTTCTTTTTCTTTTTTTTAATTTGTTTTCAGTTCAGTTACACGTATTTATTTAATATATAATATATTTTTATGTACGTATTCTACACTGCTAATATAAATACACGCACGCATATAATTACATCTAATTCTCATCTCGAGCATTATTATATTCGAATAAAGTATGAACCTATATATATTAGATATATATATATATATATATATATATATATATATATATATATATACAACACTTTCATAATCTTGTTATCGAAAATAACGATATCAATAAACATTTAATTTACACCATTTATTCCTTAGGATCAAAGTAGAACTCGCCGTTGGGATTTAGCACTTTTTTTAGAAGAAATCCTGCTATTGACTCTTGAACTGCTTTCAGATAGTCTTTTTGCATGACCCTTCGTTTCAACCATTCAGTCTTGCATTTAAAATAAAAGAAAAAGTATTAATATATATATATATATTCATTTAAAAATAAATAAAAAATTGATATATACATACTCTGAGGACATCTTTAGGAGTTCTTCTTATGTGCGCAGTGATAAATTCACAAACGTAGTATCCACACAAGTTATCACAAACACCACTGTACGAGAAAAAGATTATTCTCATCATCTCACACGTAAATTGAAGTACGATATAGTAATTAAACACGTGGGGAAGTGTATATAGTACAACTTACTGGTATTTCAACTATATTAAGTGGTGCCTTGCAATCCTTGCGATGTTGCCGATAAACTCTTTCTAAACCACAATGGATGCACCAATAATGTACGATCGTTAATAAATTATGGCAAAGTCTATTCAATAATAGTTGTGCGCGAGAGATCGAAATTACCCCTGGATAATGTCTATCATATCTTGGTATAGTGCCCGCTCTTTTCTCAACGAGTCAAAGATTACTAACCGACTTGAGTTTAACTCAATGACAATGAGTATCCAGTGAAACCTGCATTGGTTTATACACACACGTACCTGCATATAAGTTATATTGATATTACATAAAATGTGTAGACTACATTATTATTAACACTTACTCAAAGTTGTACGGAAAAAGTATTGTTGTCTTGTCGTGCTGCTTCACGAAGAACATCATGATATTCTCTTGTGCTTTAGATACCCACCGCTCCTTGATAATAATACCGGTTTTGAATACGATATAAGGATCAATGAAGCCAACACTGGTGTCTTGTATTCTTTGGAGCTCTGACATCTGGAATCTGTATATAAATATAAGTTACATGTGAGGATAATTATATACACGTACGCATGGAAGTGAGTTTATTAAATAAAAGTAAGAATCACTTACAAACAAAAGGAGCTAATGATTGATTTGTCCAGGCGTCCAAGTGGTATAGTTGATGCAATTCTTGAAACTAATATGTAAGATGTCATCGCCACGGAAGTAACGATGGTCTCTAAATCGACAAAGATCCACTTTGCTCACCCACACCACTTTGCATGTACCACTTGTTGAGCAAGTACATTTACGTACCCAATTCATTCAGAGCCGCAGGGTTGTACAGACTTTTGCCATATTTATAAGTCTTCCGGTATCAACTTCCGTGTTCGGATTGGAGCTTTGCCCATCAATTGATCCAAGGTTAAACCAAGATCTTCAAAAAAAAAGCATTAAGGGCTTGAACCGACACTTCTCGAGAGTTGTGCGGTCGATAGACTTCTATGTTGGAACCATATTCATTAGCAACAACAAGATTTTGCATTTGTTGCTTCATTGTCCGAGTATGGGACATCCTTTCCTCGATGCTCTTTTCCTTTTCTTATCTCGCATCATGTGACTTCACGAGGGAGCGGTCATAGTCGATAGTGGCGAAAGGCTTACGAAGTTCAATCATCTTTTTCTTGTGAGCATCGACCTTCCGCCCTCGGCACATCTCGTGGTATGTAAAAGTACGGCTTCTCCTTAAGCTTCGCTTGACTCTTGTTTTTATATCTATAAAAAATCTTTCACTTTTTTTGTCTTCTTCAAATTGCTATTTGCTCATCGGTCTTTTCGTGAAGTATTTCTTGAGAAATAACTCTTTTCTTGGGGTCTTCTTTGCCAGCCGGGACCTTAGACGTCTTTGTAGTGCGTCATTTGTGGAGGGGTGGGGTGGTGTTGGAGACCGGCGTGGAGGCGATGAGACCGGTGTTGGTGGAGACCGACGTGGAGGCGTTGGAGATCGTTGTGGAGGCGATGGGGCCGGTGTAGGAGTTGGAGATCGTTGTGGAGGCGATGGGGCCAGTGTAGGAGTTGGCGATCGCTGTGGGGATGAAGTCATCTCGCCCCCCGCGACGCTGTGATGAGATGGGGAATGAATGATTAGGCTAGGCTGGGGGAGACCCTGCTACAAAAACAAGTTGTGTGTCAATTATTTTTGAAGCCAATAGAAAATTAATGGAAAATAATATTTCATTCACTTTCATTCGTACCTAGGGTGAGGTAGGGGAAGCGGTGGCGCCCCAGGAATGATGATGAAGCGTTTGCGCCATTGAATAAATGTCTTCTCCGCTTCTCCTAGTGTCTTCTCCCCATCACCGCCTTCAATGTCAAGAGGAACATTACTGTAACCTTTGAGCACTCTATCGACCGAGACGCTAGCATATCCAGGTTGAATAACTGACCCATGGATTCTTGGTGTCTTCGTTCGGTCTATTGGAGATACAACCCCGACAGCCACCATGATTGATGCATTATTACCATCTGGAATGTGCAGCTCACATGTTGTTAGAGGCTCGGTAATGTCATCAATAGGGAAGCGCAACCCAGCGTCGTCTTGAATAACTGGCAGCTCCGTAGAAAGCACAACGCTTTTCATCCCACCAACGGGCTAATGGTGACTCCGGCGTTGATTGCGATTGCATTTGACTCATTGCTAGTCGCACTTGCCTCTTGATCTCCTCCCCATTCTTGCCTCAAGAGATTTTTCTCGTTCACGTGATTCAAGCAATGCTTGTCGTGACTCATCAACAAATTGCTCCAATGCATGGATTCGCTTCGCCTCCTCATCCTTCTTTCTCTCGGCGCGGCTTCAGTAGGTATCCTTGTCTGCTGGGAATGCGTGTGGCCACGGAACCGCCCCATAGCCTCTTGTTCACCACCGTGTTCGGGATTCTCTAGGGCATATGTCAATTCATCCTTCTCTCTGTTGGGCTTGAAAACACCACTATCGCCTTCTTCCCTAGCACGAGCTAGTCTCTGTGTTGCTCTCTCAATTTTTGGCCGAAAATTAGCTTGCCGTTGTCGGGTCTAGGCTTCCCCATGAGCGTAGAACCAATTCTTCGCACGTTGAGGCCGTTCTTCTCTATTGTTTCGTGTATGATTCCCTTGGCGGTAATCTCGCTTCTAGGTTCGCCACTTGGGAATAGCACTCCTATAACCACCGATCCCATGCGATGATGGTATTGCTTCATTGAGCATTCTCACCGATTCCTCATCACACGTTCCTCACTATCTTGAGATGTCTTGTATTCTACTGAAGGCATCCCAATGGGACTCAACTTGACAAACGCCTTAGCATTGAAATTCGGCGTAGCATTCTTCAAGATAAACTTTTTATACAATGTCTTCTTCCAACTCTAGAACAATGTTGCCATCTTCTTCATTGTCCAATCCCTCACTAGCTCCTTCAAAGCATCATCTGCTTGTAATGTAAAATGTTGAGTGATATCTCTCCAAGCTAGGTTCTTGTCACGATTAGATACAAAACTAACATTAGGAGCGGATATCTTCGCTTCCATTCACGAGCACTAATCGGGATCCTATCCTCACAATGAACCCACATTGATTGACATATGTCCGAGCATGTGGTCCCAATGGTTTGCCGGGTGTCGGTTATCGAATTACGATATTATGAAACGGCCCTCTAATGGCTTTTTTGGCCCTCGGACTTTCCTACTTTTATCGGTGGTTGATGTAGATCCGAGAGACCGGCTACATGAGTAGAAACACAACGATTAACAACAAATATACGTCATTTATGCATCTATAAGAGATGATAGATAATCGAATATACCTCGCGATTTTTCTTGCGCGACAATTTATTGATCTTCAACCACCCATATTCAGGGATATCCTCATAATCAAAGAAAGAAATCTTGACTCGTGTCATCTACATCCACATTGGTGCCAGCGTTGATAATATCCGCCATTATGTCATCATCCGGAGCAGCCATTTGTATCTTCAAGATAACACATAGATAGAATTACTATGGTACATAACATAAGTACATGTGATAACACATATAGAATTACTAAATCCAATTAAATATAATAACACATAATATTTCATAAGGATAAACAATAATAAGGTATAGGCTTTGGAATCGAATCAAAAACACTTTCGATCCAAAAACATGGAAATAAGTACATGTATATATATACACATAGAATGATACAATATATTTCTAGAAATAAGTGCATATGTCTATATCTCTAGATATGCATGTGATAACACATAGAATGTCTCTCTAGATACAATTTTCTCTCTCTCAACACATGAAAATAAGTACATGTATATATACATATAGAAATAATTAAGTACATATGTATACATATAGAATAATCTCTCTCTAGATATATATATATAGAGATAGAATATATAATTACTAAATCCAATTAAATAAATCTAACATGAAATTAGATAAACTAGTAATAGATAATACATTTTAATCTAACATATATCAAAAACTATAATAAAAAACTATCTAAAAAAACTATCTAAATAAAGTACTAATTAAATTTTAATACATTTAAATCTAACATATATCAAAAACTATCTAAAAAACTAACTAAAAAACTAACAATAAACTACTAATTAAATTTTAATACATTTTAATCTACATATATATCAAAAACTATCTAACATTTTAATACTGTCGAGGGCAGCTAACATTAAACTACTAATTAAATCTAACATTTTAATCTAACATATATATGGCCGAGAGCATGTAGCTAGCTAGCAGGCTGGGGCGGATGATGGCGCTGGGCGGGGCAGGCGTGGCGAGCAGTCTTGGCGTCGAAAGTGAGCACCTCATGCGAGGACGACGTCTGGCGGAGACGATGGGGCTCGGCGATTTAGGTCGAGGCGAAGCCAGACGCACGCGTCGGCGGACGGAGGGTGGGCTCAAAAGTCTTGCGGCGAGAGACGGATGCTGGCGTGAGACGACGCGATGCGCTGGCGGTAAGCGCACTACAAGAAATCTTAGGATCTATGACGACCTATTGTCATCATGAATTCTGATATATTTGTCATATTAGTTGTATTTGTGACGACTGCATGACGAAAAACCAATCGTCAAAGATCATGGGTAGTAAATCTTGTTCAATGACGATTGCATATTTTTTCATCATAATTTTTAATGACGACCAGATTAGTGAGTTGTCACTAAATATCTTAAGGCCTGGCTAAGCCCATATACTAAGCAGACTTTTAAGCGGCCCATTTAGCTTTCTAATATTTTTTCAGCCCATTTTGTTTTATTATAATTAGCCCACACAATTTTTTGTTTGGGCCCATTTAGCTTACAGTCCAGCAGCATAACAGAACATATTTTTTAGTCCGATTTTTATTTTCACATTCAGCCTGTTTTTTTATTTTCGCATTCCTGTTTGCATTTTCAGAGGCCCATTTTATAGCCAATATTTTTAGGTCCAGCCCATGCCACATTTTTTTAGGACGGCCCATGATAAAAAAAATCTGAACCAGACAAAACACAAATAGTCCAAATTATTAAAATCACAGCTCAAACACATTCCATTCATAAACAATCAGAGTAGGTTAAATGGTCATACATCTACAGGGGAGAATTTTGAATTTGGAAAGAACCCAATCTGGACTCGTACATGAATGTCCATGGATTTTTGTAAGGAACAAATGGAAGGAGCTGATGCTGCAGATGAAATTGACTTCCAGCGAATATGCAAGTTTGCGTAAGGTAGAAGTGGAAGGAGCTGATGCAGCCGATGACGTCGACTTCCTGGGAATAAGCCATCAAGTAATAATCAGCCAACCAATCCAGAGTAATACAGTGCATGATTCAATTACTGGACAAAACAATCAGAGTCATATCATTCACCTTATTTCCATAATAACGGAAATCTAACCATCTCTAGAGTCCAGAGTTACCAGACAAGCAGGGAGATTACTACATTCGCAACACAATCAGAGTAGCATGTTGGCAGCCTGACAACCAGAGACCACGAGCAACGAAGGAGAATGGAAAAAATGGAGGCGGTACCGTGCACGACGGGGTCAGCGTTGAGGCGATGAACCTCGGCGACGAGCGCGGGCTTGGAGATGTCCTCAGGGAGGTCGCCGTCGATGAGCAGATGCCGACCTCGGCAGACGCCTTGCGCTTCGTGTTCACGGACGTCTGCGAGTCTTTCCGGCTCCCCACGATGGCCACGGCCAGCCTCGGAACCTACGAGCGAGCGAGCGAGAGAGCACAGCGTCAGCACACAATCCGAGGCCTACGCGCCTCGATCCAAGAACTCACAGGCAGCGGATAGAGGGAAGCGGAGTGCTTACGAGTCTGGGCCGAGGAGAGCGCGGCCACATCGGCGGCGACGTCGCGGCGGACGCCGGCAGCGATGGCCTTGCCGTCGATGATCTGCGTCATCGCAGGGTGGCTGTGGTTCTTCGCAAGCGAGTGGAGGCGACGACTCCGGATGAGACCTGGGAATCTTGAGCTCCTCCGTGCACGCTGCCTAGATCCGTTGCCTCCTCCTCGGTTCTTCCTCATCGATGACTCCATTAAAATCTGCGGCCGCCAGGACCTGATCCTCTGCTGCTAGCGTTGGATCCATTGCCTCCGGCGCCTTGGATTGGATATGGAGGGGTGGCGTCGCGGTCGGCATCTAGAGGGAGGGGAGTGGTAGCAGCAGGTGGCGGGCAGTGGTGTGGAGGCGCACGGGAGGGGAGGAAGCGGAGAGGGTGTGGATCCAGGAGCTGTCTAGGGTTTTGGAGGTGCTTTTATGTGAGGTTTGCTGCATCTTGGTCGTTCATTTTGATCTAATGGCCTGAATGAGGCGTGGCTTGCGGGCTGAGATGGGCCAGATCCACGAGATGGGCTTTATTTCTACGAGCCTCTGTTTAATTTTTTTTCCTTTTATTTATTTGCAACGAATTTTATGTTACTAGATTGCAAATCATAAGAACTATTGTCTACTGAATTTATATACCCCCAACATAATTTTACATGAACTAGACTACCTAAGCGGTCAATATTTATATAACTAGATTTCCATAAAAATTTTAAGTTATTTTAACAAAGTGAAACTAGATTGCTTCATTACTTGCGATATTTGTTCTTGAGGTGTTTCTAGGGTTTGATTCCGATCTATAAATTGGTGGTGGTGCTACTTCTTCTAGTTGCTGATCTAGGTTCCTTATATCTGTAGATAGCTCAATAATTTACTCGATCTAAGTTTCCATTATTAGATTTTGAATTGTGGATCATTCTTGTCTGCCACTTGCGGCAGTGCCACAGTGCCACTGGTAAGCGCGGCAGTGCTGCTCTAGGAATTTGATTCGGGTTTGAGTTTTATTTTGACAGGCCTATTCACCCTCCTCTAGGCCACACAGAGATCCTACACATAAAAATTCCAAATAATTTTAATAAAGTGGGATTATACATTGTTCACAAATAAATTCATCTCTCACATAGTTACTATAACTATGTGAAGCATATATATTACACCTTTGTCAAAATGTCTTGAAAATTTTCTTGCAAGCATGTAGACCTCAAGCATGGCCCCACACAAAATCTTAGATTTTTCTTATTAATTTCAGTCATTATTGAATTTATTTTGTTCTAAAATGAAGAAAAGAGGTTGAGTTACCCATTCAAACTTTTTCATCATCCACCTCCACCAAAATTATTTCACTGGGCCTTATGAGATCTAGTATAAAAATCTTGTACCATTTTGGATCGTTTCGGGGGTGGTCTCAGTCCAACCTCCAATTACTTCGTAACGTCACGCAGAAATTCATTTAAACCGTAGAAAATAGCAAACCACCTCTGAAAAATCTAAAACTTAGCGTTTCCTTAACTTGTGGAACACACAAGCTTGAGAAAAAGTTTGAGGTGCATATGACGTCGAAATATACGAGACCCTTGAAAACCTAGGAGTTGTAGTCAGGGCTCCATGAAATGGCGCATCCACTTGGTGAAGCGTGCATATTACGCCTCATGTCACACTTCACATATAAAGAGAATACTAAAATCCTTGATAAACTTTTTTATATCTAGATTGTCTCTGTGGTTGCTACTTCTCTGCTAATCTCAGAGCACCTCTAACATATTACTTATCCTCTCTCTCCCCTAAAAGCATATATGAAGGATCTCCTATTACTAGTTTTCTATCTAGGTTTCCCCCTCTCCTCCAACATATTATTAGTTGAACTACGTCTGATGTCAAACAAAGTCAACAGATGATACAAAAATATATATAATAATAAATGTCACAATTGAGCTCACTTCCTGAAAATCAAGGAAAAATGAAGTGATTTCGTAGGTATTAATCGAACTTGTATTTTAGTGGCTCCATAAAAAAACAATAATTAGTTTGTAATGTCGTTTTTTAAAGAAATTAATAACTACTCGTACAGCATCACTTTACTATATAACAACGTCAATCAGATACTATTTTTTCATCATAACAAGAAATTAGTAATTACTACTGTGATTTCGCAAAGCTACTAATCTATCTACACCTAAAAATTGTTCCGGATGTCCATGAGTACGTGCTTGTCGGACCCGCCTGGCAGCGGCCCAGAAAAAGAGAGAGATAGAGAGAGAGCGCCGTGGCTTTCTAGATTTGCGGACGCGGGAGCGCGTGTGTTCGAGTGGGAAGCGGGATCAGACACGGAGTGAGTGCGCGTGACGTGGTTCGGCCAATAGGCTTGCACCACGCGGCACCGCGGGGCCCTGTCGTCGTTGGGTGAGAGAGAGTAGAGAAGAGAGAGGCCGGCTGGAGCTTTGGAAAAGACGCCGGCGGTAGCCTCCGCGAAACTCCATGGAACGGGACGGTGGCTGCAAAGGAGGAGAAAGAGGCGACGGAACGGAGCAGTAGTTTTTTTTTAAGTGAGCGCTGCGTTCCTCGTGCTGGGCCACGTCCTAGGCTTTGGGCTGGTCCGCTGGTGTGCTGGCGCATGTGGGGAAAAGAAGTCCAGGCAGGTTTCCGGTTTCCCCATGGGCCATGGGGTCCTTGCGTGCGCAAGCAGGTGCAAGACACGTGATTTAGAGGCCAAGGAGATTTGATTAGCATGCACGGGGTGGAGATCTAAAAAAAAGCAAGCACAGGACGGATATTGAAAATATAAACATACTATACATGTGGTGTACGCAGGCCTGCTAGGCTGCCCCCGCGTGGAGCAAACGGCGCAAGCCTGATGGGCTGTATATATAATAATTTGATAAATTATCAATTACATGCTGATATATACAAATGACTGTGGGACTAGCTATCTAATTTCTTTTAAAATTTAACTAAAAGTTATGACAAACTAATATTGCCAATAATTTACGACAACTGCAAGGTAGCATGTTATGACGGAACATAGATCATCATAGACAAACTACTTCTCTAGGTTATGACGATTTTTATTGCGTCTTAATGACGAACACATAATTTTTGTCAGAAAGTCATTCTACACCCAAAAGTCGTCATAAAACAGAATGACTTATTGACGAATTGACTCATCGTCACAAAAAAATTGTCATAGATCTTCAGATTTCTTGTAGTGGCGGATGGCGCGGCCGGGCGGGGGTAGAAGACGACGGCGGCGCGGCAGAGACGAGCTCGACGGCCGGGCGGGGCTGGGCGACGAAGGCAAGATCGAAGATGGCGGTGGCGGCGGCGATGATCGACGTGTAGATCGAAAAGTAGAAGATGAAACCGTTCGATAAATATAGGCCGGGACCCTTTAGTCCCGGCTGGTAACACCAGTCAGGACTAAAGGACATTTAGTCCCGGCTGGTAAGACTAACCGGGACTAAACGTCCAACCCTTTAGTCCCGGCTCGTCTTACAAGCCGGGACTAAAAACTTTAGTCCCGGTTGATGTTACCAAATGGGACTAAAAAGTATTTTTAGGCGGACACCAAAATTGCCGCCCACCCTTTAGTCCCAGCTTCTTGGCCAGGCCGAAGGCTCTGAAAATTTTGGCAACCCGCAAAATTGGTAATAATTGGAAAGGCACAGGATTTTGATTTTGTTTAATACTAGGTTAATCAATTAATTCCATAGCAACTCCAATACTTTGCAATATTTATTTTAAAAAATACTATTGATTAACTAATTATTTATTGTAAATAGGAAAATTTTGTAACCTAAAGTTTTTAATTTCTTTTATGAATATAGAATATAAATGTTACTAATACTAAGTATTTTGTTAATGCAAAAATATATTTGTAACTTAAAATTAATAAAACTAATATTATTCGATAGGAAATTTATTATCACATTATTGTAACGTCAATGTTTCAATTTTTTCTCGGTTTTTGACCAAAATTGACAGGAAATTTTTGTTGAACCTATAAAAATAAAGAAAATGTAGTATTTTTTATTCTACAACTTTTTCAAATGAAAAATGGCCTATATAAGGATTGTAGATATTGATGAGCTGAACAAACTTGGTATTCAAAACTTTTCAATGTGAGACAATCTAGGGTTCCGAAAACTAGTTTGTAGGCGTCGAAATTTAAAAATCACAAATTTGAACCATCCAAACTTTCTCAAATGGAAAGTTGACCAAAACAACAATTGTAGATCTTTTTGAGTTTAACAAACTTGGTATTCAAAACTTTTCAATTTGAAGTCATTTAGAGTTCATAATACTAGAGTCAAAGTGTTGTTTTTTCATTTGACCAAATTTAACTTGGTCAAACTTGCTCAAATGAGACACTAAATGACCTCAGATTAAAAAACTCTAAATACCAAGTTTGATCATCTCAGCAAGATCTACAATTGTTACATAGCTCATTTTCCCATTTGAGAAATTTTTATCAAACACTAGTCACAACTTCTTAAATCTCATATAGACTTTCTAAAACTATGTCACACACTTGTGAAATTTGAACTACATTTTGTTCAAGCTTTCTCAAATAAAAAAATGGTCTATATAAGGATTGTAGATATTGATGAGATGAACAAACTTTGTATTCAAAACTTTTTAATTTGAGACAATCTAGGGTTCCGAAAACTAGTTTGTAGGCGTCGAAATTTAAAAATCACAAATTTGAACCGTCCAAACTTTCTCAAATGTAAAGTTGACCAAAACAACAATTGTAGATCTTTTTGAGTTTAACAAACTTGGTACTCAAAACTTTTCAATTTGAAGTCATTTAGAGTTCATAATACTAGAGTCAAAGTGTTGTTTTTTCATTTGACCAAATTTATCTAACTAAACCATAAAATATGTACTATGTATAATAGTAAAATACCAAACTATCAAGTGATTTTACTATTATAAATCATCATGTGATTTTGAGCTCAAAATCACATAGAAATCACATAGCTCAAAAACATGTTTCAATAAATAACCATCCGTATTAGTTGACCTTGCTTACGTGATTATCTCGGCGAGCATTTCTCCACCGGACGGCACCGTACTTGGCCAAGGAAGAGCTCCGATTCTACAAGGAAGGGAACACGGTCTTCCACGACCGTTGCCACTCTCCCTCGTAGAATCAAAGCTCCTCCTTGACGTCCGTTACCGCTCGGTAGAGAAAATGCTCGTCGAGATGATCATGGTCCGCAAGTTCAACTAGTACGGATTTTCTACAATTTTCTAACTATTTTCTAAGTTTTTCATTTCATGGAAAAATTAATTCTAAGATCACGTAAGCTCACTGGGACGAGGATGGCGCGTGCTCAAATGAGGACGAAAGCGAGGCGTGATTTTGATGAACTAATTTAACTTTTGTTTATCCAAACATATATGCAAATCATCATGTGATTTTGAGCTAAAATGACATAGAAATCACATAGCTCAAAAACATGTTTCAATAAATAACCATCCGTACTAGTTGACCTTGCTTACGTGATCATCTCGTGAGCATTTCTCCACCGGACGGCACAGTGCTTGGCCAAGGAAGAGCTCCGATTCTACGAGGGAGGAACACGGTCTTCCACGACCGTTGTCGCTCTCCCTCGTAGAATCAAAGCTCCTCCTTGACGTCCGTTACCGCTTCGGTAGAAAAAATGCTCGCCGAGATGATCACGGTCCACAAGTTCAACTAAATGCGGATTTTCTACAATTTTCTAACTATTTTCTAAGTTTTTCATTTCATGGAAAATTTAATTCTAAGATCACGTAAGCCGTCGGGGGACGAGGATGGCGCGTGCTCCAAATGAGGACGAAAGCGAGCGCGTGATTTTGATGAACTAATTTAACTTTTGTTTATCCAAACATATATGCAAATCATCATGTGATTTTGAGCTAAAAATGACATATAAAATCATAATAAAGTCCAACATATAAAGTTACACATGCATCTACATCGCAAAATGAGATAAGCTACTAATAAAACATAAGAGGATTAAGTTTGTTACCTCCAAAATCAAGAGCAACACTAATGGAGGGGAGAGAGCAAGAACAACAAAGAAGTCAAGAAACGAGAGGCAGAGTTTGAATGGAATGGCTCGGGCTCGGGAGGAAGAAATGAGCCGTTGTATAGGTCAAGATAATTACTCCCGGTTAGGTGGCCAAACCGGGACTAAAGATTAATATTTATTTCGGGTATGACCCAAATCGGGACTAAAACCTTTAGTCTCGGTTGGTAATACCAGCCAGACTAAAGATCCCCCGCCACGCGACGACGGCCATTGGCGGGGACCTTTAGTTCTGGTTGAGATCTGAAACCGACTCAAGGGTCCTTTAGTCCCGGCGGCAAAAAATACCGAGGCTAATGCCAAATTGGGACATCATTCTAAAGTCTGTTCTCTAATAGTGGGAGGAGCATAGGCGGCACGCCCGTGCAGTGACGAGCAGAGGCGGGCACGGAGAGGGCTGGGTCGCCAGGAGGAGCGCCTTCGCCGGGGTGCTAAGTTGCCGGGACACGAGCTCCATCAGGGCACCAAGGCGGCGAGCTCCGAGGAGGGCCGACCGCAAGAACCAAGGGAGAGGGCCGGGGCACAGCGTCATGAGCTCCAGGGAGGGGCAGCCGCGCATGCAGATGAGAGAAGGGGCAGGAGGAGGAGGAAGAGATGAGGTAGAGAGAGAAGAGGGAGATAAGAAAATAGGGAAAAGAAAAAAGAAAAAAAAGGTATTGTGGGTATTTCACTCTTTCCGATAATCCAGAGAAGCTGTTTTGCTAGATGTTCATCAAAAAAGATTCAGCTTCATTAGTAGAGTTGCATGGTACGTGGCGTCAGGTCTGTTCGTTTGAACTTATCAGCCGGCTTATTAGCTAGAATCTACAATATTTTTCTCACACAACAAAACAGCTCCAGCCGATTTATCAGCCGGCTTTAATACCAGTCGAACAGACCCAGGCCTCTTGTAGTACACTACATTGTACTGTGTCATGGTACGGTGAGAGCATGGAACAGATTAAATCTGTGCCCAGATTGATATACACTACGTCATATAGTATTTATAGGGGCGGCTCTAGAGGCTTTGTAGGAGCGGTTTGTTCAGCCGTCTCTACCCAAGTGCCTCTACAAATCATGTATTTGTAAGGGTGGTTCCCAGATCGTCCCTACAAATCGATTTGTAGAGACGGCTATTGTTATCAGTTGTCCCTACAAATCGATTTGTAGGGACGGCTATATATTGAGCCGCTCCTACAAATCAATTTCCAGAAATCACAAAAAAGGGCAAAAAAATAGTAATTTTTTTAATCTGAGGAGGTCCTCACCGGCAACCAAACACCCACTCTATGGTTGCAACATTTTTTTCATGATTTTTTCACACTTTGCGTCGGCCGGGATTCGAACCCGCGCAACTTCACCCTCGCGCGCAAACTCCTCTACCACTGCACCTCACGATCACTTGTGTCTACAATCCATTTTGGTTCTCCACATATTATACAAAATTGAGCATAAATTGATTGTTTGAGGCCCTAAGCTAATTCAAATGAAAAAGTTATCAACTACAAAGTTTTATAATTTTTCGAGATCTACAACTTTTATTTTGATAGTTTCTCCATCCGAGGTCACTTATAAAATTTGAATTTCAAATTTGAGAAATTCGAACGTAGTTTTCCATGACAAGATGATTTCAAATGAGAAAGTTATCAACTACAAAGTTTCATAACTTTTCAAAAACTATAACTTTCATTTTTACTATTTGTCCATCCGAGGTCGTTTAAAAAATTAAAATTGAAATTTCTGGAAATTCAAACGTAGTTTTCCTTGACAAGATGATTTCAAATCAAAAAGTTGTCAACTATAAAGTTTCATAACTTTTCGAGATCTACAACTTTCATTTTTACTGTTTATCCATCCGAGGTCATTTACAAAATTTAAATTTTAGTGCTTAATTTTTAATACTCGATGTCTATTTGTAGGGGCAGTTCAATTATTGAACCGCCCCTACAAATCTGATTTATAGGGGGCGGCTAGATATAGAGCCGCTCTTACAAATCGGGCCATTTGTAGGGGCGGCTGATAACACCGGCCGCCCCTATAAATTTATTTATAAGGGTGGCTCATTTAGCAACCATTTGTAGGGGCGGCTCAATATAGAGCCGTCCCTGCAAAGAAAGGGAAGCGTTGCCACAAATCGTTTTTGTAGTAGTGATATACACTCGGTGAAATTCAATGGATTTTTGTATGTGCAGAATCGTGGATCAAAATGAATGTTCGAGTAGATCAATCTCTGTCTTCTATGAAAATGGCCATCTTTTTTAGAGGTGGCTCAAATTCTCAGAGTTTTCACATGCATTTGTAATTCCTAACTTTTATCTCTGAAAACGTACTTCGACAAGTGGCTGATTTAGTGGGACCCAATGGCGGGATATATAAAGGCGCGTGAGTAGGGATGAAAACGGATCGAACGGATATCATTGATATTACATTTGATTTCATATTTCTCTTCGGGTTCGGATTCGAATACGGATAGTACCATCAGCTATGTCGAATAGGATACGGATCGAATGGATATCACTGATATTATATTTGTTTTCATATTTCTCTTCGGGTTCGGATTCGAATACGAATAGTACCATCAGCTATGTCGGATAGGATATGATTGGGTATCGACATCATAAATATGCTATTTGAGTATTCGGATACGGATACGGATACGAATGTTGAATATCCGGACTCGAATACGAACAGATCTAAACTTCTCTAAATAGATTCGGTCTTGAATACGGTCCGAAAATATCCCTACCGTTTTGGTCCCTACGCGTGACAACTGAGCGGCCTTAAAAAAAACTAGCTGGCACATCTACAAATTGTTTCTATAATGATGACTCATGGCGCGCGGTGTTGGAGGACGATGTCGCAATGTCCACCATGTATCCTGGTGCAATGGATAGTGAATTTTTGTTGCACGCTTCTGGGACTGGAAATTTTTGGAAAGATCGAGCTGGCTTCTCTGAATCGGGTTAGTTGCCGTCACGTACTCTTCGCCGTCGGAGAGGGAGACGATGAAGCCTACCCGCGTCTCCTTGTCAGTACTCGATCGCTTCTCCAGGATCTGCAATGTAAAATGTCCGACAAACTCACTCGGAATACTGACGGTTAGTTTAGTTTGCTTGGTTCATCAGTTCAGAGTCCACAGTTCATGCAGTCACCTCAAGGGCCTTATCATCCAAGCCTGGCGCGAACAAGGTCCAACCGCGCGGCTTCATGGCGTCCACCATAGCTTTTAGGTCATCCCGCTCCTTGTCGCCGTCAGAGATCTCTGTAAAAGTAAAACCGGTGCTGCTGTACTTTGAGACGACGTTGTGGTCGAAGGCGACGGTGGCCAGGCGATCGCCGGCGTGGAGATGGTCGACGATGAACTTCATGGCGACCTTGAGCAGATCCAGCCTCGACGGCTCCCCGTCTTTAGGTTAATTTGTCAGGGGTATCCGGCGAACAGCGCATGCTGCCGCTCACGTCGAGCACCGCGACGAGGTCGATGGGGGCGCGGAGCGCGGCGTCCGTCGGCGCCTGCACGCGCACCAGCACCTGGACGTCCGGCCTCTCGTCCTCCCGCGGCATCGCCGCCAGCACCGGATGGTGCTCACCGTCACTTTCGCCAGCTGCTGCTGGTCCGTCGCCGTCGCCGTCGCCTGCATGCGAGCGCACGGTGGCGCACGAGGAAGAAGCAGCCAGGTACTATGCCAACAAGAATTATTTCCGCCTCACGTACAGAGCTCCAGCTATTCTTGTTGGCATAGTACCTGGCTGCTTCTTCCTCGTCGCCGTCGTTGGAAGAATTATTTACCTGTAGGGACGGATTCTCAAACCCTCCGGACATGGCTGCTTGCTCGCTGCTGCTGCTGCTTCTTCACACGCCTCACGTACAGAGCTCCAGCTCTGGAAGCCAAGAGCGAACTACTTCATCAGGACCATTGTGGGCCACGACTCATTCTTGGCCTCCCTCTCCATGATGAGGTGCAATTACGACAATGCCCATAGATAAAGTGGGTGGAATATTTTTTCAAGGACGGCAAGAGTTTAACATTTCCGCTATTTTTATTATTATATTATAGACAATGAAAAATGGTACTAAATACCGTCCCCTTTGAATATTTTGTTTAGACGTGCTTTAGCAGGAGATAAATTGGTGGCCTGGCTAGTGTTCGTTTCTTTGAATGAAAATGAAGATGTATTTGTTTGGAATTTGAATAAGAATGGTTACTTTTCAATTCAATCATTTTACAAAGATGTTATGAAAAGAGAAAATCTACCGGGGGGAAACATCTTTTGGAGGACTAAGTTACCTTTTTGAAGATTAATTTTTTCTTTTGTATTTTGGAGAGGTGGTGATTTTAACTAAGGACAATTTGGTGAAGAGACGATGGATGGTTACCCTAATGGTTACTTTTGTATACCTCTAAGGAAACTATTCAACATCTATTTTTTTATTTTTTTATTGTCACATTGCAAGGTCCATTTGGAATTCAGTTTTTATTGTCTTCAATATTCAACCACCTACTAGGGTAACTCATTTTGTTTGGTTCTTGGCTTATGAGTTTGTCTTCTAAGCTTAGAAATCACATTTTAATATTAGGGGTTGCAGCTCTATATTGGGTAATTTGTTTCAAAAGGACCACTCCTCTGTCAATCTTACAGGTCAATTTTAGAGGGACGTACTGGATCAAGCAATGGTCTCAACTGTCTAATTAAAGAGGAAGAGAGAACTCGACTGAAGGAAGGATGCTATTTGTTGGAGACCATGGTGTTGGATTTTGTTTCAACAAGTTTGGATGGAGAAATAGAAATCGAATATATGCTTGAGGCTTTTCATTGAGTAGTTTCTCTAAATAAACTTTTGTAGCATTGTATGGTGAGGAGTGGCCTAAGTGCTATGTCTGTGTGTTTGTTGAACCGCTATACTCATTCACTTGTGAATGCTGGAGACCGAAATATTGTGTATTCTTTAATTAAAAAGACAATTAATGAAACAAAGAAAACAAAGCACAGTCCATAATATAAATCTAAATATCAGTTACAGTGGCAACAATAAAGGTAGCGATCTCTTACGACACCCACTATGATGTGGCAAACTAGATTTAGCAATATGAAACTTAGCATCCTCTATTTAATTAAGGTAACTGGCCGCTATAGCATCCCGCAATTCTTCGTAGCAGTCGTAATAGTAGCTTGGCACAGCATACAACAAACAACGGTAGCCCTTTGACTCCCACAAAAGGCATGCATGTAGAGATCGACTATTGCTTCCTGACAATAATAATGAATGATGGTTTATGAACTATCTATTTTTTATTGCTCTTATAATCTATTTCTTTGTTAACTTTGATTATTAGAACTTAGCGTTGACAATAGCATCCGTCATCATATCCATGGCCCCCTACCTCGAGGTTAATCTGCTACCCGCCTGTTATGCGCTATTTAGTATACAGTCAAAGGTAAATAGAAAAACCACTCACAAGTTTAAGCCGTGGGCCGTGGCTCGGGTGGTTGTTGGGGTAAGATCGTCATGGCTGCTACGGCTGGGAGGCCGGAGTGGCGGACGGGAGTCAGGACAGTACAAACCGAGAAAGGCCCAGTCGCCGAATAGAAGCGCCCAGCTTCAGTTCCCATAAGTGGGCCTTTTTTGGCTTATTGGGCCACTTCGTCAGTTCCGGCAATTAGCCCCATACTTTTCCTTAATCTAGAATTCGCGATTGTTTCTAAAAAAAATCTAAAATTCGTGATTTACAATTGCTTTTCCAAAAATATTTTGTAAACCTCTAGACAAGTTTCAGGCTCTTAAATAGTGCATTCCATGGCTAGACAAAGAAATTATAAGGATGGCTATAACATTTAGGCCTTGTTTCACGTGGATTGAGTTGAATCCGGCAACATCCAAACAAGACCTTAGTGGACTTAGCCTGAGTTTCAGGATTTTAGATAGCGCATCCATGGCTAGAACATTTTATTTCATAAGGATGGCTAGAACATTTAGGAGGCTCCATGGACTTGGCCGAGCCAGGAGGGCTCAAGCAAATCCGCCCCACCATCAAAAGAGACTTTTAACATCAAATTGTGTCATTGACTTTTACCATCAAATGTGCTACACGGTATTGTACCTGCAGCTGTGTCATGACCTAGGCATTGTAAGAGCGAGTATAATAACATGTTGTAAGCTGGCTAAATGCTGAGTGGAAGGGAGAGAGGAAAAGCGAGCTGTAAGCTTACAGCCGGCTTAGGCACAAGAATCAAGAAACTTTGTGAGAGAGACAAGTATGCCAACTACTATATGTGTGGGCTGAGAGAATACTGTAAAGAACCTTATAGCTAGCAGACCGGCTGTATTATTAGCCTTGCTTTGATAGGATTAGGAGTGAGTCATGGGTGAGTTTGGGCCGTGAGCCTTGTTTATTATAATAGGTCCACTAGGAACCTACTCCTATCTGCTGCTATGGGAAGCGTGCTGGTCAAACTTTTTCAAGTTTGATTAAGTTTATAGAAAATAATAGCAACATTTGTATCTCCAAATAAGTTTATTGTATATATTTAGTCAAAGTTGGCTAAGTTTGACATATCGGGAAGTGAGAACGACAGATAAATAGGGATAAAGTCAGTAAGTCCTATACTCCTATATTAGTAATGTATGTATGAATGGCTGGGGTCATCGATGAGGAAACGAACTAAGGGACCTGCTGGCGCCCGAACGTTCGGATGTCCCATGATGTTGCTACCCCAACTCATGCCATTTATGCCTCTACACACACAGATCACAACAGCGCACACATCCATCCCCCGTCTGCCTCACCCGCCCAAGACGCATACCCGCTTCGGACGCTGCACCCCTCACTTCCGCCACTCCTTCCCTAATCCCTCATCTCTCCGTCATGGGTGGGACCGAGAGAGCACGGATGACGAGCACACCCGTCCCCCAGAGGGACCTCAGCGCGCCAGCACCCCATCTGTGTCGCCTCTAGCTCGCATGCGCCCTTCCCCAGCAACATGAGCCGTGCTCCCATGACTCTTTGAACATACCTCCGAAGCATGAAACACTTGCAACATGAAACACTTGAATGCAACATAAGTCTGAAACAGATAAAATATTTGGAACATACACTTGCAACATATGTGTGAAACATATGCAACATCCAAATAAAACACTTGCAACGTATATGTGAAACATATGCAACATCAAGATAAAACAATTGCAACATGAAAATACTTACTGCAACATAAGAATAAAACAGTTGAAACATTTAGAATATACTATTGCAGCATATGTGTGAAACATATGCAACATCTAGATCAAAATGCTTGTAACATATGTCTGAAACAGATGAAACATTTTGAACAAACGCTTGCAACATGCCTCTGAAACACTTGCAGCATATGCAACATCCTGATCTACTTTTGCAACATCCATATGAAACACTTGCAATATACCTCTGAAACATCTGAAACACTTGAAATATACATTTTGCCACATGTGCTTTCAGGGCAACATCTCCTTGCTGCTTGGGAATGGAGGCTCGTTGACGCGTGAAGTTCACCGGTGTAGAGCTCGCTGCTCCGGTGGAGAAGGTCGCGACAGCTCCCGTGGAGAAGGCCGCGGCGGGTCCATGTGCTGGGGAAGCCCGGGGCGAGCGGGAGACGCGGTGGAGGAGAGGAAGGCACGGTGGAGAGGGAAGAGCGGCGGAGATCGTCGTCGCTGAGGCGATGTAGTGGAGCGCGGTCACGGAGAGCGGTCGTTGCGCTGCGGTAAGGTAAGTTTTTTTAGAACGGATGGGGCGGTTGTTGGGCTACGTCGCAGCCCACCATCGGCACCATCTGGACGGACGCCCTATACCCAGCATTACCCAATGAACTAATATCTACTATGTTTAAACCTTCTGTTCTTTCTTTTCCCACTCATCGTTTTTCTTGAGAACGTCCCCAATGATCTAGCTTAGAGTCAGCTAAATCAATATTTTATTTAATAATACAAAAGACAAGAATTTAGCGTAAAGTCAAAAGATAGTCTCACATGTTACACGATGGCCCTCCCTCTCACGATATGATATAAATATAATTACTACACCTCACTTTCACACTTGCTAGCCACTTGCCAGCTTAGAACTAATGTTAGCTAATATAATTACTATATTGTCTCTCTTTCACATTGCCAGCTTAGAGCTAATGTTAGCTTATTGTTGGTGATGCCTGGCTCCACAGACCCTCGCCTTGCCGCGCTTGTCGCCAGCATTTATCCCAAGAATGGTGACAAACCTGTTGCAGAGAAGCCAAGGCGCTACGGCAGGGAGCCCAAGGGCACCGCACAGCACCACAGCCACAGCAGCAAAAATGACATCCGATCAGGCATTCAGGCTGTGTTTGCTTTGTTGCATACTGATCGCGAATTCTACTTACCCAAAGGGTACAAGTGAACTTTTGGTGCAGAGGGCAAAACCGTCAAAGAGCAACAGGAATATAGGACATGATACTAAAGGTTGCCACTCCCATGTGCTGAATCTGCTGACCTGGGATGCATCAAGCCTGCACGCATGACATGCATATATATCCACCACTGACCAACAGCAGTATCAGCAACCAGAGTATAGCAAAAAAAACAGTGCCTAATTTCTTTCTTTTTACTTGAGAAACATCATATGAGTCCACTCTTATGTACCTGACAATATTACGCTGGAGGTAAGCCTAGGCAATCAAGACACAGGAAAAAGAACAAGAAACCGTTGCTTCTTTTCTTTCCCGTTGCGGTTCTAGGGAACAAGTTTGCAAGTGGCGCAAATGTGCAGCCGACGAAGGCTAGGTTATCAGTGCCTCGCCGAGCCCACCGCTGCTGCTCTTGCGGATGAAGGCGTTTCTGGTCTTCGGCTTCGGTATGTCATTGATGTCCATCACTTGGATTGTCCTCTGCTTTTTGGCTGTCAAAAAAAAGCAATCGAGAGAGTGAAAAGAGAGAAAGGATAACAAATTTGTGTCATCAGACCCTCTTTTACAAATTGATTTCAGATGACATCTTATCATTTCAATCACTTGCTAAAAGAAAGCACCATGACCAGAACAATAAGCAACGCTTAAGACAAGGAACAGACAGAGAGAATATTTTCCTTCATATCATCATGTTGTCTGTCTGTAATTAAGATGAGGTATAAACTCAGTAATTTACCATTTTGTGCTTCTTGATAATTCTCCTGGAGCCTCTTCCTAGCAGAGTCAAGCTTGTCAAGGTCCAAAAGACTCTGCCTTTGCTCCTTGTCACTTTCTGCATGGAACACTGAAAGTTATTCTCGGACTTGAATCAATCCAACAAAATAGCCAGACTCCTTTCGACAAAAAAAACAATTTACTAAGGAACTGACAACTCAACTGTTTTGTTCACTGAAAGTGGAACACAATCTTTTGTTTTTTCGAGTAGCAATATTGCACAATGAGTAGTGACATGCGAGGCAAAGTTGTCAAAAGATGCTTCATTGGGGTCCATAATCCATACTGGTATGGCCACTACTACTTTAAACAAAATGCAGTGCTCAACTGTCGGCTTGAAAGAAACGGGGACCTAGGAATTAAGGAGAAAAATCTGGTTAAATCCTTACAGCTGGAGCAGATGATGTACTAGTAGTAGAATTATGGTTGTTGTTCATCTGCTTGGAATTATGATGTGCTGGTACAGGGCTGGCCCTACGCTTTGCATCCATTGTTGACTCAAACCCATTGTTAGCCCTCTCTGAAGCTGAACCATCTAAAATCACAGAAACAAAGAGCATACCTCCATAAGTACATTTTTACTGCATTAAAAAGACGAAAACTGAATGCTATGTCAGAGTAAGATGATATGTGGCACTCACTTTGCCTCTGTGGGCTGGGAGAATACTGAAATCCTGAAACCTGTAAGGTTCGAACAACGAAGGTGTCTTTGTTACATAGTCAACAATCAATAAAGAAAAGGTAAACGTACAGGCTCTAATAAAGTACAGAGATGTCACCATAGATAATAGCTACTGTCATCGCAAAATCCGTTATCTGTTACTGCTAGCAGTTTACTCAGCATGAGAAAAGCATGGATAATAGCCCTTTTAAGAGCTGTGATCGTCTGGCAAACTAACAGGGGAATAATAGAGCAGGGAATATTCCAGGCACGATGCTTCATACAGAAAGAAGCTTTCTACAGACAGGGGAATCACTAAAAAAGCTTGAGGTGTACTTATTCAGAGTAATCTCTAAGCAAGACAAGTTACCCGAGGGCTTTGGTGGCTCCTGCCTTGGATTTTATCTGGAGAGTCACCATCAGCTGCTGTCATCAAAGCAACCGATTTCAACCCATCAGGATTATCAAGAACAGGATAAAAAAAATATCTCCAAACAATCTTGAGCCAAAGAGACTGTAAAAATCTACACAGTGACATACTCATAACCGTGGCGCTGCCGTCACCGCCGGAATTGTGCAGGCGCACCCAGTCGTCCACTATCTCCTTCCACTTCCTTCAAGTTGCAAGCAACACCAGGTTCCACAAAAGAGGATAATTAGGCAGCATATTCAAAACAGAAAATCATCTGTCTAGTTTAGCAGTGTTTGTGTCCATGTTCATCACCTGATGAGCTGCTTCACCAGTCGCTTGACCTCAGCGGAAGGGTGCTTGCGCAGACCATTCACTTGCCGCCCGATGTCAGTCGCCTGCACGAACACGAATAGAAGGTTCAAAACTTTACACTTCCCATGGCAGTTGCTGCTGCTCAATCTCAAACAAGCAAGCAAACCGATTGGACCACCCATTGTGTAAGCCAAATAACAAAAGTGATGAAAGAACAGAATGGCGAAAAGAACTTGACCTGGAGGGCGTTGTAGGTGACGTCCATGTCTGCCAGGTTCTGCAGCAAGCGCACCAGCTCGTCCTCGGGCTGTGACAAAACACCACAAGCGTGCACAGTTTGCGTGAAAAAGGCCGCGCATTTGGAGCAAATACGCGTTGCGTGGTGGTAAAAATGGCTTCTTTGGGGACCTGATTGGGGTCATCCAAGAAGTCCCTGATGGCCACGATCTTGCTCTCGAGCCCGGGCGCGCCGGCGCCGGCGCCGAGCTCCTCTGCGCCACCGGCTTGGGCGTCAGCCTCCACCACTGGAGAAGCCGGAGCCGCCTCCTCGCCGCCCTCTTCATCCAGCCCCCCGCTGCTGCTAAAGCAGCAAGAGGCGGCGGACGCCCGGCGCAGTTGCTACAGCCGGCGGCGGCGGCGGCGTAGAGGCGCTCGACGATGCCGTCGCGGCGTGCGCGCAGCTCGTCGGGGCAGTCCCGCGCGGCCACGTCCAGCGCGGCGTCGACCAGCGCCCACAGGTCGCCTCCGAAGGCGTCCAGCGCGCGGCCGAGGCGCTCACCCCGGTCCATCGCCGGGCAGCCCACAGCAGAGCACTCCCCACGGCGGCCCTGCACAGGCGCCGTAGGCGGCGGAGGCGGCGGCGGGCGTGTCGGGCCCGGCAAGCGAGCGGGAGGCGGAGCGACAGCGACGGGCCCCGCTAAGGCTGCGGCGTTGGATCCGGAACGAGGGAGGAGAGGGAGAGGAAAACGGGCAGGCGGTAGAATTCTTGCCGATATTCCTATGGCTGGCTGGATTTGGCTGCGCTCAGCATCAATCAGCTTCGGGCGGGGTGGTGCCGTGGCTGTGGGTTGGTTCGTTGTTGCGTGCCCCCCCGGGGGGTGTGGGCCTGGCCTCCGCCTGCGCTGCTGCGAATTGCGATGCTCTCGGTCTCGGGGCTCGCCTCGCCGGTGGCCGCTTTCCGCCGCCTGGTCCCATGCCCTGTTTTTAACTCTGTTTCGGGGAGTGACGAAAATAGCCTCGGAAACCGCGGGTGCCAGCCGAACACCCGGATCGTTCTACACGGAGTACTTCTTTGGGAGAAAAAGATGGTTTTTTTTTTGAATTGATAATTGCACAAGTCGTGTAGCATATAGAATTGAATACTGACAGATAGATTATACCGTGGGCTGTGTGATTCCAGTGATAAGTCTGAAACCCGTAGGCTATGTGTGCATCGCGTGTCCTGCCATCTCATGGCAAGGGTGGTAGAATGATAAGCCTGAAACCCCATCGACTATTCGTGTATCGCGTGTCCTGCCATCTCATGAAAGACAACACCTCCGACTATAACCGCAGCCGCATATTACACGCGATGTTTTTTTATTTTTTTTAGAATTTTTAATTGTGATGTGCTTATTATGCTTGTAACCGTGTGTTTGGTTTGAGGGAATATCCCAGGTTTAACCCAGATGGAGATGCGTTTGGTTGAGGAGCCATGTGGGTTTGCGTCGAACCCAGGAGGGAATATACCCTCATATGCGGGTTGGAATGGTCCCTCCGAATTGAGGGGACGAGCTCGACCCACATCGACGTCGTTCTGCTCTGCCTCGCAGGGGCGACTGGCCACGCGCGGGCGCTCGGGCGCTAGGGGAGGTGGTGTAACACCCTCGGTGTTACATTGTACATCTTTTTGATAAAACACTGCATGAATATTTTACTTGTGTGTATATGTATGTAATATATGGTATAAATCAATATATGGAACTTGAAACGTTTATTTGAAACACGAAATGAATGTTGCATTGTATGTCACATTGTATCACTTGATGTTCTAAACGAATTTTTATTAAACGAAAAGGCTATAGAACGTATGCCCAAGACGCATCACGCCTGCACCGCACCACTGGGCATTGTTACCACGCTTTGCCATGCGACTCAGCGTGTACTCGAGCGCTTTGATGGGACTTAGAATTATTTGCTGGTGTTGTACTCTGGTTTCGGGCCTTCTTGAGCCCGTGGCGTGAATGGGCTGAGAGTCATATTGGGCCATCAATTAGTCGAGCAATATTTTTGAACTAGCTTGTGACTTGTGTATATGTCTGTCTTGCGGCTTGCATGGTACTGTAGCCCTTCACTTGCTTTCTTTCCGTATATACCGGACATGTATACACTTGTTCAAACTTAGTCAGCTTCTATTACACTGGTAGTGTTCCTGGGCCGACAAGGCCTGGCTTGCTAAGGCGAAGGGGTGTTTCGTGCCGTGCCACTCCATGCCATGGTATTATGCCCGCCGTTCCGGCCATCGCCGGATCATCGCTGATCGGCGCCTTGTCGAGCCGAAGGCGCCAGATTTACCACGGCCTTGGATTATCATGCCAAGGACTTGCATGTACGCCACTGCTGAAATCACGCGTTCGCCGTCGCGTCGGTACCAGCCGTCGCCATGCGTTGAGGCGACCGCTGCGGCTCTTGTTCCGTTGATGTTTCACCCGCACGCGTGTGGATTTGCCCTCGCTTTCAGTTTGCACGCGAGGCCACGCAAAGTTTTTCGTCATGTTGTCTGGAAGGTCGCCGGCCGGCCGCGCCGCGCCAAGGCCAAACCACTGAGCTGGCCCATCCTTATTACCGCGCACGTGTGGAGAACGGTTGGGAGTACAGCTTCGTGCCTAACCCGCACTGTTGCGGTAGTACGATGTCGGGGCGTCGATTCAAGTTTTCGTCATCATCGGCCGCTTTAAGTTCCGAACGGCGTCGCCCAAGCAATTGGCCTTACGTACTCCACATCTTTCCAATTAACCATGCACACATAGAGCTCGGGTAGTTAGCTTCTGACCGGATTGATCTCGACGAGCGTTCGTCCTGCGGTGAGGTTGTGCGGGGCGTCGTCCTGCGGTGAGGTTGTGCGGGACGTTTCCCTCGTGGCTCCGGGCGACCTCCAGCGCGAGCTTGGCGAGGTCAGTCGGCTTAGCCGCACCCTCGCGCCCTTCTGCGCTGAGCCAACAGCAGCGCCACGAACAGCACACCGTCGTGCTCTGTTCGCCGGCGACCACCACCGCACCACGCTCGCACAGGCAAGCAGAGCAGCCGGCGGTGCGTGCCTTTGCTCTTAGCTTGTTGACATCGGGGTGTTCGGCTGGTGTGAAAACCAACCGGTTTTCACTGTTCATGGCTGGTTTTCACTGTTCACGCTCTCACGAATTCATCTAAATTCATCCTGATTCCTCCAAGCGAACAGGGCCATCATCTTGACATCATCCCTGCGTCACACCCAATTTAGTGCCGCTTTCTTGGAGGAAAATAAATCCATGAATACATTAGAAACACGCCACCTTAAGTGCTATGTTGGGCAGCGTGCGCTCAGCCGCCTGGGCCAGCTCGTCGTGTGGGGCCACGCTCGCGTCCGCGCCCGCCGCCTGCTGGGCCACTCGCGCGCGCCCCCGCCGTGGGCCGGCCTGCTCGCGCCAGCCTTGGTCCGCTGCCGCCTGGGTCGCCGTTCACGCCCGCGTGCTGGATCATCCACGCCGCCTGCGTGCGCCTGGGCCACCGCGCGCTCGTCTGCCTGGGCTGCTGGTCCAGTCCATGCTGGGCTGTTGGGCCAAGCTCTTGCCGCCGGCTTTTTGAATTATAGAGCACTTTCTAATTTAGCTTGCAAGGTAAATTTATAAATCAATATAAAATTATGTAGTTGTCCAAAAATTATGAAACCAAGTTTGTTAGGTTCACAAAAATGCCATCTATCTGTTAGTGTAGTTAGATTACAGTTAGCTGTGATAATGGTAGGTTCATAAACTCAAACTAAAAAGCTTAGGATTATGTGGAGTAATATTTATAGGAATTTTTGTGGTAAATTGGTGATAGCTATAGCTATGAAAATTTTACAGTAGGCTCACTAGATTATTATGTACTTGCTGTAAATTTTGTAGCCCTAGAGTAAGTTGATTAATAGAGTAGCTATTATCCTTTCTTTATCATATATAGCGTAAATCAGCATTAGGAGTAAGAATACATGTAGTTGCTATAATAATGTATGTCATGCTTCATACTTGTTAATGGTAACAGTAGGTAGGTTAGCCCTTTAGTTGGTAGAACTCACTTAGTAGTTTGATAGATGTATTCTTATTTTAAGAGTTGGAGTTGTCGAAATACTAAGTGTCGCATCATCATTTCATGCATGTAGATCACGAGTTGGTAGAGTTCGTGCCTGTCGACGAACCGGAGTACGAGGAGGTCATCGAGGAGTACGAGGAGGAGGTACTGCAGTGGTGAGGAGCCCTGGAGCCTTTTGAGTCGACTTTCTTTCGACCCGTCATTTGCCTAAGGCAAGCCCCGGTGCATAACCCTTATTTTTAATGATCACTGGATTTATATATGATGTGCATTTACGTTACAAGCATTTTATGGAAACTACATGCATAAATATATCTACCTATGAGTTCTACTAGTACAGGTCGAGTAGCTGCTATGCTCAGGATATCGGTAGCGTGAGTAACCTGTCGTTACTCATAAGTAGGTGATAAACATTATCACTCATGATAAAATAGTAAAGGTAAATGATGACCGGGCAGGGATATGGTTTGGGTATTGGTGGGTGTAAAGGGTTGTGTCCTGCGGCCAACAGGGCATAGCTTGGTTACGCTTTTTCCCTGTCTGAGTCGATTAAGGACCGGTCGTTGCATAAGGCATCTTAGGCAAGTCACAGATCTATTGTCCTGAGCACATACTTGGGTATGGGCGTAGGGAAGACTTGTTGCTCTCTTGTTGTGGATCCGGCTCTTTCCGGACCGGCTGATTAGAGGTGGAGATGGTGGAGGTCCTTGCACCGCACCGAGTCCGAGACTCGGGGAGGGGGCTTAGAGTCCAAGTTTGGATGGGGACACGGACACCTGTGATGAGGAGGGTGATGGGTTGGTCCTGCTTGTGCCTCGAGGTACAAGCGGGGCGTGTGTTTTCTGGGCACCCAACTAGGCACATTGGTTCATGAATCGCCATCGAGTCAGTGACGACTTGCTTCGTGTTTAGCACCATAGTAAGAACTAAAAGTTGAAAAGAGAAGAAATGGAACTGATTGCTCAACTCTTGCTTGAAAGTAGAACATGTGCTTATATAGACTGGCTAGATGACAACTTAATATGGCTGATAATAATAACATAAATAAGTACTCACTATTAGTACTGCTTTCTGCTAAAAGAAACCAGCAAACCATAAAGCTTATCATATTCCTATGAGTCGGGAAATTATTCCCACTAGTCGGATAAGTCTTGTGAGTACATTGTGTACTCAGGGTTTATTTACCCCTGATGCAGGTAATGCATGAGAAGTACCCTTGTGTGGAGGATTCTTCTAGTGGGCTCAGATGGATCCTCGTTTCTTATCGCTAGATGTTTATTTTAAATTCTGTTGTTTATTATTTCCGCACTCTAACATTTGGTAATGTAATAATGTAATTTTTAAGAAACTCTGATGTATGAAATGGACATGTATTGTAACTCGTTCTCATTATTGGATCCTTGGGAAAAATGTGGATCTTTCGGGTTCTTCCTTGGGGTGTGCCCGACGGATACCGCCATTGTAGCTTGCTTTCGAGGTGCTTAGTGTCTGATGGAAGACGAGTGCCTCTATAAGTGTGCTATTTCAGGCGGTTCTGCCATAGGTGGTGGCAGGTGCGGGCGAGCTCGGGATGCGTGGGCGGGGCGCCGTCCGCCGGCAGGGCAGCGCGGGGTGAGGCGCGGCGGCCGAATGCGTGGAGGGAGCTCGGTCCTTCGACCATGGCGGTGTGGGGTGAGCTCCAACCCTAGCCATGGCGAGGGGCGAGCTCCGGCCCCGGCCATGGTGGCGTGCGACGAGATCCGGACGAGCCGTGGCGTGGATCGAGCTAGCGTGGGGCGAGCTGGCGGCGGCGCTAGTCCGACCTAGGAGGTGGAAGAAAATGGAAGGTTGGCTGACAACTGAGTCCCATATCTAACAACAGCTCACTTGTCTAGAATGCCATCCATTCCAACCCATCCGATCCCTCACACCAAACAAGAAATTGGAATGGCTCCATCCCCCTAACTAAACGCGAGGTGGGTTCAACCCAACCCAAAAAACTGGAATGGACCTAACCCATCCCACATGGCTCCCAAACCAAACACATGATAAGTGTCCTTATGTGGCTCATTGGGTATACCTATCTAGTTTGAATGTCTTGTGTGTGAATTGGCCGCTATTATCAAAGTTTCATTTTGTGTGATATATCTGTGAAAATATTTATCTCGAGGGTGGTAGAATGATAAGTCTGAAAACCCGTCGGCTATGTGTGCATCGCATGTCCTGCTGTCTCATGGAAGGCAGAACAGATGTAACCGCAAACGCATATGACACGACACGCGATGCCAGCTATATCCATGTTGTAAGCATTACGATATGTCTTTCTTATTTTTTTATTCTTTTAGAAATTTTTTATATGCTTATTATGTTTGTAAGTGTCCTTACGTGGCTTGTTGGGTATGCCTATCTAGTCTTAATGTATTGTGTGTCAATTGGCCGCTGTTATCAAATTTTCATTTTGTGTGATATATCTATGAAAATATTTATCTCAAGGGTGTAGAAGGATAAGTCAGAAACCGGTTGGCTATGTGTTCATCGCACGTCCTGCCGTCTCATGGAAGACAGAACAAATGTAACCGCAACAGCATAAGGCATGCTATGACAGCTATATTTGTGTTGTAAGCGTTATGAGATGTCTTTCTTATTTATTATTTTTGTAGAATTTTTAATTGCATGATATGCTTATTATGTTTGTAGGTGTCCTTACGTGGCTCTTTGGGTATGCCTATCTAGTCTAAATGTGTTGTGTGTCAATTGGCCCCTATTATTATCAAATTTTCATTTTGTGTGATATATCTATGGAAATATTTATCTTGATTGTGGTAGAATGATAGTCTGAATCCTATCAGATTATGTGTGCATCGCGTGTCCAGGCTGTCTCATGGAAGATAGAACAAATGTAACCGCAGCAGCATATATGGCACGCGATGCCAGCTATATTTGTGCTGTAAGCGTTACGAGATGTCGTTCTCTTTTAATTATTTTAGAATTTTTAATTATGTGATATGCTTACTATGTTTGTAAGTGTCCTTATGTGGCTCATTGGGTATGCCCATCTTATAAAATCTAGTCATAAATGCCTCCAAATCCCCACATTGTGATTAATAGGAGTGACGAAAATAGCCTCGGAAACCGCGGGGCTCTGCTCCGGTAATGCACTGCATTTATTTTTCCTTCTCGGAATTGCTATCGTTTTCTTTTTCTTTGGGAGAGAAAGATGATTTTTGTTTGGAATTGATAATTGCACAAGTTGTGTAGCACACACATGGAATTGGATATTGGATGTGTTCCAAGGAGGTGAGTTGGATGGACACATGGATGATACCATGGGCCAAGTGCTTCTACTGTGATTGTGTTGTGTGTTAGTTTGTCGCTATTATCATAATTTCATTTTGTGTGATATATATGTGAAAATATTTATTTCTAGTGTGGTAAAATGATAAGTCTGAAATCCCGCTGATTATCGTGCATCACAGCGTCCTGTGGCGTCTCATGGAAGATGTAACAAATGTAACCAGAGCAAAGACATATGACACGCCATGCCGCCTATATTCGCGTTGTTAGCGATACAAGATTGCCTTTCTTGTTTTTAATTCTTTTAGAATATTTAATTGTGTGATATGATTATTATGTTTGTAAGTGTCCTTGCGTGCTTGCTGGTGGAATGATAAGTCTGAAATCCCGATGACTATGTGTGCATCGCGTGTCTTGCCGTCTCATGGAAGACAGAACAAAATGTAACCACAACAGCATATGACACCTGATGCTAGCTATGTTCGCACTGTAGGCGTTATGAGATGCCTTTCTTTATTTTAAATTCTTTTTGAATTTTCAATTGTGTGATATGATTATTATGTTTGTAAGTGTCCTTATGTGGCTCGTTGGGTATGCCTATCTTGGTGGTGGAATGATAAGTCTGAAATCCGTCGACTATGCATGCATCGCATGTCCTAGCGTCTCATGGAAGACAAAAAATGTAATCACAGCAGCATATGACACGCGATGTCAACTAGATACGTGTTGTAGGCGCTACGAGATGCCTTTCTTTTTTAATTGTTTTTGAATTTTTATTATGTTTGTAAGTGTCCTTACGTGGCTCATCGGGTATGCCTATCCTATGAAATCTAGTCATAGTGCCTCCAAATTCCCACATCGTGATTAATAAGAAAGCACCATATCATGCTATCAAGACAATGCTATAGCAACCCATCATACTTTTCATGACAGTAAGAAAAATAATTACACCGATGTATAGTCTCATGTTAATGTATAAGATTATAACAAGTGCAATAATACCATGGTATAAGATAAGGCCAATGTTTTGATTCGATTTACTAGAGTAGGTCGTATGTTACTTGTGCTTTGCATTGTACAAGCTTTATGTTTCCACGGTCCAAAAGATTAAGCACAAAAATGCAAGGACAGGGCCACCTTGCAAGAATTGAGCAAGGATGGCACACATGGTGACGGTGATGGCCACAAATGGTGATCAAGTGCTCAATTCTTAGAAAAGAAGAAACAGAAAAACAAAATGCAAGGGCACAAGCCAAAGGTATATGCTAGGGCATTTTGTTTTACCGATCAAGACACAATAGAGTATGTGATTGAGTTTAGGATAGATAATCATACTATAAAGAGGGAACTCAAGTTCAAAATGGTTATCTAAGTGCCACTAGGTGAATTGACTCTTTGCATGTGTATTAGAACCTAGTGAGTACGCTAAAACCCTTTCAAAATGTTTGTGAAAATGCAAACTCACATGCACAAGTGTTTGAGACACTTTGGATGGACACTAGGGTCATCAGACGCTGGGTAAGGTGTTGGGCGATGCTACAAGAGAGTGTCCAATGAGCAAACCCTCGCATTGGCACCCATAATGTTGACTTTGAGTCACATCGAACGTGGACGCGTTTTTGTCCGGACGATTTTCGCTCGACGCTCAATGGATGTAGCATGGACACTATTCACTTAGGGGATCGACGAGACCCTAACATATGGGTATGTTAAGCCTTGGGATCAATGGTTCTCGATCGAAGAGACCCCCGATCGACCTCCAGATCACCCGGGGCTCGAGGGCTATACCCATCGGGTATGCTCGCTCGCTACACCTCCAACGATCGACGACACGCTGAGCTCGGCCTTGGCTCCTACCAGGGCTTACGACGATAGCCAAGGCTCGAGCACAAGAAGACAACCCCGAGCCATCGAGGCTCGAGGGCTCCCAACGCCACGCTTGCTTGGCGTGGCCTTGCCGGCTGCTCCCACGATAGGGTCACACACGGGGCATGACACAAGAAGACAAGCTTCCTTCGGCCTCTAGGGGCTAGGCGGCTCTCGAGCCCATCGTCGCCCCACAGAGCTGACCTCCTTCACCACAAAAGACTCTAGAAGGTCCACTTAGGGAGGTCGGTCCAAGCCGACATAGCCTGATGCGCATAGTGCCAGAACAGAGCAGTCGGACGACGCCCAAAGCTTCTTCGGCTCCACGACATCGCCATGGTCCATAGGGCACCATTGCAAGACCCTCCTAGACTCCAACGCATGTAGACCATAGGCTCACCTCCCAAACCACCATGTACCCGACCTATCTCGTTATATAAGGGATAAGGTTGGACCTAGGGAGAGTCGAGAAGGAGGAAGAGAAGGAGGAGAGAAGAGAACCAACACAGATCATTCCATTCCATCTACTCCTCGCTTTCGAGATTGAGAACAGGACAACCCAGCAGAGGGGCACCGAGAGCCCTTCACCGCATCCCATCGTCTTCCTCCTCTTCAACAAGGGGAAGGCTCCACCAGCGATGAGACAACCTTAGGATTAGCACCGAGCTAACCCCCTACCAAATCTCTCTTTACACTATGTTGTAACCCCCCTATTTTGGGTGCTCTTTGTAACAGAACCGACCAATTATACGAGATTAAGTAAGAAAATCTTCCGCCGAAGCAGATAATTTAGCAAACTTAAACCCGTATAACCCGGTAGTCCGTGAAACCACGAAGGATTTCAAACCAATCGACATACAAACCAAGATCGTACAAGTTTAGCAAGTACCGTCACACGTTACATAAAGTTCGCAACGACAGTTAATACATCAGAGTTTGAAACATAAAGTTATTACATACCAAGTTCGAACTGAAATAGCGGAAGCAAATAGTTTTAAAGCCACACACACACTTTGGATTGAGATACAGTGCCAGTAGGTAGTCATCTCCAACAAAAGCATCAGATGAGAAATACAGAGTGACCATTTTCCCTTGGTCCTAGTTGTCACCCATCGCCGGATACAGGTAGTTAATGCAATAGCCATAGTACATTTGACCATCTGCAACAATAATGGGAACAACGCCCTGAGTACGAGAAGGTACTCAGCTAGACTTACCCGCCTTAAACCAAAATAAAACGACACCAAGGATTATGCAAGGCTTTCTTTAGTGGGCTAGCTGACTCTTTTACGAAAGCATAAGTTATCATGAATAAACCATTTTAAGTACTTTGCATCATCTTTATTATAACCTACCCATCTAGGTAAGCACCTGTACTATAGCAATCACATGATTAACTAATAACATCCAGTTACCAATTTAGCTTAGCATAACTCATATCATCCAGATAACCATCATTGTTCCATAGTAATTACTACGATGCCGTAGCTCGAGTCAAGTGCTCAATATCCAGGAGCGATGGCGATTCGAATCGATTTCTAACCAGCTGGTGATTTATTCCTCACACAAACCATGCTTCTCCTGCCAGGGTAGCTTAGATCACAAATGACACTTTTCAGGTAGCCGCGGGATAATCTGGAGCCAGAGTACCTGGGGACCGCCCGACTACTGTGAATCGTGTCACACCGCCCTTTGGGCTCACTCTTCGCACCTTTGTCATACCCCCATCAAGACTGTCGCTGCTTGCAGGTTCGATCCCGGCCCGAATAGTGCCACTAGCTTCATGGGTCGAAAGGTACTTTATTCGCCAACTAAATGTGAGGCATGCGTTCAACATGACAAGAGGGACGAGCAACGATCGGTCCTTAATCGACACGCAGATTAAACTAACAACACCCTAGAACCCCATGCTCTGTTGCCTCCAACTATTCCATCTGGTCTCCAATTTTTCCATCACATATGGTTAATTCTAGGATATCATTCTTTCCATAGACAATCTCTTCCAAGAAACCACCTATAATGTAGGTGACCGGGTATCACCGATCGCTACCGGTCTAAGCAAGGCTAAGCGCTTATTTGATCCCCGACCTAACAGGGGTAAAAGGTAATAAGGTAGGCAAGGATAGTAATAAATGCATCAACGGTTTCAATCAACTCCTACAACTTAATGCAACAATATATAAACTCATATATATAGAAAGAATTGCTTTTATAAAGTAGGAGACTTAGAATGCTCCGGGGCTTGCCTCGTTCGAACGAACTAGGTTGATGATCCACGCACTCCGGCAACTCCTCTCCTTGCTCCTCTTCCTCTGGCACCTCCTGTGCTCGGACTTCTTAATGTGGATCTGCCTTGATGCGCTCTTCTGAATCTGCTACTAGCAACTCCTCCTGCGATCCTCAGTATGATGCAGATGTATAAGTGCTAATGCATAGGTGCATCGGAGAGATGACATGTAATGATCATGATGCATGAAATGTAGATGACCATGTTTAACTTTATTGAACATAGTAGTAGCAAAGCTCGTCTACAAGGTTGTCGACATCATCCAAGAACATGTACTACTATCTACTACGACAACCATTGGACTAACATGTCAAATCACCACAGCAAGTTAAGATGCTTCAAAGATACACCAAAGCAAACATTATTAACTAAACATGCATTAAAGAAGATTATTTCATTTCATTTTAAACTAGGGCTACACAACAACATATACTTCTAGTGCTTATAAAAATCTAAGAAAATTACAGTAGCATAGTACTACTCTAAGTAGACTGCCATAAAATTTTCATGGCATTTGGATAAGTAAAATAGCCTACACAAAAATGACAAGCTATGGTTGATAATTAAAAATGAAAATACTTTGTACTATGAAAAGTGTCAAACAACAGATTTGGTATTTTTCCTATGTTCTACACAGTAAACAATCACTGCACAAAAATTATCATACACATGTTTTATACAATTTTTGCTCTCTATCAAAATAACAAAAATCATCAATTAAGGGCACTTAAACTACACATCAATATTTCTCTATAGAACATGCATGACATATATTTTTCCTACAAAGTACATCACTAAAGGAGATTAACAAAACTAGAACCACATTTTTCTGATGCATATTCTATTTACTAGACATTTTCTAAGAAATCAGCATTTATTCAATTTAAATAAAACTACACAGAAAAGTATCACAAATTTGACATGCAATATTTTTAGCAGATAGATCTAGTCACAAGAAACCTAGCAAAACTTATTTCAACAAATTTGGAGCCATTTTGAGCAAGTTATAAATTTTCAAAGCCTTTAAACAAAATCTGTAAATCATTTCTTTTATTCTTTTCTGAAAATTCCGGTTCAAAATGCTAGATCCACCCGGATCTCTACCCAGAACTTGCACCCTAGCGGTGACAAGGGTCCCCCGCCCCACCCGGTCGACCACTACTAAGGGAGGCGCTCGGCAGTGGCGGTTTCTCGGCCACGGTGAACTTGCTTGGCGGTGAGGTCACCACCGAGGCTTCCCGAGACAAGGCGGACCTAACGGTACCCTACCACGGCCATTGGAGCTCGGGAGCAAGCTCACCGGCGTCCATGGCGGCGGTGGCGTGGCTCAACGTCGGGCCGGCCAGCTCCTGCTGCCGAGAGGTGGCGCGGAGGGTGGTGGCGAGCTACCCGTGTTCGTGGGCGATGCTCGTCGTGCGCAAAAAGGAGGCGAGAAGGAGGACGGAGGAGGTGAGGTCCACGGAGCGACGATCTCTCCGGTGAACTCGACCAAGCTCCGGTGAGCGATTACCAGCGACTCATAGCTTACCACGGTGATAAGGTGCTAGCACGGGATGCACGAGGTGAAGGAGGAGCACAGGGCGAGATGGGGCGGTCGACGGCGAGCTGGAGCGGCCGGAACAACCAACTCGGCGAGGCGTCAAAAGGGCGGTCTTTGGGCGAAGGCGCGCGCTTGTTGCTATTGTCCGAGCGAGAAGCAAATGAGATGGAGGAGAGGGAGGCGACGCGTGCGCGGTGGATGATGTAGGCGCGACAGGGGCGCGGGGGGCCACCGTGTGTCCACGGCAACTGAGCGCGACGACGACGGCAGACAGACATGACACGCCACTGCGGGGCTCATGGTTGGTCGGTGCAGAGTGACAGCGGTCGCGGGGAGCGAATCATGGTATGCTGAGGCAGGCGGGCCGGCTGCCTGTCTTTGTTGGGCGAAAAGGAAGCGCGGCCCGCTAAGGAAAATAAAAGGATTTTTCTTTTATTTCTTAATAAACAGAACTAAAATTCCATTTTGAGCCATTTTAAAAGCATTTTCACAAGTTGGTGTAAAATGAAAGTTGTTCGAAAAAAGTACTCTACAACTTTGCCAAAAGAGTAAGGCCAAAATCCAATTAGATTTTGAACTATAGATGAAAGTTAATTTAAATCAAAACCCGATTTCGTAGGTTATTTTTAAAAGCAAAATTTTTAGAAAACTTTGAATAAACACCTTGCTCCAAATTGCATCTTAGCTACTTCTAATTGGTCTAAGTGATCAACCAAGGTACACACATGGCAAAACAAACATAGCATCCAATCTATCAAAACAAAACTATGCAACATACATGATTCAATAGTATGCTTCCAATCTATATTTCATGTCATGCGTATGCATGCAAATTAATGATCATGCTAATGATTTGCCAAATGCTAATGCATGCTTAACACCGAGGTGTTACAAACCTTCCCCTTATAAGAATCTCGTCCCAGAGATTTTGAGTTACTGAACCATTTGTTATAAAAATCATTATAAGCGTTTTGCGATATTCCCTATTTCCCACGTCGCATCACCATCATCGTGATGACTCCAATCGTATCTTATATGTTCTCACCACTTTATTTCGAGTGACTCGGTCCTTAGTGTCCAAAACTCAAACCGGTTGTTCATGGTATTCCAAGTCTGATTTGAGCTCAATGCTCGAGGTTCTATTCTCTCTTCCGGAATACGCAAGCTCTTCTTCAACTGTGATACATGGAAGATCGGAAAGATCGAACCCATCGCTTCGTAATCAGAAACTTATAAGCCATGGGACCCTTCTTCTCTATGATCTTGTACGGTCCTACAAATCTAGGAGCAAGTTTTCTCTTACTCCAAACCTTTGTACTTTCTTCATTGAGTAACCTTCGATAACGTAGTCACCTACCTCAAACTCAAGCGGTCTCCTTCTTCTTATCGGCATAACTCTTCCGGGCGTGGATCTTGGACGCTTTCATGTTTTGTTGGATAATATGGACCTTTTTCTCAACCTCGTCAAACAAAATCAATTCAGAAACCTTCTCTCTCGTGCTCAACCCAATTCAATGGTGTCCTACATTTCCTCCATACACAATGCTTCAAATGGAGCCATCTTGATACTTTCTTGGTAATCTTGTTGTTGTAAGTTTAACTCTTGCCAAAGGTAACCATGATTCCCATGAACCCTTAGATGATAACACACAAGCTCTAAGCATATCTTCTAGAACAAAGATTAACTCGCTCTGCTCTGCCCATCATCTGCCTTTGGGTGGTAAGTCGTACTACTGAATCAAGCTAGTACCCAAACCTTTATGAAGATGCTCCCAAAAATGAGCGGTAAATTGGGACCCACGGTCAGACATGATAGTCTTTGGTATACCATGTAATCGGACAATCTCTGCAATATACTTCTCAGCATACTGAGGTGGTCGGAAAGTTGTTTTGACTGGTAAAAAGTGAGCTGATTTGGTAAGGCGATCTATGATTACCCAAATCGAATCATTCCCCTTTTGTGTGGTAGGGAATCCGGTGATAAAATCCATACTTATATCATCCCATTTCCAATCTGGTATTGACAAAGGTTGCAACATTCTGCAAGGGTCTCATGTGAAGAGCCTTCACTCTACAACACATGTCACAACGAGCAACATAAGTCGCAATCTCCTTCTTCATTTTTGTCCACCAATAACGAGGTCTCAATTCTTGGTACATTTTGTTACTTCCAGATGGATAGATAACTTAGAGTGATGAGCTTCATCCATCAATTTGTTCTTGAGCTCTCGATCTTTAGGTACAACTAGACGGTCCTTAAACCATAGCACTCCGTGTTCATCCACTCTAAAGTGCTTAGTCAGTTCTTTCTTCATTTTCTCCTTGATATGAAATATTCCCTTATCTATTTTCTCGACCCTCAATAATCTTGCTCTCCAAGGAACAACTAACCTTGATATTATGCAACACAAAGAGGATGCAACAAATTGAACCCATCCTCAAATAGTGGTTGCACAACAAGAGAATGTGACTTCCTACTTAAGGCATCCGCTACTACATTTGCCTTTCCCGGATGATAGTGCACATTCAGATTATAATCCTTTATCGCCTCTAACCATCTTCTCACGTCAGATATTCAACTCGGTGAGTAAATATGTACTTGAAACTCTTATGATCTCAGAAAGATATTGCACACATTCCCAAGCAAGTAGTGTCTCCAAATCTTTAGAGCATGCACAACAAATTACAAGCTCTAAATCGTATGTGGGATAGTTAACCTCATGCTTCCTCAATCGACGTGAGGCATACGCAGAATAACTCTTCCATCTTGCATCAGGACACATCCTAAACCATTCTTTGATGCATCGCAAAACACATCAAACGACTTCTCTATATCTCGGTTGCGCCGAGCAGGGAGGCGATGGTTAGTAATTTCCAAAGGTGCGTAGCTACCTCACACTCCTCCGTCCCAAACGAACCTATGATCCTTTTGTAATAAACTTGTCATCGGCTTGGCAATTTTCGAGAAGTCCGGTATAAAACGCACGATAGTAACCGCTAATCCAAGAAAACTCCGAACCTCATGAACTGTATTTGGTGCCTTCCACCATAACCTCTTGTATTTTACTAGGATCCACCGAGATTCCATTTTCGGATAACACATGGCCGAGAAAAGGAACCGCTCTTCACCCGAACTCACATTTACTAAACTTAGCATACAACCGGTGGTCTCTCGAATCTAGTCAAGGCAACCCTTAGGTGCTCAAAGATGATCCTGTTTGTTCTCAAAGTATATCGAATGTCATCAATGAACACAATCACGAATCGATCCAATTACGCATAAAGACCGAATTCATCGGATACATAAAGTATGCAGTGAGCATTTGTCAAACCAAAGGACATGACAAGATACTGTACAAACCATATCTCGTGGAGAAGAACGCGGTTTTGGGTATATCTTGTGGTCTAATCTTGATCCGATGGTACCCGGATCTCAAATCTATCTTGAGAACACTTTGGCTTTTGACAATTGATCAAACAAGATATCAATCAGAGGTAAAGGATACTTGTTTTTAATTGTCACCACATTCAGTGGCCGGTAGTCCATGCACATCCGTAAGGAGTTATCCTTCTTCTTCTTCACAAACAGTGTGGGACATCCCCATTCCGATGAACTTGGCTGAATTAAACCCTTAGTCAACAGATCCTGGAGTTGTTTCTTCAACTCGGCTAATTCATTTGGAGGCATCCGATAAGGCCTTCTTGAGATTGGTGGTGTTCTAGGGATTAACTCAATGGCAAACTCAACATCTCTGTCTGGTGGAAGACCAGGTAGCTCATCTAGAAACACGTCCGAAAACTCGCACACTACTAGAATCTTGGTGAGAAGAGTAGTTTGGACTGCACAAGTTGTACTGGCCAGATCTATTCTCCGAGGTAAGGTTACTTGAAATGTACCTTCTCCAACAGGTTCCTTGAGAGAAATGTTTCTTCCCCCAACATCAATTACTACACCCATCTTAGTCATCTAGTTCATTCCTATAATCACGTCCAGAACTAGACCTGGCATAACTATCAAGTTAAGCTTATACTGCCTGTTTGCTATGCACAGGGTTACTCCCCGGATTATCTGATTAGTTAACAGATCAGCCCCGGCTGAACTGATCCGATAAGCACATTCCAATTCAACTATCTTTTGCTCATACTTTCTTGCAAATGCTTGACTTATGAATGAATGAGATGATCCAGAATCAAACAAAATGACTGCAGGATGATTGTTGATAGAAAACATACCGGCTGTCACGGGTTCTCCTTCCGGGATGTCATCAATGGTGGTGTGGTGCACACGAGCTTGGTACTGATTCTACGGCTTCTTAGGATATGGGCAAAACTTTGCAAAGTGCCCAGATTGATTGCAGCTTGTAACACGGTCCTCTTACTTGAGTAGCAGCTCTAATGAACTACCTTGTTCGGTCTTTTGCTTGTGGCACCACCAACTTGAATGGCTTCGATTCCTCCGAGGTTGTTTGGGCATTCTGATTCCTCCGTTAGTGTGGCTTTGAACCTTGCACCGTGTGGGCAAAGCGAATCACGCGCAGAACGGTTTGCCATCGGGGCCCTTTGGCCGAGACGGACTGACTCAAAAGCTCTCTTGCGAGTCTTGGAAGTAGCATATACATTGTTATTCTTCTCTTGCTTTAAGCGCCACTAACAAAGTCATTGAAACCCGCTTCGTGCTAGTACTCACGTGCTTCATCATCTTGGGATTCGAGACCTCTCTTGAAACTAGCGATCTTTTTGGCATCGGTATTCACCATGTCAGAGGCATAGCGACTTAGATTGTTGAATGCATGTAGATACTGTATCACAGTCTTGATACCTTGGGTTAGTGCGAGAAACTCTCCAAACTTCATTTCTGTCAACCCAGGGTGAATGTAAGTTCCACGAAAAGCCTCCGTGAATTCCCTCCAAGTAATGTGGGCATTGGGGGGGAAAGTGGTGCGGTGGTGCTTCCACCACATTCCTACAGGGCCTTGCAGCTGATGAGCTGCATACTCAGTTTTCAATACTTCTGTCATCCTGAGAACACGAAACTTATCTTCCATGGTGTTTATTCACTCTTCTGCATCCAATGGCTCTGCAGCTTCTTTGAAAATTGGTGGTCTGGTGTCCATAAAGTCCTTGAAACTACTATGCTGGTTCGCTTTATGTCCACCTGGGTTTAACCCATGGCGGGTGTTGTCAGCAATATGGCGCAATATAGCTTCCATATTCTGCTGCATGCCCTCCATGTTGCGTTGACTTCCAAGGAACTGTGTGAAGAACTGTTCTGCGGTGTACGGTGGAGGAGGAGGTGGCGGCGGTTCACGGTTCTCATTCCCAGCTACACTGCCACCTGCCTCAGCAGCATCATACACTGGTACGGCAAGTGTTCGGCATCTGCATATTTTAGCAACAGTAATTATTAGGCGATGTTGTAGAGATCGCAAGCGAATGAAAAATTTTGCCGTACTGAATTCACTGGAGAGAATAAATTCATACAATAAAACAGGGGCACAATAAGTCATTCCAAATAACACAACCTCACTAATTAGATTACTTAAGCGCACACATCGCGTCCATTACCACCAAATTGCCAGCATACATACACTGGACTTTTATGCGTTCAGATATCGCATTACTAGCCAAGTTCCAATCACATGCCAAGCCTCAGAAGTTCGAAGCAAGATACATTAGGTTACATGCCGACAAAAGAAAAGTCATCGCGACAGAACCTAAACACTAGCGCAAGGCAACTAGCCTACTCCTTGGGGCCGTCGTCGGGGTCGGAGACGTCACCATCGCCCCCAGGTGAAACTACAGGCTCGTCCTCGTCGTCGATGTCCATGCTAGCGGCATCTGGAGGAGCATATGGGCCAACCCCATTGTAGAGCGCGTGAAACTCCTCATGCAGGTTAACGTTGTACTCCTCTAGCTCATCGACCCTCTGCAGCAGCAGGTCCCTCGCGTTCTAGGCTTCATTCCTTTCCTGAACCAACTGTCCAATCATGCGGTCTGCATTGTTGTTGGCCTGAGTCAATGTATGGACCCGCTGCATAGCTCTATCACCTCTCTCTACCGCCTGGTCCCGCTGTAAGCTCAAATCAGCCAACTGCTCCTACAAACTAGCTATAGCACGTGCCTGTTGCTTCTTCTGCTTTCTTGCCTTGAGCTTATCATCACCACGCAAGCCAGTCAAAGTCCCTAATACGCTCTGATAGCGGCAAACATAGCACTCATAGCACTCATAGCATGGTTGTCGCTAGCCTGTCCCTCTGCTGGACCTCTGACCAAAGCACTTCCCTAAGGCTAAACCCAAATAGCATCACGAGGATCATCCCTAGGAAAGGTGCCAGCTAGAGCTGCTGCAAGCTCACTGGGAAATCTGCTCATGATGTCCCTGATGACGCTGAAGGCTACTCCCTCTGCACCCTCACCAGGAGTGCGACCCTCAAACTCCAAGTGCCAACCGTCCCACTCTGGAGCATCACCAAGAGCAGGAACGGTGATCTCTACCACTACGAGTCCCTCCTCTGCTAACTGACTCTCATTCCAAGAGTACACCGGCTCTTGACCCTCTGGGTACCCCACATCATGGAGCACTCTCCAAAGCAAGGTCGGCATGCCAAACTCGCTCAAGAAGGTGTTTGTGGTGCGGTGCTCCCTCAGGGCCAACTGACGTCGAGGTGCCCTTCCTCCGGTGGACTTACGGGCAATCTGCTTCGTGCGAGCCATCTGTAGCAAATTGTTGTTTTATTACCCACGTGAGAACAAGGTTAAGTTGTCATTTTTATCAAAATGAGATAATCAACTTATAAGGGGAGGAACAATGCCATGAATGATATGTAATAACATGATGCATGCACGTTCCGTACGTTCTCACAAACTTAGGAAAATAACAATTGCTAGCGGCATGGACGGTGGCATACAACGATCTCTCATAACGTAGCTAATACGTACTACACGATAGCGCTGTTATGTACCTGCAAAAGATCCACTTCAGCCCAACCCTTGACAGTATGAAAATTATGCATGAAAGCAGTAAAGTAATCTACTCGCTCTACACGCATCCCCGGATACGCTGCATAACGGTAGCAACTACCCAACCATCGCTCGATCGATCGACGGCATTGTCACCACAGATGAATTTCCCACACATTGGATACCTTCATACAAACACGCGTATGGCATGTAAATAATCCGGCATCATACAAGCACTTCCCTAGATCGGCAGTGTATCCGATCATGCTCTCACAACTCTCACTTACCGAGGCGTAGAGGCAACGGATCCATACATTACCACTCAAGTGAATGGCACTCATACAATAGCACGCCGTATGAGCGACGAAATAGAAACATGATGCAAAGGCCCCCAAGTTAGTACTTAAATAAGCCACCAAGAGTCCTTAACTGGGCATAAAGGATATGACCACTGGCACACTCTTAAGTTTCAAATTAGAGGTTGAAACACCTATATACTATAAGTTCGTAATTAGTTTTGTAACACAAAACCCGTTTGTTTTAAATACACGCATGAACAGTAACCTGCTAAACCTTACTCTGATACCAGCTGTAACAGAACCGACCAATTATATGAGATTAAGTAAGAAAATCTTCCGCCGAAGCAGATAATTTAGCAAACTTAAACCCGTATAACCCGGTAGTCCGTGAAACCACGAAGGATTTCAAACCAATCAACATACAAACCAAGATCGTATAAGTTTAGCAAGTACCGTCACACGTTACATAAAGTTACATAACGACGGTTAATACATCGAGTTTGGAACATAAAGTTATTACATACCAAGTTCGAATCGAAATAAGCGGAAGCAAATAGTTTTAAAGCCACACACACACTTTGGATTGAGATATAGTGCCAAGTGGGTAGTCATCTCCAACAAAACCATCGATGATGAAATACGGAGTGACCATTTGCCCTTGGTCCTAGTTGTCACCCATCACGGATCAGAGCGAGTTAATGCAATAGCCGTAGTACATTTGACCATCTGCAACAATAATGGGAACAACGCCTACGAGTACGAGAAGGTACTCACCTAGACTTACCTCGCTTTAAACCAAAATAAAACGACACCAAGGATTATGCAAGGCTTTCTTTAGTGGGCTAGTGACTCTTTTATGTAAAGCATAAGTTATCATGAATAAACCATTTTAAGTACTTTGCATCATCTTTATTATAACCTACCCATCTAGGTAAGCACCAGTACTATAGCAATCACATGATTAACCAATAACATCCAGCTTACCAATTTAGCTTAGCATAACTCACATCATCCAGATAACCATCATTGTTCCATAGTAATTACTACGATGCAGTAGCTTTCGAGTCAAGTGCTCACTATCCGGGAGCGATGGCGATTCAAATCGATTTCTAACCACCGGTGATTTATTCCTCACACAAACCATGCTTCCCTGCCAGGTAGCTTAGATCACAAATGACACTTTTCGTGTAGCAGCGGGATAATCTAGAGCCGCAGCACCTGTGGACCACCCGATCGCCAAGAATCGGTCACACACCTTTGGGCTCACTCTTGGCGCCCTGTCATACCCCCATCAAGCACCAATACGCGCACTCATGTAGATCCCGCCCGAATAGTGCCACTAGCTTCATGGATCGAAAGGTACTTTATTCGCCAACTAAATGTGAGGCATGCATTCAACATGACAAGAGGGACGAGCAACGATCGGTCCTTAATCGAATACAGATGGAAACTAACAAAGACCCTAGAACCCCTCGCCTAGTTGCCTCCAACTATTCCGTCCGGTCTCCAATTTTTCCATCACATATGGTTAATTCCGGGATATCATTCTTTCCATAGCCAATCTCTTCCAAAGAACCACCTATAATGTAGGTGACCGGGTATCACCGATCGCTACCGGTCTAAGCAAGGCTAAGCAGTTATTCGATCCTGACCTAACAGGGTAAAAGGTAATAAGGTAGGCAAGGATAGTAATAAATGCATCAACGGTTTCAATCAACTCCTACAACTTAATGCAACAATATATAAACTCATATATATAGAAAGAATTGCTTTTATAAAGTAGGAGACTTAGAATGCTCCGGGGCTTGCCTCGTTCGAACGAACTAGGTTGATGATCCACGCACTCCGGTAAGTCCTCTCCTTGCTCCTCTTCCTCTGGCACCTCCTGTGCCTGGACTTCTTGTGGATCTGCCCCGATCTGCTCTTCCTGAACTGCTACTAGCAACTCCTCCTGCGATCCTATATGATGCAGATGTATAAGTGCTAATGCATAGGTGCATCGGAGAGATGACATGTAATGATCATGATGCATGAAATGTAGATGACCATGTTTAACTTTATTGAACATAGTAGTAGCAAAGCTCGTCTACAAGGTTGTCGACATCATCCAAGAACATGTACTACTATCTACTACAACAACCATTGGACTAACATGTCAAATCACCACAGCAAGTTAAGATGCTTCAAAGATATACCAAAGCAAACATTATTAACTAAACATGCATTAAAGAAGATTATTTCATTTCATTTTAAACTAGGGCTACACAACAACATATATTTCTAGTGCTCATAAAAATCTGAGAAAATTACAGTAGTATAGTACTACTCTAAGTAGACTGCCATAAAATTTTCATGGCATTTGGATAAGTAAAATAGCCTACACAAAAATGACAAGCTATGGTTGATAATTAAGCATGAAAATACTTTGTACTATGAAAAGTGTCAAACAATAGATTTGGTATTTTTCCTATGTTCTACACAGTAAACAATCACTGCACAAAAATTATCATACACATGTTTTATACAATTTTTGCTCTCTATCAAAATCACAAAAATCATCAATTAAGGGCACTTGAACTACACATCAATATTTCTCTATAGAACATGCATAACATATATTTTTTCTACAAAGTACATCACTAAAGGAGATTAACAAAACTAGAACCACATTTTTCTGATGCATATTCTATTTACTAGATATTTTCTAAGAAATCAGCATTTATTCAATTTAAATAAAACTACACAGAAAAGTATCACAAATTTGACATGCAATATTTTTAGCAGATAGATCTAGTCACAAGAAACCTAGCAAAACTTATTTCAACAAATTTGGAGCCATTTTGAGCAAGTTATAAATTTCCAAAGCCTTTAAACAAAATCTGTAAATCATTTCTTTTATTCTTTTCTGAAAATCCCGGTTCAAAAATGCTAGATCCACCCGGATCTCTACCCAGGCTTGCACCCCAACGGCTGACAGTGGGTCCCCTAGCCCCATCGGTCATCACTAAAAGGTGAGGCGCTTTCAGTGGCAGTGTTCTCGCCACGGTGAACTTGCTTGGCGTGTGAGGTCACCACCGGAGGCTTCCCCGAGACAAGGCGGACCTAACGGTACCCCTACCACGGCCAGTGGAGCTCGGGAGCAAGCTCACCGGCGTCCATGGCGGCGCGGTGGCATGGCTCAACGTCGGCCGGCCAGCTCTGCTTGAGAGGTGGCGCGAGGAGTGGTCAAGTGAGCTACCCGTGTTCGTCGATGCTCGTGTAATGCGCAAAAAGGAGGCGAGAAGGAGGACGGAGGGGCGAGGTCCACGGAGCGACGCATCTCCGGTGAACTCGACCAAGCTCCGGTGAGCGATTACCGGCGACTCATAGCTTACCACGGTGATAAGGTGCTAGCACGGGATGCACGAGGTGAAGGAGGAGCACAGGGCGAGATGGGGCGGTCGACGACGAGCTAGAGCGGCCGGAACGGCCAACTCCGGCGAGGCGTGGCTGCGAGGCGGGCGGGCGGGAGGCGAAGCGCAGGCCGCTTCGCTTGTCCGAGCGAGAAGCAAATGAGATGGAGGAGAGGGAGGCCGGAGGCGTGCGGGCGGGTGGGTGTAGGCGCGACAGAGGGCACGGGGCCACCGGTGTCCACGCGGGTGAGCGACGACACGGTGTCTGGACATGCGACACTTGCCGAGCTCTGCTGGTGTGTTGGCGCGGCCGCGGGCTGCAAGGGAGCGGACAATGAAGCGCGGGGCAGGCCGGGCCGGCCTGGTCTTTGTTGGGCGAAAAGGAAGCCCGCTCAAGGAAAAATAAAAGGATTTTTCTTTTATTTCTTAATAAACAGAACTAAAATTCCATTTTGAGCCATTTTAAAAGCATTTTCACAAGTTGGTGTAAAATGAAAGTTGTTCGTAAAAAAGTACTCTACAACTTTGCCAAAAAGAGTAAGGCCAAAATCCAATTAGATTTTGAACTATAGATTGAAAGTTAATTTAAATCAAAACCCGATTTCAGAAGGTTATTTTTAAAAGCAAAATTTTTAGAAAACTTTGAATAAACACCTTGCTCCAAATTGCATCTTAGCTACTTCTAATTGGTCTAAGTGATCAACCAAGGTACACACATGGCAAAACAAACATAGCATCCAATCTATCAAAACAAAACTATGCAACATACATGATTCAATAGTATGCTTCCATTCTATATTTCTTGTCATGTGTATGCATGCAAATTAATGATCATGCTCATGATTTGCCAAATGCTAATGCATGCTTAACACCGAGGTGTTACACTCTTGAGTATAAGAATCATCAGCTACTAGACGTAGGGCATTGTTTGGCCCGAACTAGGATAAACCGTTGCGTCTTCTCTGTGATTCTTGTGTTCTTGAGTCCACCCGAGCCACTGGAGACCCGTACTATAACACCGACTCAAACAACTATGCTTGCCATGATTCTGACCCTGTGGTAGGGACCCACCAGCTAGGAACGGTCAAGAGTTGTCAGACGTTGGAGGTTTGTTCGACGCAGGTCGTCGGACCGGTCTGATGAGTAAAAATGCTCTCTGGAACCTTTCTACACTCAATCGGATGCTGGCGGCGATTAGTCCAAGGACCATCAAAAGACATCACGTTGGACTAATGGCTAGAGCGCGGTCAACGAGCCGTTAAGCGCCAACGGTAAAATTCAAATGGCTAGCTAACGAGGTGGCGACACATGGTGCATCGGACGTTGATACTTTGTCTGACGCCCATCGTCGGACTGTCCGATGCCCACAGGAAAAGCTACAATGAGAGTAATGGTTGGATATCTCACTTTGGGGCTATAAATAGATGGTGGTCAGCCCTTGGCTGGCTCTCTTGGTACTTTGATGTATTGATACACCTTGTGAGCCTAAGCAAACACCTCCCTCTCATCTCCTTGTTGATTGCTTCATCCTAAGTGAGATTGGGAGTGATCCTAGTGTATTTGCATTGAGTTGAGGCATCTAGTGGCACTAGTGATCGTTTGAGCTATGAGATTCTTGTTACTCTTGATGGTTGCTGCCACCTAGATGGCTTGGAGGTAGCGGAGGATCGTTGAGCGGCTTTGGTGATTGTCGTGGCGCCTCAGGTCTTCCTCGGCCGAGCCAAGGGCACCCATGAGCGTGGCCGGTGCTGGTGGTGCTAGCGCACCGCAACTTGCTGCTGGATCCTACCCCGATGATCGGAACCGATTGGCCCCGACCTTCCCCTTCCCTATGTTGTAAATGTATGTTTTAAGTGTTTCAGATGTTTCAAAGGTATGTTGTAATTGTTACATATGGATGTTGCAAAAGTAGATCAGGATGTTCCACGTGTTGCATATTTTTGCAAAGTGTTTTCAGCGGTATGTTGCAAACGTTTTGAAAAAAATATTCCATCTGTTTCAGACGTATGTTGGAACAAGTGTTTTATCTGGATGTTGCATATGTTTCACACATATGTTGCAAGTGTTTTATCAGGATGTTGCATATGTTTCATACACATGTTACAAGTGTTTTATCTGGATGTTGCATATGTTTCACAAATATGTTGCAAGTGTTTTACCTAGATGTTGTATATGTTTTACACATATGTTGCAATAATATGTTTCAAATGTTTCATCTATGTCTGACGTATGTTGCATCCAAGTGTTTCATGTTGCAAGTGTTTCACGGGGGCATAGTGAGTGATGGACGCATGGCCCGGGTGCCGGGGGATGGGGCGCGGCAGAGCTAGGGACCGGCTCTCGGGTCCTGCCCAAGTGGAGAGAGAGGAGGGGGTCAGGGGGAAGGAGCGGGGTGCGGGGGGCATGGTGCACCGTGCACGTGCGAGGTGTGGGCGGGCTGCGTGGCCATCCATCCGAGCGGTGGGCGCAGCGTCAAGGGCGGGGCGCACGTGCAAGTCAGAGCATGGCGAACGGAGGCGGGCTGCTTGGGTGTCCGGACGCTAGCCACGCCGAATTTTGATAGATCTATTGCAGTTTCTTTGTAAATATAGTTAAATTGCAAACATTATATCATTTTCATTAGAACAGCACATAAATTTTGTTAACGCACAACCAAATATCAAGAGTCAACCTTGAGACAAGATGTGCGCATGAGGTAAAAGTTAAAACACACACACACAGACACACGTGAGTATCATGCTTGCTGTTTATTTATTAGCATAAGCATATTTTACTATGGACCTATCTGTTTGTTTAACCCCTAGTTTATATAATCTATGTTATATAGTGCAGCTAATTTTAGCTTTATAATTCAGCTCATATGAACAATAGGCATCTATCCAATCAATCCTCACATAAGATGAGCCCAGACCAGCCCACTCTCTTCGGGTCCATTTGGATCACCGCAGCATATGACAAAGGAAAAAGTCCACTTTCCATCTCCCAACCTTCGCAAAAATGTGCTTTTCCTCCCTCAAGTCTAAAACCAGAAATAGTTCATCCCTCGTCTCACCAAACCGGTCACTTGACCTACAAGGCTGTTTCTCTCAATGGTTTTTCTTTTTCCTTTTATGTTTATTTCGGCTGAATCTTTAAAAAATCATATAATTATGTTGGACTCCACATGAGTAGATCTACACAGTAAACATATTATATAGTATGCTTTAGTACAAAGTTTTTGCTATAACTTTAGATCCATGCTTTTTCTGTAATAAATTCATAGATGCAGTATCTCTGGTCCAATTATAGTTAAATTTTTATGGTGGACTAATCATTGCATGCTTGACCTATAGTAAAAATTTCATCCTCATTGGATTAAGTATGATTGATTTATAGATTTATCTAGGTTTATGTTTGTTAAATAGTTTTAAAAGAAAATTAAATCTATAACTCAGTCATACATGATCTAATTAATAATCATAATTTTTTTGTTGGACTTCACATAAGTAGATCTACACAGTAAATATATGATATGATATGCTTTAGTATAAAGTTTTATTGTAGCTTTAGATCTATGATTTTACTCGTAATTAATTAATTCTTTGTAGTTTCTATAGTCTGATTATGGTGAAATTTTTATGGTGGGATAATCATTAAATGTCTGAAATGTAGCAAAAATTTCATGTTCATTGGATCATGTATGATGACCGAGTTATAGTTTTACATAGATAAATCTATAACACCGAGTTATAGTTTTATCTAAATAAACCTAGATAAATCTATAACTCAGTTATATATGATCCAATGAGTATGAAATTTTTGCTACACCTCAAGCGTGCAATGATTATTCCACCAAAAAAATTCTCCACAATTGGACCAGAGAAACTGTAACTATGAATTAATTACGGAAAAACATAGATCTAAAATTACAGAAAAACTATAACATATCATGTGTTCACTATGTAGATCTACTTATGTGGAGTGCAACACAATTAAATTTCGATTTTATGATTTTTTTTGTGATTTACTATGATTTTTCAAAAATTCAGCCAAAATAAACATAAAAGAAAAAAGAAAAACCGCCGAGAGAAACAACCTTGGAGGTCAACCGACCGGTTTAACTTTTGCGAAAGTTGGGGAGGCAAAGTGGATTTTTTCCTATGACAAAATAAGTGGTACGGCGTGCTTTCTTTTTTGAGAGGAGCGTGTGGCTTCTCGTGGGTAGAGTGGTGCAGGTCGTTTTGGGCCTTGGCCCATACGATGTTTGATTTAGCCCTTTTTTTGTTAAAAATATTTTAAACATAGTTTACTTTAATCATGATCAATGTTATAGATAATCGATATGTCAATTAGTTGTGTTTCAATTTTAATTTCTCATGTATAAGGGCAATCTGGGCATTTGATATCTTTCATCCATTCGTGAAACCATAAAGAACCATTTTGTCAAATGTTTTTGTTTTTTGAATTTTTTTGGCTTCTTCTTGGAGGCCGCTCCTTCCGAGGAGCCAGATCCAGAGTGTGTCTTTAGAGGAGCCGGTGCCCGTCAAAAAAGCCCTAAACAATCAACATCAAGTACATAACAGAATTAACCTTCGAATATGGTGGCTAGTTGTCAGTGTGGGTATTTATTACCTACGGGTTGACAGGTATGAGTAGTATATAACCACACTTAGAGCAAGTATAATAGCATGCTGGAAGCGGGCTGAATGCTGAGATCTTTGATGGAGAGAGAGAGAGAGAGAGAGAGAAGCGACTGTAAAGCTTACATAGAAGCTTAGACACAAGAACCAAGAAACTTTGTAAGAAAGACAAGTGAGTCATATATTAATCGTGAAGAGCTAGCTACTATATGGGTGGGCTAAGAGAAGGCTGCAAAGATTCTTACAAATTTACCTACCGGCTGTATTATTAGCCTTGCTCTTATACCCGTCTACCGACGGGTAGAAATTTCATCAATTAATAACAATATCTGTGAGTATATAAATTTGTCCATACTACTCGTCTCTCTATCAGTTATAAAACCCATGGATACTTGGGTATGTAGTGCCTATTGCCATCCCTATATATACCAGCTAGTCCTTGTCTTGCATATCTCAGGTGCCAGATGGAGACGGCATCTGCATGCCTCTGCGACAAAGCAAGGCACCTTACTTTTGCTGCAAACATATGCATCCAGGCCGCCACCCCGGCTCTCTGCCGCCTCTCTAATCGTCTCTAGTGCCATTCTTCCGTGTCTCCACAGGTGTATGTGCCGCCGCGCGCTTCAGCCTACGATTACTCTATAAGATTGCAGGCTGCATATTGGAGCAATCATCAGTTCGTCACCATGAGGTTGCCGTGGCCGTGGAGGCGGAGGCCGGCGCGGCAGCACGGTGAGGTGCCGGTGGCGGTGGGCACCCACCTCCACGTCGCGGCCGGTGACGATGACGACGACGACGGCGCCGAGTCCACGGCGTCGTCGGAGCACAGCCACCTCACGCTGCCGGTGGAGGAGCCGGTACACGTCTACGATGAGGCCGATTCCGGGGACGGCGTCCACGCTCACTACGAGGTGGCCGGGTCCGGTTCGGAGGAGGAGCCGCCGAGCGGCAGCGAGAGCGATGGCGAGCCGGGGGACGCCGGACACCGGTCGAGAGGGCCCCGGAGTCGACACCACAGCCCGAGAGGGAGGAGGAGGCGGTGGCGATCTGCCCGTGTGCCAGCGTTCGTGGTTGCCGGCACCGCCGGGGCGGTCATGCTGCTCGTGCTCGCGGCGCTCGTCGCGTGGAAGAGGCGGCAGCGCGCCGGCAGCAGCTAGGTGGATGGCGCGCATGCAGTTACTACTGCGGTAACGTTCGTGGCAGTATATTTGTGGTGTGGCACCCGGCCGTACGGTCGAGCAGTGTGTACGTGGGGCCGGGTGTGTAAAGTTCAGCGGTGAACTTTTTACTGTACCTTTTTTTACGAGGTGTGCATTTGAACCTAGAAATCAATTTGTAGCATCTGACATTTGACTATGTAAATGTTTTGTTTTGATAGTTGCTGATGGAAAAGAATACCATTTTGACTTTTTTATTCGGTAATGTTGGATATAGGGCGTCCGTCCAACCGGACGATGCCAATGGTGGCCACGATGCAGCCCAACGACATCTATCTTATCTCCTCATTCGCTCGCCCCCAACCGTTCTAAAAAAAGAAAAAACTCACCTCACCACAAAGACTGCGTGCCAAGCCCGCTTTTTGCCTCGGCGTGGCGCTATCCACCACGCTTTCCCTCTCCATCGAGCCTCCGCTCCGCTCACTTGGTAGGCATCTCCTCCGCGAGAGCACGACAGTCTGTCTTCCTCCCTCTCCACCGCCTTTCCTCCCACCTTGGCCTTCTCCAGCACGTGGACCCATCATAGCCTTCTCCACGGGACTCCTTGCGCCTTCTCCACTGTAGCGAGGAGCTCTCACGCCACCAAGAAGCACTACACAGTAGAACTCCACGCGCCAACAAGCCTCCATTCCCAAGCAGCAAGGAGATGTTGCACTGAAAAGCGCATGTTGCAAACGTATGTTTCAAGTGTTTCATATGTTTCAGAGATATGTTGGAAGTGTTTCATATGGATGTTGCAAAAGTAGATCGGGATGTTGCATATGCTGCAAAGTGTGCTGCAAGTGTTTCAGATGCATGTTTCAAGCATTTGTTCAAAGTGTTTCATTTGTTTCAGACGTATGTTGCAAGAGTTTTTATCTAGATGTTGCATATGTTTCACACATATGTTGCAAGAGTATGTTCTAAATGTTTCAGCTGTTTCATTCTTATGTTGCAGTGACTGTTTTCATGTTGCAAGTGTTTTATTTGGATGTTGCATATGTTTGACACATATGTTGCAAGTGTATGTTCCAAATATTTCATCTACTTCAGACTTGTGTTGCATTCAAGTTTTTCAATTCCTTATCTACCATTTCTCTACATGTTCATACTTGATATGGAATTGAGAAAGTTGGCGGTGTTGGTGGTGTGGATTCATATACGGCTATACTAGCAGATTTTTTCATGGAGAGCCAAAGATTCTCATATTGTGATTCACACGAATACGGGTTGTAGCAAATAGTTCTGGCTATGCTAATGATTGATACATTGGACAAATCTCTCGTGCACATGTATAAGTTAGAGCAGCGCATGTTCATACACTTTACAGAGTATGGTTTCAAGATGAATTAAAACATTGTTCAATAAATCTCAGAACAATAAATCATCTAGTTGACTAACCGCGCAACAAGCAGTATGTTCCATTACAACAAACAGACACATCTCTCTAGTAAATCAAAACATTGCGAAGCTATTGTTTAAGGAAAGTTGCAGTTTATATCACATTTTGGGTTATGGGCGACAACAGTTCAGAACTGGAGGGAAAAATATTCAGCTAGAAATGGTGGATCTATTTTGGGCAAGCGAGCGGTGGAGACGCCTAATCCTCACCGGCAGCGGCATCATTTTTCTCGTCCCCTGCTCGGATCCTTCAGGCTTGGCGCTCTACCTTCCCTTCATGTGCGGTCACGGTAGCTTGCTGATCTCTGAATTTGATCATGTTTGGCACTGTTCAAGCTCTGACAGTAGCTTATGCGGAAAAGCCATACCAAATACTTTAGAAGGAGAATCTATTTTTATGGTGAATAGTAGAGCAACTGAAGTGATGGGAACTGAAAAAAAAAATAGCTCCTCCTTAAGTGCTCCTCAGGTGGCGAGTGCAAAGCAACCGCTTTTAGACGAGATGACGGGTGCAAAACTTAGCCTGTGTCGTCCCAGCCATATAGGCCCAGTGTCAGGTTCATCAGATGCAAATGTTACCGTATCCTTCCACTAAGTGTTAAAGCCATTTGGTTGACGGACCGTCTAGCATCCTAGGAGAAAATGGAAGGAAATCTCGTTCCTCAGGAGCCTGGCTGAGGGTCTGATTTCGTAACATGGTGTTGGATCCGCGACTAAAATTTAGGTGTGTCGGGAGGATGTTGTATAGGGTGTATTCGGATACTAATAAAAAACAAATTACATAATCCGTCGGTACTCCACGAGATGATTTTTAAGGCTAATTAATCCGTCATTAGCACATGTTTATCGTAGCACATATTGTCAAATCATGGACTAATTAGCTTTAAAAGATTCGTCTCGCAAATTAGTCATAAACTATGCAATTAGTTTAATTAATTAATCTATATTTAATACTCTATACATATATCAAACATTTAATGGGATAGTGACTAAAATATAGGAGGGACAACCAAACACCACCTAAGTCCGATGCCAGGGGCAAAGTGCTTTTGCCACAGCCCCATCTACCTAGTTTGCGCGATCGTGAACCAATACCTTGTTTGGAATGAGTTTTTAAATGTAAATAATAAACTGATTTATGTGAAATTGCTGCTCAATTCCTGTGAAATTCAATGCGTTTGAAACAGGCAGTGAGATTTGGTGCTCTCTATCAACATGTAACGAAAATTACTGGATAATTGGGGGGCTTGGCAGCAATGTGTTCCTGTCTATACCCCTGTTCGTTTCGCTGAAATTTAACTTATATTGATATTTATGTTGATTGGTTGCGAGAAAAAATCTTTATTCGTTAATTTGAAAATATTGTTGAAATAGTTAGGCCCACTTATTTTGCACTTAGCAAACCCAAAACCCGACCTGACCCGAGTCAACCGCCGGGCCGAAACCGAGCCACCAATGCTCCGCCGCCGACCGCGCCTCCCGCAGCCCCTCGCCGCCGCCGGCCGTGCTCCGGCGAGCCTTCCGCTCGGAAGCCGCCCTCGAGGCCATCCGCTCGCACTCGCACTCGCACTCAGCCCCATCGAAGACCGCCTCACCCCCTTCCGACGCGGACACGGACGACGGCCAGGCGGGCCCCGCCAGCCTCGCGCTCTACAACTACCCCACCTTCGCTGGCGCCTACGCCGCGCTCGCCGCCCGCCTCTTCCACCAACGCGTCCGCCGCCGCCTCCTCGTCCTCCCCTTCTCCTCCGTCGTGCCATTCAGGTTGGTCCCCGCTCGTGGCTCGCCATTTCGGATTTCACTGGCTCCTACCAATTGTTGTAATCCGCGTGTGCGATTGTTCCTCCCATGACGGCTTGTGTTGTTGAAATGAACTGATCGATTAGAGCTGAAGACTTCAAGGATGTGGGGTTCCAGACGTGCTATCTCTTGGACTTCATTGGGCCCAAGAAGTTTGCTTTCGAGCTCGCCCGATTCGTCCCCAGGTGCGTTTCCAGAGAGAATGAGTTGCGGCAAAAATGGGTCACTGGAATACTGGATGATGCTTTTCATTGTACAGCTTGGTGAATTGAGTAGTCGATGCAACACTGATAATTAGTTAATTATTACTACTGCCGACAATGTTCAAAAGATGACTTGGAATAACGCCAATTAATTAGTTGAAGTTTACTGCTGCTGCCAATGTTTTAAAAAAGAAGTTGCTTTTGTGTGGAACAATCAAAAGAGAGGAACATATCTACTCTTAGCCTACAAGCTTTGCATAGTGATGATACCAGTTTGTGAAGTAAGCTGTTTACATACTTACAACACTTGAAGTTGCTAATCACTCCATATGGCTCATATTCATGTACATAGTGTAATTGCCCAATGGTTACACACCCCTTACTTTTTGGCTGATGTAAAACAAATACTATGTTGTTAGATCTCGTTTAAGTGAGCAACATGATAGAGGGGTATACCCTCATGACATTGTTGACTGATGCAGTGTGATAGCATTTGATCACCGGCAAAGTACGCTAGCAAGAATCCCCAAGTTGGGTCAGTGCCCAAGCAATGTGGAGCTTCATATTGACATGTCAAAAGGCAGTGCCCGATCTGTATTTGATTATTTCTCCAAGGAGCTAGCAGGAACAAAATCTGATTCTGTGAGTAGAGAAAACACTTCATTTATGTTCATTATCTTGTATGATTAGAAATATGAGGATGTTCTATTTCCACACAGAGAACGTGTGAAAACTTGTTGGACCAAGAAGATGCGGAGCGAGTTTCAAATGTTCTTGAATACATAGAGGATGCAGACTTGCGACGGTATCAGCTGCCTAACACCAAGGAATTTCAGACAGCACTTAGGGATGAACAGCAAAAGTTGAACTGTGTCACATATCCTCATGTTTTTGGACAGGTTTAGCACTACATTCTGCCATTATTCTTGTTGTTTGTAAGACCCTGATCATTTAGAATGACATGGTCAATGATTGCATTGTTGTATTGGCACCCCACACAGCTACTACAACTTGATGTTGGCGATCTGCTTGCTAGGGAGAAATCGCAAGCTCATGACCGCCTGCAGGCTGCAGGGGAGTTCATACAGAAGCCTTTCAGGATTCAGCTTGGAAGAGGGTCGTATGGTGAATGCTTGGTATGTGAACAACACGCTCTTGCATTTTATACTGATTTTATCACTTGTGTTTGTCTAACTTCGATAGCTTCATGCTGCATAACGTACGCAGCACAGCTCTTTTGATTACTGAAGGCAAAACTGCATTGCATTAGCAAAGGCAGGTACTTCTTGCATCCATGAGTGCTCTTGCTTTAGTGATACTATATGCTACTAGCTAGTGGAGATAGGCATGTTTTGTGCAAATTTGAATGCTTGTCTTAGCCTTATGTTATCATCTTTAATTGATCGATACCTTCTTCCACGTTCCAAGAGCACAGTATAAGATGTTCTATTGTAGTAGCTCATGCTTGCCGAGTTTTTTCAACTGGACTTTTGATGCAAATTGACGGAATGGTTTTATGCTTATTTTTAACCACATGTGTTCTTGGATTGTTGTGTACCTGACCTTGAACTTGGCTGGACGCTTGAGTATGACCAGCTCTAGAGACTGGCTCTATATGGCCTATATAATGTTATTTTTTGGGAAAAATATTATACAATTAGCTTTAAAAATGTCACATTTGCTATAGTAAATGTTTTTCTTTTCCTTTTTCAAACTATAAGGCAATCAGAGCAGATGGACACACAGAATTGAGCCATGAAATTGGTTTGGAGTTAAGTCAGAGGAGTGCTGCTGCTGGATTAAGGTATGAGCTCTATTCAGGTTTAACAGAACACATCCATGCCTATTTTGTGTTGCTTTGGTAATTTATTGAATAATGTTTCCCTTTTCATCAAAGGCCAATTGGAGCAGTGGTCTTCATGCAACGGGGTGTCCTAAAGGTTTGCTTGAGGACTACTGACAGTACAATTAATACATCAGAGATTGCAAAGGTATGCCACCGTTGTAATTGTATTCTTCAAATCTGCATGGCCTTGTAGTTGGATTTGATTGTTCATCTCTTGACACATCATAAAAATGTAGGCATATGGTGGAGGTGGAAAACAAAGTTCTAGTTCATTCACTCTAAGAATGGATGAGTTCAACATCTGGACTTCAGTGAACTCATGAATTGAACTGGAAGTCAAATAGTGTTCATACTGCGGGAGCAGGCACCCAGCTCAGCTGGACATGGATTTCCCTAGTGGTGAAGATGTGAAAATGGGGTGATCTTTCAGTGCTCCTGTATGAGAGGAAGGAAAGCAAAAGCTAAGACTAACCTGACATGCTGATCTGAGCTTACAGAACAATCTCTTTGTTACGAATAATTAGAGAGCAATTCGGAGGCGTAATGCTTAAGGTTGGAGCTGTTTGGAAGAAGACTTGATGCGTTTGAATGAAATGCTTGCTGGTACATCAAAAGTCATCTCAACAGCGCCTTTTATGTTCCTTCCAATTTTTCTCCAGTAGACCTATGTGCTTTCGTTTTACAGAGATGATAAGGGTGGTGTAGACAGAAGATTTGTCATACACCAAGGGGCCAATTATAGCTTACACTTATGTATGTTGTTATCAGTTTCGACGGCTGAACATATATGGAGATGTAGCTCAGCTTGAATATAACTTGGTTTCTGTCCAAATTAAGACCTTGCTCAATAGGTGAATGCATCGTGCAACGAAAATTGTTGCTTCAACGAGGACTGAATATCAAGCTCCAGTGGCAGAAAGGATCTGCTTCTATTAGAGTAATTACAAGATAGTAACATATGAAGGGGAGATTGACAAACTGCAAGCCCAAATTGTAATCCTGCTCCTTAATAATACATTTATGGCTCTTGCTCTGGGGTTAAAAAAATTGCATCTCCAAATTGTTCCTCATTACGAACATCTCTGTAACACAGAACCACAAAACTGTAGGTTTAGCTTCAGCGAGCGACACGGTGTTCAGACAAGAACATCTCATCTATCCGTGCTCATGGAGTAGTAATGAATCAAATCCCGCGATATGTCCGATCCTCTTGTCTGACCCTTGTCCGGCTCCTTCCAGCGTATCAGGATAGCGTCGTGGCCTTTGAGCCACGTCCACGTGGCATACGAAGGCATCACGGCAACTAGTTTGCTGCATTCGAGGAGCACAGCCACAGCAACAGTGAAGCAAAACCATAGTGGCATAGTGATTTGTGATGCAGCCATCTGAAGTCTTGAACTGAGGAAGATGACAGTGTCCAGGAGCTGACCTTGGAATCAAGCAACACAGATTCACTCTCTGGCTCTCTTGTGAAGATAACGGAGAGAAAGAACCCTAGAGCAAAGGTTTGCCAAAACCACCCTGTAGCATTCCTTGGATCAACCTTTTTGGCCAAGAACCAGGCATACACAGCTTCACCAAGATGCAATGCAACTGCTGTCACAAAGACCAGCCGGATCACTAGCATTGAGCGGAAAACAAACAAATGGATGTCAAGCACCAATTTCAACGGGCCAATTGGTGGAAGACAAGCAGAAGAAAATACAGCCAGCAACCCGATTGCTACAGCCAACCTAGTAAATATGGTTGGGCCATCTAGTTCCCTTCTCTTCCGCTCCTGCCAATATGAGATAGTTGCAGCCAAGCCTTCCCGAGGACTCACCATAGGTACATAGCCGAGTTCTTCTCTAGCTTTCAAGAAAGAAAAGTAGTGTGTAACACCAACCTGCCACAATTAGCAACCAACATCAATGTACTATTTACATATGATCTTAACTTTTGTCCAACATCAAATCAAGCACAACTATTATTTTTGCAAATCTGCTAGCCTAGTCAAGAGTAGTTTTCGATAGAGAGATCCCTTGAAAAGGACTGATTTTTCAAACTAAAGATGAAATTTACATGACCAATGCACTTGCATCTTACCATTATATTCACATTTCAAACTATATTGGGTTAGATAAACTAGCAACATAAAAGAGAGACCAAATTCAACACGAAAAAGAGGCTGACCTTGTACACTTCAGCAGGAAGAATCAGAGGCTGTGGGATCCATTTACTATCTAGCCATGGATAGAACAGTGTAGATATGAATAAAAATATTTTTGAAATGGCAAGGGCGACAGAGGTATCCAGTGTCACTTGAGGAGCAGCATAACCCAAACTCTGAAATAGGGGGCTGACGATAAATTCAAAAGTATTGCATGGTGATCCTGTGAAACAGTCATGGCTCAATAAGGCAATGAAATGTATAATTGCAAATATATTCACTGTGCTCTATGCAGCGGCGGACCTAGGTTATATTTCAGGGGGGCTGAACAACACTGCTGTTCGATTTTAAGTCTCAGACCCCCCTACACTATAGAACTTTGCCTAAAAGATTATGGGGGCTCCACAGGGGGTTCCACTGCTCCGACATGGGTAGGGGAGGCTTGAGCCCCCCCCAGCCCCACCGCTGTGTCCGCCCCTGGCTCTATGTCACAGGCATTCCAAGAAAACAACTTTTCAGGTGATACTTCCCTTAAGGAGAAAAAGTCTAAATTTCAAAGGTTCAGTATTCAGTTATTCACTTCTGTAAACATGTCATAGAACACTATGTATTTGTATTGCGAACAATTCTGTTATTCAAATAATGGAATCCTGGGTTACCTGATTACGGAAAAAAATGAATTGTGTTAAGCTTCTAGTGTTCAGAACAAATGAAAAGGAAGTCACTAAATAACTACGTTTTTGGATCTATATTCTATGCAGTACATCAGCTGAAAATAAATCACTAACAATCACAGTACTGTAAAAATCAAGACATCAAAACTTGGATGTCTTCTCTACTTTGATTAGGATTAAAGTTTTTTTTAAAATTAAAGTAATAAAAATAGCAGTATGACAAGACAGAAAAACAAAGCACAATGATGACACCTGCATGAATGTCATTTAGTAGCATCACAAAGGTTAACAACAATTACCATCGCAGAGAATCTCAGTCTGTCTCCTGAGACGCGACCCCCGCGTCGCTCCCACGCGAGCGGCTCGGGCGGCTCCTCCCCCCAAACCTTAGCAGCCCCTCCCCTCCCCTCCCCCGCCGCGCCGCCGCCGGAGCTGGCCGCCGGCATGGTCGCCCGGCCGGCAGGGATGGCGGCGGCGGGGCCTTTCTCCTCTCTCTCGGCGGCGCGTGCGGCAGCAGGCCGACGGCCCCTCCCCTCGCGTGAGCTACGTGGAGCTCAGCGGGGAGGGCCGTCGCGGCTACGGCGGCGCCGGCTAGTGCCCGAGCTGGCGCAGGGGACGGCGGCGGGCTCTCCTTCTCCTTCCGCGTGTTCCCCTCCTCCTCTCTTGACGGCGACGGCGGCGACAGCTGGGGCCACCGGTCTGGGCCACGTGAGCTCAGATTCGGTGCCCGGGTGGCCGGATCTAGACTCCAGGTGGCCAGTTCGGCTTCGGGGCCGGCGGCGGGCGGTGCCTGCGGTCGTGGTCAAGACGGAGGCGGTGGCGGCGGCATGGGGCGCCGGGTTCGGGGCCTGGTGTCTGGATCCGGCGGTCCCAGGGCAGGGGGCGGCGCCCGAGATGGTGGGGCACACGCCCTGTTGCGGCTGGCGGCGAGGTCGGCTGCGACATCAGTGGGTGCCTAGGCCGACGAAGATGGTCAGTGGCGGCCTCGTCGTGCGGCACTGGGACGCGAGCGGTGGAGCCAGGTCCGGCTACGCGTGGCCCGGACAGAGGGGGTGACGGCTGACGCAGCTGTGCGGCTGCTGCGTGCAGCCGGCGCGTCGATGCCCCTCTGAAGGGGCTTCCGTGGAGCGGTGGGACAGCAACGATGGCGGTGTTGGCTGGCAGGGGGTCCGGCTTCGCGACCCGACGTTCGTGCTAGAGGGTTCTTGGGCGAAAGCCTTGGCGACGGCGACGCCATTGGGCGCCGCTTCCCTATTGGGGGCGTCGTGTTCCCCTCTAGCATGTCATCGAAGGGTGACCATCGGCGTCGCTCCCTTTCTGAAGCCGTCGCATCTGGATTATTGCCGCGGCCTCGATGCGAGGCATGGGTTTACGACTCGAAGTCGGAGCTGCTCTTCGTGGGTTGAGCTTGGCAACGATGACCAGTGGCGGTCGTTCCTTTGGACCCGTCAGGAGGTGACCAGTGGGGGCCTGCCATGGGAAGTCCAAGCTGCTGGCAGCTTTGCCTCCATGCTCGACAATGATGATCCATAGCAGTATGTCGTGTTTGTGCTCATTCGCGTCGCGTGGGGTGGTTAGCCCCTCGGGTGCCATTTTGGCTACTCGGTTGGCTAACCTTCTTGTACATTATTACTTTCTTTCGTCTTAATTGCATGAGCGGCAGAGCTCCTGCCTTTTGTTTCAAAAAAAAAAATTACCATCTCAGATGAAATACGCCTGACCAGCTGCTACAGGGGTTCCCTTCCTGTCAGGAATGTCGTCTAAAAGTCCCATGCTTGCCAATATCAGAGCAAGAACTAGATTATCGATATAGACCCAATCTGTCTTGACATCTGGGCCCCCAATCTTGAAGAATACTAATCCCAACTTTGCAAGGGACAGGATTCTTGGAAGGTGACGCTCTTCACCTGGCCCATATATAGCAGCAGGGCGAATCACACATGTATAAAGACGTGTACTTTTATCACTTCTGCAAGATTTCACCAAATCAGTAAGACAGGCTGCGTATTATCAAATGTCACTCTTGACTTACAAAATGAAATGAAATGACTATCTGTTGTTTAAGAAGGAGCAATAATGCATGACAACACTAAGATTTTCACAATCTAAGGAATTGTGCAAAGAGTAGCATTGGCTTAAATTATTTATTTAGAATTGTCGTTTTGGATGTCAACAGTCTCCAACAAATAAGCACAGTTGCCATATTTTTCAATCGTGCATCAGCAAAGAATATTAAAAATTACAATGATATGGCAGTACTTTGATGGTGAATCCATTAATACAAATTAATTATTTCCATGCAACAAATGTGTACATTTGGTATAGTTTTAAAACCTTGGTTCATGTATTCCAGTTCCAGGACATCTATTTTCAAAAGGAGGTAAAAGTTAGCTTACTGTGTACATGACACTAAAGCCTAGAAAAAAAGGTAAACTTACTTTGCTGGCTGCCCATTACTCTTCAGTACCAACTGTTCAGCAACTGATTTGCTGTGCCCATAAGCATCGACATGGTCTTCGATAGGAAAATAAGGCAGCGCCTCATTCCCGTTGGCAATCGGCTTCCCTCCAAACACCACATTGTACGTGCTTACGTAAACAAGCCTTCTGACACCATGTTCATGGCAGCCCTCCCCACTTCATCCTTGTTTCTAACGTCCCCTGCGAAACAAGGCCTTATTAAGTAACTGCTGATCCATTCCACAAACCATATATTGGTCACTCAACAATAGTTGCTCAAAATGATGAGTAACTCATTGGTTCCATCAAACACAAACAATGAGAAGCTAACTGGGTGATTGCAGGCAAGACATGGTGGGTTGGGAGATTGCAGGAAGACAAGCAGCCTGTTCGTTTGGCTGGGCTTGTTCGTTGTTGGATCGTGAAGAAGTACTGCTGGCTGGTTTGGTGTGAGAGAAAAATACTGTTCCGGCTGAAAATTTACGATCGTTTACGACGAGCACCAGCCAAAGGCTCGGTCGTTCACAGTTGGTTTCCAGTAACCAGCGAGTGCTGCCCTGTTCGAAATGCCACTTGTTGTCCTTGATTGGAAGTTTGCTGTCAATCACAAAGAAAAAGGAGCTGACAGAATTCTAAAATGATTCCGACTTGTCATGTACTAAGATTACCAGCGGTATATGCAGATGTAGCCCAGCTTAGATATCATCAGATCAGCTTGTTATACAGCTCGACTGCAATTGCTATCCAAATTTAAACCTTTCTCAATAGGTGAGGCATTGTGCAATGAAAAGAGTTACCAATTCTGCTTTTGGTGTAAAAAAAAGCTGCATCTCCAAATAGTTCAGCATTACGGAACATCTATGTAAATATGTAACAGAAGAACCATGAAATATAGATGGATTTTCAGGCACCAGCGAAATTTCTGTTCAGACGAGAACATCTCGCTGCATCATCTATCCTTATGAAAACAAGGTTTAACGTACGCTCAGTAATGAATACAATCCTCTTTTTCTGGCGTCGTTAAACCTTGCTTAACATACGTGAATAATGAATACAATCCTCTCTTCCTCACCCCAAAAAAGGAAAAAGAAAAAAAAATACAATGCTCTTCACATACCAGTCTTCCTTATACTAAGCATATTCAGATGAACACTCATCATGTTCCTGTGCTGTGCTCACTACACCTCTGAACATCTATTCTACATTATCTATTCTACTTATTCATTACTGCTTTAGAAGAGACGCCATCAAACCTAAGCCTTTTGGCCATTCCATAAGGATGATATGCGTTCAAAGAACCCCCTTTTGTTGCTGATATTACCTTGCCCCCCTGACGAGGAAGGAGCATCAACAGCATTCACCTTATCAGCTTCCATCGAGCTAACTGGTCGTTCTGTTTGCATAACAGGATCAACAGCCACATCATTCCTTTGGTCTACAGGTGGTGCATCAGATGGTGGTGCTGGAACATCCCCAGCCCGAGTAACATCAGCTTCCACATGTTTGGAAGGTGGCTCCGGTCGTTGAGTAAATCCAAGAGCTTTCCTGTTGTCTCTAGATGGCTGATCTGATGGGGATGATGGGACTTCCGTTTGAAGTGTTCTCTTTTCTGTACATGGTGATGTCTCCTCACTTTCACCTTCCTTGTGGCATTTTTCTGGAATGCTACTTCGAGCAGAATCCCCTGATCTCTTGAAAACCCCAACCACAGCAGCTTCTGCACCTGCACCTCTATCACCTGGTAGAGGATCTATAAATTTCACAACATCAGGCATGGCTAGGAGAAGAGCAGAGAAATTTTTGAAGCCAAATGCACTTGCATCAATATTCACATGAATCCTTTTAAGCTCTCTTCTTAGGTCTGAAACACTGATCCCTTGAGGATAAAAGCGCAGCACTCTCTTAATTCCAACAACAGCGGATTTGGGAACGTTAGGTTCCTTGGTTTTCCTTGGTAAAGCCATGGGGTTCTTTGGTTTCAGGAGAAAGTCACGGCCAGGTTCACTGCATCGACCATACCAAGAAGAGGATAAACCATCAGGTGGATGATTTAAATACTTGGGTTTGAGATCCACCCCTTTAGCTAGATCCTCCCATTCCCACAGATATGTTGCTGCACTGCGTAACATCTTGGAGCCAGAATCAGGGCAAGAAAGCAATACGTTATAATTGCTCATCCTAAGACGATGCAGGATGTTTGCAAAGTCTTTATCCCCGGATAGAAGGAAGAAATGAGATGGGGGGGGGTTCTGAGCAATCCAAGAGATAAGATCAGACATGAATGATCGATCACAACCATCCTTTCCACCTAGAAAATGAAACCATATTGTTAGTATGATCAGACAACACTGCATAACTGAAATCAAAATACAAAAACAAAGTTAAAGGGTGTCATTCTTAAATGGCAACTTGGAAACAAAATAAAAAATTCAAGTGTATCAACTATCTCTGGAAAAGGTAAACAATTTAACATATGACTTGAGTTGATGTTTATGGAGTCCTATTTAACTTGAAACGGCAACAGCAGCGCCGAAGTAACAAGTCACTAATGATATTCAAGTCCTAATATTTGATAATCCACGTCCTAATTTATTCATCTCGAATAAGGTTAGCTGAAGGAAAACTGCTTCCTTACACTGTCGACAATTATGTACTAGTCTTTGCAATGCTCCCTTGAGCTACTATACAAACATTGGCCCAACACTAATATGAACCAAGCCCCCTCTATTCAGACAAATTGTGCCAATATCTACTGATCACGAAAAGATTCCTCATGATTCCAACACCGTATTCAATATTCGAGTACTGTTTTAAACCAGATGTTGCAAACTTGTTGCAGTGCTAACTACATATAATCTAATCAATCGGAAGTAACAAACCGACCAATCATTTTTTGCTCTAGTGACATTCTGAGTCTACCGCGAAATTGCTAGTATGACAGAGAGCGAGGAAATGGGGGAGAGTAGTGGAGGGAGGAGACAGAGGACGCAACTGGAAGGGACGTGCGACAAGGCGACGCCGGTGTCGGCGAGCGCCTCCTGCTCGGCGGGCGGGATGCAGCCGACGTCGCCGAAGGCGGTGATCTCGATGGGCCCGCGGATGCCGGCGCGCCGCAGCGCCTCCGTGACGCGCGGGGCGAGGTGGCGCGGGCTGGCGCCGCGAGGGAGGCGGCACCTCTGGAAATCCCACCACACCGTCACCTTCACCGCCTTGGACTCCTCCCACTTGTCCTCCTGCTGCAGCTGGTGGTGGTTGTAGTGGCGCTGCGCGCCGACGACGCACCCGGGAGGGGATGCGTGGGAGGTCGGGCCGCAGAGGAGGATGCCGTGGTTGGCGGGTCGTATGCTGAGGAGAAGGTGGCGGGCGCGCGAGGCGAACATGGCGGCGGCGCGAGCTCGCCGTGGCGTCGGGTTGCCGCCTTGCCGGGGGCTTTAGCAGGCCGAAGGATATAACCCTCGTGGGCTGAGCCTGGGCCGGACACACCCAGACGAACAAGTCCATTCTATCCCTTAAATTAAACTTAGACTATAGTTGAAGTCCCATCTTTCTCTTTGAACTCTAAAATTAGACATATTGTTTTTTAAACTCTCAAAACCATTCGGATTAGAGAAAAATGCCATTTGACACTAGAAAAACTCATTCTTACTTATTAGACATCGAAAATTTTAAACTTTCTTATTTGACACCGATTTTATGTTTTATGCCTTATTCCGTTATTCGACATATGATCACTTCCATTTTTCTTTTGGCATTACAACATCGTGTGGGTGACAGTATAAAGACCAAAATACCCTTGAGTTATTTTCGCACCGGAAAATAATCAGGCTGGTGTAATCCTCATGTTCCACCCGACTCAACTCGTCGGGCTCCACACAAAATCATAGACCATGGCAAGGTGCAGCCATGGAGAAGGGGGCATGGCAACTTGCTTGGGCTGCTGGTTGGGTCGGTTGCACAATAGTCGGCCATGGAGCATGGTGGAGTGGCGGTTTGTGGGGCGACCCCTAGCCATGGAAGACGGAGCATGTCAATAGGCTCATGGCCACGACTGTCCAAAGACAGGGCAGCAAACACAGTGCCAGGATCGGGGCCCTAGCCGATCATGGAGGACCCTGGGTATTGGAACGTGCTACTGCTACTATTTTCTTTTTTTGGGAAACTGCCAACATTTAGGGAATGGAGGAGAGCAGGAAGAAGAACCGAGGACAAACATTTGGCAGGGGCAAAATTTTCTTTTTTTTTACCATTGTCCACTTAACTTAGTTATACCTAAAAACTGACCGAAGTGTCAAATAAGGAACGAAAGATAAAATTGATGTCAGATAGAGAAGGTTAAAAATTTAGTGTTAAATAAGGAAGCACAACTATTTTCCAGTGTCATATAGAGAATTTTCACTTTGAATTACCTCCCTGCCCTAGTTTAGAGTGCTTTTAAAGATGATTTTATCTTTTTTTAGAAAAAGTGCCCGCCACGGTAAATCTATTTACCGTGGCGGACATCTTAAGACACCCGCCACGAAAAAAAGTATTTTCCGTGGCGGGCGTATTAAGATGCCCGCCACGGTAAATCGATTTACCGCAGCGGGCATCTTATAAGGCCCGCCACGGTAAATGCAGGCCCAGCTCGGAGACCAGACGCAGCCCATATCCGATTTTCTACTGGGCTCATATATAAGTGGCACTTCACTTCTTGACCTAGCCTCACTCCACTTCCCAGCCGCCTCCATCACTCCACCTCCCTCCCGTCCCCTTCCACGGCCGGCGGCCGGACTCGTCTCCCTTCCTCGCTCGGCTCGGTGGCGCGGATCCAGGGCGGGCCGGCCCCCACGCGCGTCAAGCTACGGCGGGCATGGAGGAGGCGACGGCAGCAGCGACGGGCCTCCTCACACCGTCTCGCTCTCCTCCTTCTCCCTCCTCCAGGTGCCACGGCGAGGAGCGGCTATGGTGGGGCTGGGGCGGCGCAAGGTTGGGCCACGGCGGCGCAGCGAGGAGGTGCAGAGCGGCGCGGCGAGAAGGGGCACGGTGGCATGGGGATCCGGCGGCGATGGACTGCAGCGGTGGATTCGAGGCGGGCTGCGGCTCCGGTGCTTGCGGATCCGCCGGAGGCCGCCTCCACCACGGCGGATCCGGCCCCAGCACTTGTTGATTCGTCGGTGGAGGGCTCTACGGCGGCGGATCCGGTCCGTGGCGTCCTCTACGGCAGCGGATCCGGGCCACTGCGGCGGCGCGGCGGATCGACGACGACGGTGGGATCCAGGTCCAACGTGGGCCCAGATGTACCCCGGCGGCAGATCCGGCAAGGTGGAGACCCCGGCGGCAGATCCAGCGAGGTGCGGTGGCGCCAGTATTGGGTTGTGAATGGGCTCGTCGGTGGGCTTGAGAATGGGCTCGCCGGCGGGTTCCTGGGTTTTTTTTTGTTTTTTTTTGAAACGTTTAACCGCGGCGGGCATCTAACGTGCCCGCCGCGGGAAATCGATTAACCGCAGCGGGCAAGGCCGTCCGCCGCGGTTAAGCCACGATTTACTGTGGCCTCTAGGCCGTGGCGGACGGCTTTGCCCGCCGCGGAAAACCGAAAACGCCGCCTCCAGTAAAGTTTTTGTAGTAGTGAAAGTGTTCAATAGCATTTAAAATATGGCAAACCCCTTTTTTCATAAAATACTCATATATATAGAAAATAAATGTCTTTTGCAAAATATTTACAAAACCAAAACTTTGCATGTGTCAAAAGATAGTTTTACGCAAATCAAGCCAAGCCCTATTCCTTGAATTATCCATATGCATGTATTCATCTCACTTTGTAGGGTAAGGTTGCATTTGTTGAGTACTTTATATTCACTTTTATTTTGTTGTACAAAGGACCCAGCTTTGCCCATGGTCCGGACTTGTTAGATTCATAGTGTGCTTTGGTTTGTGCGGCTCTTTGGATCCATCTATATCTTTGTTTTGGCATGGTTTAACTACTACTTTAAGAACTATCCGAATGTAATAAATGTGTGCTACGCATTTAGATTTACATTTTGTTTAGATACCTAGTAAAAATAATATATCTGAAAAAGTCAAAATGCCTTATAATTTACAATGAAGGGGGTACCATGGAGCACAATATTTTTAGAAATGTTTTTTTACTATATAAACCACACCCTGCAAGTATCAGTGGACCATCATGCCGTGCGCAGCAAACAAGGAAATATATTCTGTCCGGGCAATCGACGGGCAAATCTCGTCAAGTTAGCACGACAGAGAAATATATTTTGCTTGTGAGTTTTCCAACAGAAACTTTATCCCTAACGGTAATTTTCAATTTTCTGATGGTCATTTGACAAAATATTGTAGTGTTGTCAGTTTTTTAAGACCGTCGAGAACCGCCGGGGTATTTGTTTTCCCTGTAGGATTATTGTCAGGGATAATTTAAATTTTTGTGGGTGTGCTGTAATTTCTTTGTGAACCTACCGTCAAGGAAATAGTTATATTATTGTTGGTTGTACACAATTTTCATGTAGGTGTCCTTTCAAGGAAATACAAATATTTTTGTCAGTTGAACACAATTTCTCTATAGGTTTCCCTTCGAGGAAACTACTATCTCTGATGTCCACCACCAAATAAATTGGAAGCCGATAGGAAATATCACAATATTGCTTATTCCGATTCTTGTGTTCCATAAAGCATAGATGTACCACAAAAATCACAGAAGAACTGCTGATTGTACTCATTCTTATAGCATATATAAATTAGAAGTACCACCAACCTAGAAAGCATTCAGCATGAGCCACCATAACAATGGTTTTGCCTCCCAAAGTACAAGGACATCAAGTTCTACTTCCAACATCATCAAGCACCAGCACATGCATGTACAACCATGTTCCTCTTGCAACAATAGACAACTTCTAGTCGAGTAAAAGGTCAGGGTGTTGGTGGACCCTCGGTGGTAACCTCATTGGCATTGGTAGACCTGACCCGAGCGTTAGCATATATATTTGTTTGGTCACTGAAGGATACTGGGAGGGATATTTTTTTGGAGGGCATCTACTCTTCTTCCCCTGAAGCTATATAGGGGAGTCTCCGAAGGTTGTAGCTGACTTCTGCTTAGCTTTGTTTGTGAAGGACCGAAAACGGCGACCAGAAGGGGGGTGTGAATGGGAGCCTCAAATTTCTTTCAAAACTTTTTCGGCCATTGTCCCAACTTCACCGCCAAACGCACAGATAAATCACTGTGATGTCCATGACCCAAGTGAGTGGGTGGATGTTCCTTAGGAACACAGCGGGATACCACAAAGCCGACGCAACAGACGAAAATCAAATCGGAGCTCCAACGACCAAACCGCGGAAGAAACTAGAACAGGCACGGGTCTGCTCGTGCACTGTACTGAAGCTGAAACAATGAGAACGAACCAACGAAATAGATTATGTAGCTTACTGAAACACTCTCTAAACACTACTGAAACGGGCTGTAAATTTCTGGGATTAATCAACAGCTCAAACAAGCAGCACTGGATCCTCTCGACTGGATAAGGACCGAGCATATGCTCACTGAAGTCCCAGACCAAAGATCAAGCTGAGCTCACGGCACATGACAGAGATATGACTGTAGAAAGGAACTTCACTTGTTAAGGACCACAAATTCATTTTCACATGATCTTAACAAAGCTAAAGAATTATGTGATCATTAGTCTACCGTAGCTTGATAGTGACAACTTAAAGTTTAGACAACCAAAAAAAACGAACTGAACCTTGCTCCTGTAAATGTCGCTGGAACTGACTACTACTACTGAATCAGAGAACTGGACATGGGACTGTGACTGAACAAACAGAGAGAGATCGATGGCATTAGATACCTGGCGAGTGCTCCCAGCGAAGCTGGCCTCCTGCTGGTCCGTTGGTGGTGACTAATCACAAGGAGAGAGACAGATGGTGGAACTGCACACCACTGCTAGCAATAAAACAGGAAGACAGATAAAACGACGGAAGACGACGGCGCTTGGTGCCGGAGGACAGCCACACTCAGCAGGGACGAGCAGATTGGAGCACCAAGCTCCCTTGGATGAACTGCAGCTGCACTGGAACCTGGTGTACACTGCGCTAGAGCACCCCTGCTGCTGGTTGGTTCCCACACAAGCCCTCCTCAGACAAACATCAGAAGAACACCAAGACTGCTCGAACCGGAAGACGAGCGAGAGAAAAATCGATGAAATCTCGACAAAAACTTCATGACTCGTTCCCAAATTTGGCACAAACAATTACAACGAGATAGATGAGCATACTTCAAAAGATCATCACCCAATTTCTACCCAATCTCTGGGAAACTTGGATCACAGCCATGAACGAAAAAGGAGAACACAGACGAACGATAACACCAAAAATTCACAGAAAAAGATGACGAATCCCAGAGGGCACGAGGAGGATTCGGGCCTCCATTCCCAAACAAAATCCAAGCAAAAAACACCCATGAATTTCAGTTTTGGGACCTCTCTCTCGCAACAGCAAAGAAGGCAAGAAAACCTAGACTAAAATGATAAAACAAAAAATGGGAGAGAGGTAGGGGAGATGGAGACTCCCTCGTCCTATTTAACAGGGCTATTACACATTCTTAGTTTTGCCCCTGGATACAAATGAGTTGAAACACTAAGCCTAAGGGCGTTGTTGTCCAACCCGGTGTAATCTTGATCCGACGGCCACCGCGCCTTCTCACTGGTAGCTTCGCCTCGACGCGAACTCCCCGATGCCGCCACGTGCCATCCGTCCCTCCTCGGAAACGCCGCCCGGGTTTTGAGGCCCAAACCCGTAAACCGTCCATCCGATGGTTTTGAGACCCAAACCATCAAACCGTCCGCGGGTAGCGTACTCCATACGCGTCCCCCACCATCCGACGCGTGTCACCGCCGTCCTCGACCGGCCGGCCCGTCAAGTCCTCCTGAGCCTCGCTCGACTCACGCGTCCGCCGTCTTGACTCGGTCAACACCGTCACTCCATGTCTTCTTGCACTTGTTGATGTTCCAAGTATCAGACACCGTGGCTAGTCGCCCGGCCTCCCGGTCCCTCGGTCCAAGCCTCACCTCCGTCCTTCACCGCTCCCGGTCCGTCGGCACGACACGTCCTCCTTGACCTTCACCTCACCGTCAACTACCGCCTCCGTGCTCCACACCTGCACACCACGAGCCAAGAGACATGGACACATAGCTTTCGCCATGGTAGAGTTAGTCACCAACTCAACCTATTCGTGGATCACGTTGATCAATCACTCATCACACAAAAATGAACACACAAGGGTACTTGTCAACCTTGTGTTTGCAATCTCCCCCTTGATGAGTGCATTGTCAACACCACCACACGAATAGCTTGAGCAAAGAAAAAGAAAAGGAGAAAGAAAAAAAACGGGAAAATTGCTAGACCCTCAAGAAGAGGCAAAGGCTCAACACATCTAGCAAAAGCAACTCAAAGTGCAACTCCCCCTGAACAGGTGCAATCTCACAAATGAAAGCATCTCTCAACTTTGGGTGGATTTTTTAAAAAATTCTCCCCCTTTGCTCAATATTTCTCCCCCTTGTTGACATATGCACTTATCAAGCTAGAGCCCAAAGATTGCATCTCCCCCTCAAATCACGCTATGAATGCAACTGTGGACAAATGCAGAAGCTTCACAATTATAGCAACAAGACTGAAAGGATGCGCTAGTTGATGATATCATGTATATATATTAACAAGGTCAAATGCTTAGCAAATGCTCAAAATGATCAAGTGAGACAAAATATGGCATTTTAAGCATGTTTGATGAAATTTGAGCAATTTTAAAAAAACAGAGTTCAGCACCAAGTATAGCACTAAGCATACAAAAGCAGGAAGTCAATCTAGTGCTACCATGGATATGCAAAGTAAACTACCCCAAACGAAGTTCATACATCATGAGAGACAAACTTATAGTTAGATCAAATTTTTATACCAATTGATACCAATTTCAAGATTTCATCGGAGTTGTGCAGCTTACTCAAAGTTTGTCACCACAAGTGTGTGCGGGGGGTTATCTACACCATCAAGTCCAACTTATCGACCATGCCAAGCCTATGCCAAAAGGCAATCAGAGGCTTAAGACTATGATCCATTACAGAGCTCAAGTTCACCCTTAAGTGCAATTGGGAGCTGTCTCGATACTCTGACATGGGACAATGCAGACCCACCCCGATCTTTTCATGTCACACTTAGCTAGATTTCAAATTTTAGCATTGTCAAGTAGCTCTAGCAAGTGTATGACTCAGGGTATGAGCCGTAGCAACCTAGCATATACAAAGAGCAATAGAGACCTCAACTCATCCTAAGCATGCTAGGTGCCACAAATAATGGTGAACAAGGGTCAAGTTTCATCATTGGAGTTCATGTTCACAAATGTTACCAATTGAAAAATTTAGCTCATAACATGTGTCAAGTGATCAAAATGAGCCTAAGACAAAGCATATCATGTATACACATCACATTTCCAACAAGAGCATGAATTCAATCTAGCTACCATAAGAATGAAGCTTAAGATGCAAATATAGTACATGATGCTATGAAATGCAAATATGGTACAAAAGCAAAAGACAAAAACCGAAAGAACAAAGAAAAAACAAAACTATGATATAAAGAACCAAAACTCCCCCAACTAAAAAGGGAAGCACACGCCAAGTTCCCCTCGTAACCAGGCGAATTGGGCTTGGTCAAGAGGCTTTGTAAAGATGTCTGCAAGCTGGTTTTGGGTGGTTACATGGATGAGATCAATGTCGCCTTTTTCATAGTGGTCTCGGAGAAAGTGGAATCGGACTTCGATGTGTTTGGTTTTGGAGTGAAGCACTGGATTCTTTGCAACACTAATGGCACTCGTGCTATCACAGAAAAGTGGCACTCTCCTATACTCAAGTCCGAAATCTCTCAAAGTGGCAACCATCCATAGGAGCTGTGAGCAGCAAGCGACAGTAGCAACGTATTCGGCTTCGGTGGTGGATTGGGCTACACTGGATTGTTTACGAGAAGACCATGACACCAAAGAAGAGCCGATAAATTGACAAGTCCCAGAGGTGGACTTGCGCTCAACTCGACAACTAGCATAGTCGGCGTCCGAGTAACCACAGAGAGAAAGCGAAGAAGAAGCAGAAAACCAAAGGCCAAAATCAGGAGTGAACCGGAGATACCTGAAAATCCGCTTGACGGCTTGCCGATGTGAAGTGCGCGGAGAAGTCTGGAAACGGGCGCACAAGCACACGGCGAACTGGATGTTGGGTCATGTTGCTGTCAAGTAGAGGAGGGAGCCAATCATGCTCCTGTACTCCTTCTAGTCCACCGCCTCGCCTTCCTTGTCTTCATCCAAGGCCGTAGTCGTTGACATGGGTGTTGAGAGGGGCTTCGCCTCACCCATGTCGAACTTCCTCAACAAGTCTTTCGTGTACTTGCCTTGATGGATGAAGGTTCCTTCTTGCGTGTGCTTGATCTGAAGTCCGAGGAAGAATGTAAGCTCGCCCATCATGCTCATTTCGAACTCCCTGCTCATCATTTCAGAAAACTTTGCAACAAGACCGTGAGAGGAGCCGCCGAAAATAATATCATCCACGTAAATCTGTACCAAGAGCATGTCAGTGCCATGCCTGAGGAGAAAAAGCGTCTTGTCTACAGACCCCATCTCAAACCCCTTAGCTAATAGGAATGACTTTAACCTCTCATACCACGCTCTGGGGGCTTGCTTCAGGCCATAAAGGGCTTTGTGTAGCTTGTAAACATGGTTTGGGTATTTGGGGTTTTCAAAGCCTGGAGGCTGCTTCACATACACTTCTTCTTCTATGTAGCCATTTAGGAAAGCACTCTTCACATCCATTTGGTAGAGTTTAAAGCCTTTGGATGCTGCAAAGGCAAGGAGAATCCTAATGGCCTCAATGCGGGCCACAGGAGCAAATGTCTCCTCAAAGTCTACTCCCTCTTTTTGGCTAAACCCCTGCGCTACCAGCCTAGCCTTGTTCCTCACCACAACTCCATCCTCACTTTGCTTGTTCTTGTACACCCACTTGGTTCCTATGGGATGACACTCGGGTGGTGGTGGAACTAAGACCCAAACTTGATTCTGCTCAAAGTTCTCTAACTCCTCGTGCATAGCATTGACCCAATTGGGATCAAAGAGTGCGTGTCTAGTACTTTCGGGCTCAAAGTTAGCGACAAAAGCCGAATGTGCGAAATGGGAAATATGATAAGACTTGGAACGCGTTACCCTTTCGTCGATGTCGCCGATCATGGTCTGAGGAGGATGGCGTCGCTGGATGTGTCGAGGTGCACCCAAAGACGAAGTCGCCTCCCCCTCATCCATAGTTAGGGCCTCCTCAGTCGATAGAGGAAGCGACTCGCACGGACCCATGAAGTAGAGGTGGAGGGCTCGGGGCCGTGAGCTGAAGTGGTCGAAGCTGGCTCGATCGGGGCAGCCGATTGAGATGGCTTGGGATCATCCCAATCGGCGTCGGTGTTGTCCTCAACAAAAATGCTGTCACCCATCTCTTCATCACCTGCACGTTCAAAGACAGAAACAGAAGAGGGCATGGTTTCGTCGAAGGTGACTTCACAAGTCTCCACGACACGGTTAGTCTCAAGATTAAGCAAACGGTATGCATGTGAATGAGAAGCGTAACCGAGAAATATACCGTTCGAAGATCTAGATTCAAACTTGTCAAGATTACCTTGCTTAAGAATGAAGCACCTGCAACCGAAGACTCGAAAATGACTCACCTTGGGTGGATGCCCAAACCGCAACTCGTAGGATGTCTTCTTCAAGAAAGCACGAAGGAAAATGCGGTTTGAAACATGGCAGGCGGTGTTGATGGCTTCGGCCTAGTAACGCCTAGGAGTCCTATGCTCATCGAGCATCGTCCTGGCCATTTCAACCAAAGTCCGATTTTTGCGCTCAACAACACCATTCTGCTGAGGGACATAGGGCGAAGAAAACTGATGTTCAAGACCCAAAGAAGCACAGAAGGTGTCAAACTGTGAGTTTTTGAACTCAGTGCCATTGTCACTGCGGACAGCTCATATGGAATTCTTTGGTAACTTAGTTTGCAACCTCAAGATCAAGTCACGAGCATGAGAAAATGCTTCGTCCTTGCCCTCCATGAAAAACACCCAAGAATAGCGAGAAAAATCATCCACGATCACAAGAACATACCACTTCCCTCCCTCTAACTGAACCCGAGCCGGACCAACAGTGTCCATATGGAGTAGCTCACCGGGTCTCGTGGTCATGACCTGAGTCACTAGAGGATGGGAAGCAACCACCATCTTCCCGTGGCGACAGGGATGGCATACCAGATCCTTCTCAAACATAAGTTTGGGCAATCCTCGGATCATGTCAAGAGAACTCAACCTCACTAGGAGATCGAAGCTTAAGTGACCAAGTCTCCTATGCCACTTCCACAAATCAGAAGAAGATCCGGCAACCAAACAGCGAGAAGAACCGAAAGACTGAGAGAAATCAGCTTTGAAAACTTAGCCGAAAGGAACGATCTGACAAACTAGATGTCCCTGAGAATCGAGCACACGAGAAAGTCCAGTCTTAAAGCGCACCTCAAACCCATCTTGAAGGAGTTGCGAAACAGAGAGCAAATTGAAATGCAGGCTTGAAACCAAAGCAACGTCCTTCAAGATAAAAGACTCGTTGACCCGAATGGTCCCACGAGACAGAACCTTACCTTTGCTATTGTCCCCAAATGTGATGTACTCCTTGTATTGCATGGGGTCGAGGCTGGAGAACCATTGGGAACTTCTGGTCATGTGGCGCGAACAGCCGGAATCAACAAGCCACGTGTTCTCCAGGCCTCCGCTCTGCATCAATAGAAAGACAGGGGGTGAGCAAATGGCACAACACTGGGGTTAACGAAATGAGAATACCAGTGTTGAGTCATTTGCCCTGGAAAAGTGTTAGGAAAAACACCATACATGCCATGTCCCATTGGAGAGAAGCGATCACCACGTGGGGGAAAACGTGGTCCGCTAGGAGTGTGGGACTGAAAGCCACCGTCGCGAGGTCCAGAGTCATATTGATCATGACTTGGGCCACGTCGGGCACGACCACCTCGTGGTCTCGCCACCTGAGGCCTAGCACCTTGAGGCATTGCACCTCTAGGCCTAACACTGCGCCTCTGAACAGGTGGTACATGTATGCCATGGGGAGGATGGTACATGTTCTGGTTGTTCAACTCGTACTCGCGCCGCTCATCTCTCTTCCTCCTAAAGCAAAACTCAGCCAAATGACCATTTCTATGGCAATAGTCACAGTGGTACCTCACCTCTCTCTTGGGTGGTGGTTGACTCACTCTCTTGTGGGTGTGGTTCACTCTCTGAGGCTTTTTGGCTTTAGGAAGGGGTGCACTAGAGATGTTGGGTAGAGTATCGAGTGAGTTCTGAAAGTGGTTCGGTTTGGGAACCCAAACTTGTTTGGATGGTGGAGCTTTTGGTGGTTCTTCAAACACACCATCTTTGATTACAGGCTTGGTAGGCTCTGGTGGAGGGATCTTGATCAATTAGGGAGTGTTGGTGGGTTTCTCACTTGGGTTCAAACGACTATGATCACCAACCTTGCCATAGACATGCTCACCCTTCCCACCTATAGCAAAGCCTACTCCCGATGAGTCAGTTCCCCGCCTGAACTGGCTCACCATCATGCCCAACTGGGGCTCACTGCACGACACCCAGCTCAAGATGGACCGAAGGTGTGTGTTTTCTTCCTCGGTTCCCATCTTGTCGTGCCTGCAGGACTCCAGCTCCAACACCAAAGCTTCACATCGAACACATGTAGTGGTGGTGCTATCTGAGTTGGCCTTCTCAAGCTCAGCAAGTTTGGCAACCTTCTCTGCCAACTCAGATTGCAAGCCTGAGCAGGACTTGCACGCACCGAGCAACCCAGAACGAGACTTCAGCTCATCATATTCATCAAGCAAAATAGCATACTTGGATTGCAAGTCAGAGAGGTTAGACATGTGTATAGCGCACTCATCACACTCCTCCTCCTCTGAGACCACTACACCACTCTTGGCAAGCTCCAACTCCTTCAAAGCAACCTCTAGCTGGTCCTTAAACTCTTTTCTCTCGCGGGCAGCACGCTTAAGCAACTTATCTTGACTCATCAATGTATCATTCATAGTATCAAGCTCAAGCATAAGTGAGTCAAGTGTGGGCGGTACCTCGTTTTCGTCGTCGTCGACGTCGACGTCCTTTTTGAGCTTTGCTCCACCGTCAACCGCCATAGTGCAAAACCCACCACGGTTTGCACCGGCGACAAAGCAAAGACCGTTGAGCTTGTCCTCGCGCTTCTTCTCAGACTCATTGTCGGTCGAGGGAGAAGAAGAGTGATCATCGTCGGAGTCGTCATCAAGGTCGCTGAGGGAGGCGAGGAAGGCGCGTTCTTGAGCTTTGGCCTTCCTGCGGTACGCCTTCTTGATCGCCTCCTTGTCGAAGCCGCCCTTGGCCTTGTGCTTGCCGGAGGTGTAGTCGCGCTTATCCTTGCGCTTGCCGGAGTCGTACTTGTTGGTGAAGGGCTTCTTCTTGGCGCAGCGCACGACGAAGTGGTCCGGATCTCCACATCCATAGCATCCCTCCTTCGGGCCACCACTGCGTCGGCGGTTCAAACGGTTGTTGTGAAACCGAGAGAACCGACTGATGACGAGTGCCAACTCATCATCCCCAAGAGACTCCAGCTGCTCCTCTGTGACTGACATCAAGCACGACAAAGAGAAAGAAGCTTGTGAAGGGTTAGTCAATGAACTTGAACCACTACCTGAGACCAAAGACATGGTTGGTGCAGAAGGATTCTTGAGCTTGGCTTGGGTTTGGTAGTCGATCTCTGTGGACTTGAGCTTGCTGAAAAGCTCGTCGATGGTGAGGGTGTCGTAGTTGGCCGACTCGATGATCGCCGACACCTTCACATCCCATACCTTTCGATCAAGGGCATAGAGAAGCTCGAGCGCCCTCTCATGATCACTATAAGGTAGGTTGGCCTTGTTCGCTTTCATTTTGTTGACGATAGTCTAAAAGCGAGAAAACATGGCATCGATGGACTCGCCATCAAGCTGAGAGAAGTTCTCGTACTCGCGCTTGTACGTCTCGTAGAGTCTGGTCTTGACCTATGCAGTCCCCTTGTGATAGCTCTAAAGCCTCACCCAGATCTCTCGAGCTATAGTACAATCGGAGACACGCTCGAACTCAGAAAGCGATAGACTCGAGAAAAGCACACTGCGAGCTTTGCTATTTGCGTTGTGCCGATCCTTGTGATCCTGGGTGGTACGGGCCGCGACAGGGAGCACAACGTAAGTAGCATCCTCGCAAATTTCCCAGACGAGCCAATCAATCCCCTGGAGATGCGTAGACATGTGGATCTTCCAATAAGGATAGTTGGACCCATCGAAGTGCGGTGGTTTCCAGAACCACGCTCCATGTCGCCTTCGTGGATCACGGACCGATTATGGTGGAATGATCCTTAACCGGCTCTGATACCAATTGAAGGACTGAAAACGGCGACCAGAGGAGGGGTGAATGGGAGCCTCAAATTTCTTTCAAAACTTTTTCGGCCACTGTCCCAACTTCACCGCCAAACGCATAGATAAATCACTGTGATGTCCACGACCCAAGTGAGTGGGTGCATGTTCCTTAGGAACGCAGCGTGATACCACAAAGCCGACGCAACAGACGAAAATCGAATCGGAGCTCAAACGACCAAACCGCGGAAGAAACTAGAACAGGCACGGGTCTGCTCGTGCACTGTACTGAAGCTGAAACAATGAGAACGAACCAACGAAATAGATTATGTAGCTTACTGAAACACTCTCTAAACACTACTGAAACGGGCTGTAAATTTCTGGGATTAATCAACAGCTCAAACAAGCAGCACTGGATCCTCTCGACTGGATAAGGACCGAGCATATGCTCACTGAAGTCCCAGACCAAAGATCAAGCTGAGCTCACGGCACATGACAGAGATATGACTGTAGAAAGGAACTTCACTTGTTAAGGACCACAAATTCATTTTCACATGATCTTAACAAAGCTAAAGAATTATGTGATCATTAGTCTACCGTAGCTTGATAGTGACAACTCAAAGTTTAGACAACCAAAAAAAAACGAACTGAACCTTGCTCCTGTAAATGTCGCTGGAACTGACTACTACTACTGAATCAGAGAACTGGACATGGGACTGTGACTGAACAAACAGAGAGAGATCGATGGCATTAGATACCTGGCGAGTGCTCCCAGCGAAGCTGGCCTCCTGCTGGTCCGTTGGTGGTGACTAATCACAAGGAGAGAGACAGATGGTGGAACTGCACACCACTGCTAGCAATAAAACAGGAAGACAAATAAAACGACGGAAGACGACGGCGCTTGGTGCCGGAGGACAGCCACACTCAGCAGGGACGAGCAGATTGGAGCACCAAGCTCCCTTGGATGAACTGCAACTGCACTGGAACCTAGTGTACACTGCACTAGAGCACCCCTGCTGCTGGTTGGTTCCCACACAAGCCCTCCTCAGACAAACATCAGAAGAACACAGAGACTGCTCGAACCGGAAGACGAGCGAGAGAAAAATCGATGAAATCTCGACAAAAACTTCATGACTCGTTCCCAAATTTGGCACAGACAATCACAATGAGATAGATGAGCATACCTCAAAAGATCATCACCCAATTTCTACCCAATCTCTGGGAAACTTGGATCACAGCCATGAACGAAAAAGGAGAACACAGACGAACGATAACACCAAAAATTCACAGAAAAAGATGACGAATCCCAGAGGGCACGAGGAGGATTCGGGCCTCCATTCCCAAACAAAATCCAAGCAAAAAACACCCACGAATTTCAGTTTTGGGACCTCTCTCTCGCAACAGCAAAGAAGGCAAGAAAACCTAGACTAAAATGATAAAACGAAAAATGGGAGAGAGGTAAGGGAGATGGGGACTCCCTCATCCTATTTAACAGGGCTATTACACAATCCCAGTTTTGCCCCTGGATACAAATGAGTTGAAACACTAAGCTTATGGGCGTTGTTGTCCAACCCGGTGTAATCTTGATCCGACGGCCACCGCGCCTTCTCACCGGTAGCTTCGCCTCGACGCGAACTCCCCGATGCCGCCACGTGCCATCCGTCCCTCCTCGGAAACTCCGCCCGGGTTTTGAGGCCCAAACCCGTAAACCGTCCATCCGATGGTTTTGAGACCCAAACCATCAAACCGTCCGCGGGTAGCGTACTCCATACGTGTCCCCCGCCATCCGATGCGTGTCACCACCGTCCTCGACCGGCCGGCCCGTCAAGTCCTCCTGAGCCTCGCTCGACTCACGCGTCCGCCGTCTTGACTCGGTCAACACCGTCACTCCATGTCTTCTTGCACTTGTTGATGTTCCAAGTGTCAGCCACCGCGGCTAGTCGCCCGGCCTCCCGGTCCCTCGGTCCAATCCTCACGTCCGTCCTTCACCACTTCCGGTCCGTCGGCACGACACGTCCTCCTTGACCTTCACCTCGCCGTCAACTACCGCCTCCGTGCTCCACACCTGCACACCACGAGCCAAGAGACATGGACACATAGCTTTCGCCATGGTAGAGTTAGTCACCAACTCAACCTATTCGTGGATCACGTTGATCAATCACTCATCACACAAAAACAAACACACAAGGGTACTTGTCAACCTTGTGTTCGCAGTTTGGTCGAAGATGCTAGTGAAGAGAATGTCCGTGGTGCTTCCGGTGTCAACCTTTGTTGGCTTTTATGACCATGGTGTCCGTGTGTGGGTAGTTTTCAAGCTTGAGGTCCTGTTCTAAAAAAGTGATTGGTACTCTAGACCATTCTGTATGGATTAGAGGCCCATTAACTAATACATTATTTACCTGTCTCAGGTGATCCTTCTTTTGCTTTTTGGTTAGAAATTCCATTACGGAGCCTCTTGATATTGGTAAAATCGTACCGATGGCCGGTAGTGGGGTGTGTGAGGATATTTGGTTATCCAGATGGGGTTTTTGCTTTGGCGTGGTGGAAAGGGGCAGTGGGGGTAAAGCTTCGTGCTGTCTGGCATGGTTTGTTTGACTTGTGTCTAGGTATGTGATGTGGGGGGCTTTTGGAGTTACATAGGTTTGATTGGCCTCTGAGTGTTGTGTGTTTATTTGGCTAGGCCGGAGGGGGCTGATTTGCTCACCAGGCTAGCAAGTATTTAGGGTAGTATGCTGGGTGGAAGGGTGTACCATGGTCGAACTGAGACTTGGGTACATCGGGTAGTATGGTTGTTGTTGCCAAGGTGCTTGGGTTATATGGTTGATTTGTCTTGAATTTGCTTGGAGCTGCGATTTTATTTCTGCTTGATGCGTTCTTGGGTTTCCTTCGCGTCTAGGCAGTCTCTAGTGGAGCGTCCTTTCTCTTCACCGTAGAAGAAACAATACTGCTTGTGAGGTTTCTGCTCGTTGCCTTGGTTCTTGTTCAAAGATTTCCCTTGGTTGTTCCTCTGGTGACTAGGTTCTTTGAAATTTCTATTATCCGTGCTTTGCTGACCTTGCTGCTTGTCTTGAGCTCTGTTCTGACCTTCGGGTTGTTGGACATTGAACACTTGCTGAGCTTGCCTTTGCTAGGGTGGATTTTGTTGCGTGCTATCCCGAGGTTGGTACTGATTTCCTTGCTGCTGCGAAGCTTGCTTGAATTGATTATGCTCTTCGAGCCTTCTCGTGAGGTCGTTATTTGACCTACAGTATTTTTCGAACTTGCTATAGAGTTCTTCGATTGTTGATGGTTTCTTCCTGGGCCAGGTGTCCTGCAAAGGGTCCTATATATCCGGAGCCCTTTTATAGCTGCTTCCATTGCTACCTCTTTTGAGACATTTGGGGCTCTTGCTTTGAGGTGTACGAATATGTGGTAGTATTGCTTTAGCGATTCCTTTTGCTGCTGCTTACACTAGAACAAATCTGATGATGTGAGGGACTCACTTGTGAAGCCTTGGAAGTTTGTCATTATTTTGTCACGAATGTTTTCCTAGGAGTATATAGACTTTGGCTTGAGCATGGAGTACTAGGCTAGTGCATCACCTTGGGCTGTGATGACAAAAGATTTTGCTAGTACGGTATCGTTGCCACCTGCCGAAGCTATCGCGGCTTCAAAGCTCATGATAAAGTGACGAGGGTCTGTTTGTCCGTTATACATGTGTAAGGTTATTGGTTTATAGGTTGTTGGCAATGAGGAGGTTTGAAAGCCTTCGGATAGTGGGGACTTGTTTTTTTGTTGGCTTTGGCAATGGAATGGTGCTGAGTAAGGTTCCGAAGGCTTGAGTGATGGGTGGGTTCAATTGTTGGTTGGGCTACAGAGGCACTTGCCCAAGGCTAGATTCCGTGACATGGAGAAGGCTTTGGATTTCTGTTAGCAAGTAAGTAAGCTGCTGCCTAGCCTCCACGTTCAGCTGGGCTGTGAGAGTTGTCCTCTGATTTGCTACGGCTGCTACTGCTCATCTATCCCTTTCTTGCTGGGCTCTCTAGAGCCCCGCTTGTAGCTGTTGCAGTTGCCCTCGTGTGAGTTCTACCGCATGTTCGGTTGTGGTAGGGTGCTGGACTTCGGCCTTTTCTGCATTTACCTGCGGTTGCTCGCTAGCGGGATAGTTTTTTTCGGATCAAGTGGGGTGGCGTAGGCACTTTGAGTGTTACACCATGGCCTGGGTGGCACAGTTGTCTTTCCTTTTAGGTGGCGTACTAGCATGCTGAGTGTTATTTCGGCTGACCACGGTGGGCGCCAATGTTGGTGTAACAACCCTGGAAAATCCTTTAACCCAAAAAACACAACTTTCAAAAAAATTTCAGAAAAAACCATGTTTGGTGAGTGTCATGCTAGGAAAACACCCTAGATGCACAAGTAGACCCTAAGATTAGTTTGTATGAGCATATGCACTTAATAACTTGTGATTTGCTTCTTCATGATTTCATGTGATGTAATTAAAATTTGACAACCTTTATTAAATAACTTCATGCTTGTGTGTTGCCAACCCTTGGCTTGGACCCTAGAACCCTAGATGACCCCTAGTGGACCCCACAAGGATGTATATATGCTTGGCAACACATGTATACATGCATAGGTGCCCAAGGTATAGAATAGAAAATAAGAAAGGAGAAGGAAATAGGGGGAAATCAGAAATAGGAAAGCAGCCCAGAGCAGCCGGCTTGCCACGGCCCGCTCGCACGCCCCTCACCCGCACACCCGCGCGCGCAACCGGCAGCGGCCCAGCAGCGGCCCAGCGCTCCCGCGCCCCGCCGTCTCTCAGCGCCGCTGACAGGCATGCCCTGCGTGACCCCACATGTCATCCCTTCCCTCTCCCGCTCTCCTCTACTTTTCCCGGCCGAGGCAGAGCGCCCCGCCGGCGAGCATTCGAGGTAGGGCCTCGCCATCCCCGCCGTCCACACCCTTAGCCATTGCACACCCCTCACGGATGGGTGCCACGTCCCCAATCCGTGGCGCCAGTGCCTCCCCCGGCTCGCGCCGCGACGCGGCTGACGTTGTTGTGCTGGCCCCGCATAGTGATGCCACCGCGTTCTCCTTTTTGACCGGCGCCGTTCAAAATTGGGAGCGCCAGCACCCGCGCGAGCTCCCTGCGTTCCCCAAACCCAAGCCCAGAGGCCGTATCCGCCCTACACGTACCCCTCTCCCACTCCCCGCCGTCCGCCGGCATCGCCATTGCCACGCTCGGCTATAAAAGGGCAAGCCCCGGTGCCCTAGCCCTTTCCCACGCCCCCCGCCACCTGTAGCGCACCACAACACCACACCAAGGAGAGGAAGGAAGGAGAAGGGGAGAGGAGGAGGCCCGAGCTCGCCGGAGTACCGCCAAGGTCGCCGAAGCTGAGGACGCTGCCCCGATCGACTACACCTGCGAAGTGGCTCTCCCAGCTCGGCACCGCCTCGTCACTGCCTCGACTCGCCCCTACACCGCTAGCCTACCACCCCAAGCCCCACGGTGAGCTTCACCGACCCCTCTGCTTACCGTTGCCCGCCGTTGCCATGCCAGCCATCGTGGTCTCCTCGCTTGGGAGGCCTAAAGGCCACACCTTCGGACACTCTAGAGCACGGCGCACTCATGCGTACACGCACATGCCAAGACACCGCCTTGCTGAGTCACTCCGGCTCAAGAACGCCGGTACACAGCCTCGCACCAGAGCACGCCGCCATGGCCACGAGCACGGCCACAGCGGAGCCATTCCACGCACACCAGGCCGGTAGAGGTGGAATAGCCCCCACTGCGATCTCCGCCTCACCAGGGAATACGCCCTACACTAGCTAGACGAGGAGGTAGAGTCTCACGTGCTGCCAGTCATCCCGCCTCGCCGAAGCCGCCACACGCCCATGCCATCACTGTGACAGAGGCGATCTCGTCGATTCCAGTCACCTCGCGACGCGAGGGAGGAGAGATGATGTCCGCCGTCACCCCGCAAACCTTGCCGTCTTATCAGTTGAGGCTCTAGATTACCCTAGCCTCTGCGTGACTGTAGCCGTGCCCTCATCGGAACCCAGTCGAGCACCCCGTCGCGGTGCTGACTCCACCATGGGTTTTGGTCACCAGCGCCGCCCCCGTTAGCTGCTCTGTGACCTCAATTGTGAAGAAAGGGAGCCAATTTGGGCTCCGGTTACCCAAGCCACCGCGCCACCGTATGCGCCCTGTCCGTCGCTGCCATGGCCAGTGTCGACAAGCCAAAAGGCCCCGCCTTGACCCTGTACCGTCCTCACTGGAGTACCCCGAAGCACCAACGAACAAAGGAAGATCCTAGAAGCCATCCTGGAACCTCGGTTGAGCCGGCCGCAGCGCCGCTGAGCCCGCTGCACCCACCATCACCATGGCCGGCCATGTCAAGCCCCGAGGCACTGACTTTGGATGGTGCCGCGAACGCCAAAAAATGAGGGGACTTTAGGAGGCCGCAGCTGCCCCGCTGAGCCACCGCCGTGCCCCGCTGTGCGACATCATCGCCGACGAGCCCTTTGGAGACCCGCGTCGAACACCTGGAGCAGAGCAGTGCACCCTCCCAGTCCGTCCTCACGTGCACCGGGTGCACCGTGCACCGCACGGGGGATTACCCGCGTGAGCAGGGTCCACCGTGGATCAGAGGAGGTCCACGGTGCACCGGCCCCTTGGTCCACCGTGAGCCCGTCTTGTGCACGTGGCCCGATTGAGATCAAGACCCGCCACGTGGCCAACCGAGAGACCAACACGTGTCTGGGCCAGGCCGGCCCAAAGCTCGGCCCACTAGGCCCAGTCAACATTGATCGTTGACCGGTCAACGCTGACCGTTGACCCGGTCCCACCTGTCAGTGACCATTGCGCGTCGCCCAATCAGAAGTCACCACGTGTCAAGCCCTGGATTTTTTGAGTCTTTTTCTTTTTTAGAAAATAGATTAAACTTCAACAATTCGTAGAAAATTCATATGATTTCAGAAAAATATGAAACCAGTGTCCAAATTTTTCTAAAATTGAGTCACTTATCGCGGCTTTATGTCTTGTTTGACAGACCCAGAGGATCCGCTGACTGAGGAGGATGACCTGGACTACACGGAGGAGCTTGGAGACGACCTGACCGCAGGTGCCACGTCCCACCCAACTTCGTAGAATCCTAATAGACATGCAATAATATAGCTACTAGTGCTTTACTTTCTGTAATTACACTATGATAGGTTGCATGTTAGAATTGCTTGAAGCCATTACCTTGATGCAACCTTTACCCCTGCACACCCGCTGATAGGCTAGTTGCTCGCTTACTGCTTGCTACTTACTTCTACTACGCACTATATCTGTGATGTGATGTTTGGTGGAAGAATGAATGTTAGTGGTTGTGACACCTGGTGCCGATAATATGGTAATAACATGGGGAGATCTTGGCGTGTGTCTTGGGTGTGTGGTGAGGGTCGGGTCAACCGAGCAGGATTCTACGATGAGTCTTTGGACGAGTCTTGCCAGGGGGGTGTGACCTGGGCATCCCCCGTGAGTGGTACCTGTGGCGAGTACATGTGAGATGAGAAGGTCCCGGGGAGGAGTGTCTTCATGGGACGAATCCCCAGGATGGAGGGGCTATTGAAGCACAGGGTGTTGGTTATCCCCTTTGTGAAGATGTCTTGTTCGGTCACCCTAAGGACTTATATGTTCTGGGAACCGGTTCATAGGAACCCTTTCACCCCACTCGCTCCTCAATGGAGGGGAGACGGGTGACCGACCAGTTAGGGCGGTGCCACTACTTCTAGGTTGATAGCGGATAGTGTAGGGAGGTACGGGCTAGTAGCTCACACCCTCCAAAGACAGCGTAGTAACCTCTGGGGGCCTAGTACTATGTCTCACAGTCTGAGCGTGCTGGTGGACTCTAGGGTGCCCCAGGGTTGAGTGGTAGGGTGGCATCGTACTAATTGGAAGGCAGCTCGGAATCAGCCTAGATGAGCCGGTTCGTCGATGATGGTGATCTTGTGGATAGTGTAAACCTATGCAGAGTTTTGGTTGATCGATCGATACATATGCCATCTTTTTGGCTATGGACCTTTCCTATGTTACTGCTTCACTTGACTAGAGAGAGGAGTCCCTTCTTCTTCTTCCCCTGAGTTGTTATTGGTTTTCGGCTTTGGCCGTTGAGGCAAGGCATGAGAGGGAGTTGTCCTTACCGCCTAGAGAGTGAGAGTGTGGTGAGATGTGTGTGCTGGGATGGGAGAATGTGTGGATGAGATGGGTTAAACTTGGTGAATTACTATTAAAACTTGATTATACTCGCATAGGAAACCACAGCCATGAATAGGTCTTTTGCTCTACCCTTGCATTCCACTTTCTACAAAGCTATCTCAAAGCATAGGGTGGGAGCCAGTGGGCAGTACAAATCGTACTGAAAGTTATTTGGCAGGTCCCGAGACTGAGTACGACTACCAGGGAGACGACTAGGAGGATTAGAGGTCTTGGCCTACGCTCGAATTTGGTTGGAGGAGATGAAGTCTGCGCCCGCTGCCGTTCTATTTGATGCTGTTCCAGATGCTGTGTGCTCTGAGTGATTCCGCCAAGTGGCGATGTAATAATGTGTAAACCTTGCTATTTGTACTCTGTAAGACAGGTATTCGATGTATGACTTCTGATATTGACTGTTATCCGATAATGTGATGGAATGATCATTTGGGACTATCGCATTATGGTTCGAATCTGTGGATTTCCCTTCGTGGAAATCGGGATCGTTTTAGTTGGCCCACAGGTTTGGACCTAAAGGTGAGAACCTTCGAAACAATAGACACAAATACTGAGGCAACAAGGAATATGGTGGTTGGTCAATTAACCCTCTCCTTTTTGGGATCCAAGCTCCCCTTTTCCTTAAAGACATTCGGTCTCTCGAGACCTTCGCTGTGGACCTTCAGGTGGGTGCCTCGCGGGACCTTTGCAGATTCATCTTTCAAAGGCTCTCGTTCGATGCTTTCTACTTGCAACAATAGACAACTTCCAATCGAGTAAAAGGTCAGGGTGTTGGTGGACCCTCAAGGGTAGGGCTTCGCCCCAACAAATATCCGATGCACTCTTAGTACCTTGCACCAAAGAATTCTGGTGATACTATTGCAGCTACCTCGAACTCTGATCCCTGCTACGCTATCTTCTAGTGCTTCCTGGAGTCACACCGGAGAAATCCGGTGGCTACAAACAGCCACCAATGAGCTCCGTTCTTTGTGTCTTGTCGTTCGGGCTTTGTCTTTTTGATGTGTTGGACTTTTTGCAAGTCTTCTAGGGTCTTCAATGCTGCTCCATGTCCTTTCTTATTGATTACTTGATCTACACATTGCCTTTTCCATGTCCATCTATACATCCATTTGAACTAAACCTTGTATACTAGCGAACGACATTAGTTTAAAAGATCGTGTTTTTCATGAAACACCAAAATCATATAATGACCCAGACCCATGCAAGGTGCATTTTCCTTACAAGCTGGAAAATGACATTACCATGTAAATATATTAGTTGGTTTTTAGAATTCCTGCACATCAATTGTCTTCTTCATGCATGCTCTCACACAGAACCATAGATGGACATACAAATGTCTAAACTGAATCAGGAATGATAGATAGTATAAGAGCCCTAATAATAATCATGCACAACTAGATAGGTGTACGAGTAAGTAATACTTGGTTAGACACAAAGAGACAAGACATACTTATTTGGACAGCTTACCATGGGATTACCCTGAGAGTATTGTATACTGACAGGATAATAGGAATTTTTCTGTGTGGTACGCGAGCCGACAGATTAAATTTGTAATCTCTGTGAGCCTTTTAGACCTGTCATAAAAAATAAGTGGCACACAAAAAATATACAGTTTCTAGTAGTGTCAGGACAAATGCCGAATTCAATGAGATGGACAACAATACCATTCACTACTGGAATCCTCAAATTTGCCGAGTGTTTTTTTTGTTTGCCGAGTGTATTTCCTTGGGCACTCGGCGAATAGGTTCTTTGTCGAGTGTAAAAAAAACACTCGGCAAAAAAAAACACTCGACAAAGATGGGGTTTGCCGAGTGTCAAAAGAAAAACACTCGGCAAAGATAAAGTTTGCCGAGTATAAAAAAACAACACTCGGTAAATAAATAAAATATTTTTTTCTAAAAAAGAAGGAGAAAAAAAAACTTTACCGAGTGCTCAGATCTAGAACACTCGGCAAAGAAATAAAAAAAATTCTGAAAAAAAGAATGAGAAAAAAATAAAAAAAAAACTTTGCCGAGTGTCCAGCAAACAAAAAAAATCTTCTTGAACCCACCCAGCGCAGGAATCGAATCCACACTGCCCATCCCGCCTCGCTCTCTGCGCCGCCATTGCATGTTGGATCAGCCCCGGATCACTGACGTGGACCTCTTGGACGGGAAGGCCACGTGGAGTTATTTCCACCGCCAATTCATTTGTGTTTCTCTACTGAGAATGACATGTGGGCCCAACATGATGTCATCTCCAGCAGAATGGAGAAATATCTCCCTCCGTCTCCCTCAACGCATCTCTCTCGTCTCCCTCTCTCGCATCTCTCGTCTCCCTCTCAATCCAGTCATGGAGGCCACCGCGGTGCTCGACGCCTTCTCCGCCGCGCCGCGCCACCCGCTGCGCCCGGCAGCCTGGTGGAGATCCACGCGCCTCGCGTCCCAGGCGTGTCGCACCGACTGGCAGACCGCCTGCGCCATCCTCGCCAAAGAATAAAGACGCGGCGGCGGCGGCGGTGCCACGCCAGCAGCAAAGCGGCGGGGGGGCTAGCACGCGGCCCACATGGCGGCGGCGAGCGCTCCTCCCGTCGCGCGCTCCCGGTCGCGCCATATGTCGGGCGGCTCCAGCGTGTAGGCGAGCGCCGCGGCGGCGGCACATCTCCTAGGCGAGGGCGGAGGTCGCGCGGCCATGGGCAGCTCTCGCGAGCGGGCCGGCGCGGCTCATGCGAGGGATAGAGCTCGCGCGACGGCGGGGCTCCGGCGGGCGCAGCTCCGATGGTTGCGGCCCCCGCGGGTGAGGCTCCGGCGCCCTCATGCACGGCGGTGGTTGTTTTTTTTTTTGCCGGTGGTGGCTTTTTTTATTTTTGAAAAAAATGTTTGTCGAAAGTCGCGATAAAAAACACTCGGTAAATAGTTGTTTGCCGACACACAGATAACGTGTGTTGTATGCCGAGTGTTTTGGGGACTTTGCCAAGTGTCCATGGCACTCGGCAAAACTACTGTATCCCGTGGTGATCGTAGTAGCAGTTCACTCACCATCAAATTACAACCGAAGACCAGCCGGTCCATACGCGTTGTAGTAAGTAATAGTAATATGCATTCGGAGATGCGCGCTTTCGTAATTTTATATACTACTTGCTCTCGTGTCTCAAGCGCGTTGTTTGCTCTCGTGTCTTAAGCGCGTTGTTCTTTGCAGCTAGCTAACCACTCCACCACCACTAGTGCAGCCGTGCAGGCAGTGCCGTGCCTTGCCTCTCGGAGGAGCTAGTCTGAGTGTACACACGGACACACGGTAGTACGTAGTATTTGGTTGGGCTCTTTGACACGGCCATTTTGTTGTTTTGTCCTTTGAAGAAACTTGGTAGTTTCATCAGTTGACCCATCGTCAATGACTGTTGATCAATAGATTACAGGGATGCTTTTTGAACCTCTCGATTCTCTATCTCTGCTCCATGCACGTCTTATATACATATATACAGAGCATACGGCATGGTCCTCCTATGGGATCGGAAGAAGCTAGCTTGGATACACGGTACGTACCTCTAGCGTAGTCTAGCTAGTCAGCTGCTAGCTAGCTTCTCATGAGATTTGACAATAGTGCACGCAAGGGATTTGGCCACTAAAAAAGCTAAGGTGCACAAGCTGGTCCATGGAAGCTGCCATCGAAACAATCGAGTACGACGTAGCAGAAGAAAACTACGACGAATTCATCGAGGTGCTCCGCACGGTGCTCGCCGAGTACGAACCCGTCGGATACCGCCAGAGCGTGGTGGACTTCCACCACGCGCCGCACCCGGTACTGCCACGGCAACGCAGTCCTCACCGGCCGGCGCGGTGGATCCACGTCACCCTGCTAGTCCGTAACGAGGGCCACGCAACGACCCTGGCAATCCGCGACGACAACGTGTACCTCATCGGCTTCCGGAACCGGCGGGGCCAGTGGTACGAGTTCGGCTTCGGCGGCGGTAGGAGCGCGCGGGTCCTCCCGGTGGAATGGAACTCCACCTTCCTTGAGTGCGACGTCCGCTACGGCGGCATCGTCGGCGGCGCCATGAACCTGGTGGGGCTCGGGCTCGGCAGGTGGTTCGCCAGGGACGCCGTGCGCCGGCTCTCGGCCTACGAGCAGGCTCCAGCGGGCGGCGGAGTCGACGAACGGACCAGGCGGCACCTGGCGCGCCTCATCGTCATGGTCTGCGAGGCCGCCAGGATGATCCCGCATTTCGAGACGGTGCTCGATGGCTGGGACCGCTGCACGGGCGCCATCGCCGAGCGGCAGGTGCACTTGCTGTGGAACTGGAAGCTCATGTCGCACGCCGTGCTGCGCTGGGACTGGTGGAACAAGTACAGGAGCGGGACGCGGCGGTATACGTATACGTATGTGTCGTCACATCCTCCGGCATGGCCCCCGGAGCTTCTAGCTCCGCAAGTTGATGTCAGGAACGTGGGACAGGCACTCCAGGTAGTGCAGCTGCTGCTCAACTGGTCGGGCCCGAGGGCACTAGGGTCGTCGCAGCCGCCGCTACCACCTCACGATACGGCGGCAGACGGTGACAGCGGCGCTGACGACGGCGACATCTTGAGGCACTGGAACGACGATTCCACCATCGCCCACGTCCTCGGGCAACAAGGCCACTGCATGCTGGAGATGTTCGGTATGCGCGCTGGTTTCTACATGTGCGGCACCATCTCGGTCTTCGACGGGATGCGCGGGCAGATCATCTACAGCAAGGACGACAGGCCGGACGAGGACGACCTTGGAAGAAGAACCATGTTGGGCTCACTGGATCACGATGATGATGGTGACAGTGATACTCATCAATATGGACGACATTTCGGCGAGTGGATGTTCGCCCACCTGCGCTCCATCTACGATTGGACTGGGCTTACTGGCTGCTGGAGCCGCCACAGCCAGACCAAGACGATCACCAGCAAGCGGGAGAACGGGTCGATGCTGGTGAGTTCTCGTCTACACTGTGCACCCACCCTAGTATAGAATATTACAGTACGGTGTTTGACTAAAGAGAAAATTGTGAATTACTCCATATTTTTTATAGGTTCTCTTTTTAACTGTACTAGTTAGTTGTATTTGATTGTTTTCTGAAATAGCGTCAAGATTCAAACACCTCAAATATTGCTGTCGGTTTATCGGCATCTGACTGAATGATGTTTTTTCTCACGTGTCCAATTCGACCAGGGTCATGATCTGGTGCTCACTGGACCCTACAGGGCCATCTCCGCGTACGGGGGCGTCTCCATTGAAATTGACAGCTCCACGACAGAGACAGACTCCAACGTTGAACTTGGCATCTCCACGACCAGAGACAGACTACGTCAGAATCGACATCTCCAAGAAAGATGGCCACCGCCGTAGCGACGGCAGGACGACGACGTCGCTGCTCTGGGATTGCTACAACGACGACAACGACGACGCGAACTATGCAGCCTACGACACGGTGTTGACGCGGACCATCAGCACAAGCCATGGGCCCTTGGAGGTGACCTACGCGGTGCTGAGTAACGCGGTGGAAGCCACCGTGCAGGTCAGGCTCCTGTTCGCTGCCGAGCAAGGCGCCGCCGGCGACATCCTCGTCCATGGCAGGATAACTGCCAGGTGTCGAGATCTCGATGCCCAGAGCCTGCTCTTCTGCCAGGACGCAGAGAGAGTGGCTGTCACCCGCGACTCCCACGTCCCCTTGTTGCGGTCCGTTGTTGCGGTGCCACTCACTTCGCACTCGCAGCTCCTTATAGCCAGCGGCGGATCCAGGAAATATTTTAGGGGGGGCTGAACAACACTGCTGTTCGATCTTAAGTCTCAGCCCCCCTACACTATAGAACTTTGCTTAAAAATTCATATGGGCTCTACAGTAATTTGCACTGATTCGGTATGGGTAAGGGGGGCTTGAGCCCCCCCCCCCTGCTGGATCCGCCCCTGCTTATAGTGGCCGCCCTGCACACTTCGGTCGCTTCTTGTAACCACACGGCGGCTGAGGGTCCCCTCCCTGAACCCCTCGTTGCTCGTTTCCGCCCTGAACCCTCTGGACAGGAGGTGCAGCGTTTCGGCATCGACAGCGGTCAGGTCGAAATCAAGGTCATCTGGGCTTTGGACTTGTGATGCATCAGTTCATTTCTCTGCTAGTTCTATATACGTCTAGTTAATTAGCAGGTGGTATTCCAAGATACAGCCATGTAACAGCCAGTTTGGTTTATGGAGGGATCTCATCCGGAACGAGTTGACGCCGAATGAGGTGGTCCGATGGATTCTCACGGAATGACTCGGTGACGGACTTGTGCACAGAAACAAGCTTACTCGGTAAGGGATGGGTTGGACCCATGACATAAACGAAATGTGGTCGCTAGTTTAGTACTCCCTCCATTCCGAATTATAAGTCATTCCAAGAATCTTATAGAGTTAAAACATCTTAAGTTTAATCAAAATTATAGAGAGAATTATAAAGATTTATGACATGAAATAGGTACACTATAAAAATATAATTAATGAAGAATCCAATGATGCTTAGTTGGTATCATAAATATTATTATCTTATTATATAAATTTGATCAAATTTGAGATGCTTTGACTCTCAAGAAAGTTGAAATGACTTATAATTTAGGACGAATGAAGTATTTAGGATCGGATCATTCCGCAACTGTGCATTCCATGAACCAAACGCGTTCAATGCTCCCTCCATTTGAAATTGTAAGCTGTTTTTAGTTTTGTCCCTAATTAAATTGACCTTCTCCAACTTTAATTAAGTTTGCAGAAAAATGCACAAATCTTACTATTACTAATTGGAGGCCCCAACAAAGCCTCCACGTTAATTCTCACCAGACGCGCTAGAAAGAAAGATAAATACAAAAAATTCTCACATTAATTAATCAGAAACATCAAACCATCAAGTCAAAAGACTGGCGATCCGTAACCATTAGATCTATTACATTTTTAAAATTAGCCACCTCTGCTATTATTATATATGAAAAGAAGAAAAAAGATAAATATATTATTTTAAAATCTACATACTGTGTATACCAAGAAAAAAGGAAAGACCCATTATTTTTGTCTTCCACGTCCAATCCCGCAGGGCTTCTAGCCGGGAGACCAAAATACATGTACGTACTAGGTACCAAAGAACGAAGGAAAAGACAAATCAACTATTATTTCCCTACACTACAGGAAACCGGGACTTTGCCCAGTGCTCAAATCTTTACCGAGTGTCAAATATCGGGTACTCGGCAAAGGCCACCTTTGCCGAGTGCCGCACTCGGCGAAACTTGGCACTCGGCAAATAGGGCTTTGTCGAGTGTCTGGCACTTAGCAAAATAAGGACTCGGCAAAGCTAAACTTTGCCCAGTGCTAGACACTCGGCAAAGTTGGGCACTCGGCAAAGAGGCACCCGGGGATAACGGTACCCAACGCCGTCCTCTTTGCCGAGTGCCTTCTGTTTGGCACTCGGCAAATATTGGCTTTGCCGAGTGCTTAGGGTTAGCACTCGACAAAATATTCACTTTGCCGAGTGCCAAACCTTGGCACTCAGCAAAATAATTTTTTTTTGTTTTTTGCCACCAACTTTTTTTCTTAGATTTGTATTTGTACCATGAACAACATGTTCAAATTTGGCACAATTTCATTGCTGTTTGCTATATTTCTTCACTTTATTTCGTTTTCTTGCAATTTTCCGAAAAAATGTAGGTTTGAACTGCAGGTGCATCGAATAATAGTTTTGATCCATTTCAAAAATGTTATTCTTGTTTGTTAGTGTCACTTTATGCTAAATCTAGGAACTGTCTCCAAATTTCGATCAACGTGCTCACGGGGCAACGTCGTGAACTTGCGTGCGAGTGGTTATTTAGTTCTATAAAATTCAAACGAATCCCGAAAATCATGAAACTTGGCGAGATGTCGTGATATCACATGCATATGCGGTGGTAAAAATTTAAAAATGTTTGGATGACGTCATCACGTATGGTGTTCACAAACCAGGACATCATCACATGCTCTTGTAATAAGATAGCTTGTGTAGCTAGCTAATTACCTTCTTGCTTGTGTAGCATAGAAGTAGCTTTCTTGCGTGGCTAATTTGGTTTTAGTAACCTTGTTAGTCACATTGCTTAGTTTGTGTAGCTAAGTATTTGCGCTCTCTAATTAGGCGTTGGTTGCCTTGTTATTGAGCATTGCTAGTGAGCTTAGTTAGCTTTGTGCTTTTGCTTACTAGCATGTGTAGGAGCTCCCTTGTTACTTAAAGTACTAGTGGCATAGGTTTGTGTGACCTTGCTCCTAGAATTGTTTAGCAGAGCTCTAGCTAGCCCGGCACCTTAGTTGCTTTATTAGTATCTTTGCAAGGTGCTAGTGAACATATATAGAGGGGTGTAGTCTTGGCTAGACCGATTGTTTTAATTCGCATTTATATCGGTTAGCCGACGAGATTAATTTTAGAAAAGACTATTCACCCCCCCCCTAGTCCGCCATCTCGACCTAACATAGTCACCATTGCTGCCTGCCTCTGCTCCTCAGCCCTCTCGGCCCAGCGCCCACCCATGCCTACATGATGGGAAGGAGGAGGAGGTAGGAGGAAGAGGAGGAAGGAAAGGAGGAAGGATAAGAAGGGAGGAGGAAGAAGAAGAAAGAGAGGGAGGAGGAGGAGGAGAGGAGGAAGGGAGGAGAAGGAGGCAGGGAGAGAGAGAGGAGGAGGGAGGAGAGAAGGAGAAGGGGAGAAGAGGAGAAGAGGAGAAGAAAGGTGCCGCCTCGGTTACATTCGACCCTCCAGAGCCAGTGATGCGTCCCGTTGTCGTCGCCGCCCCCCTCGGTCTTCGCATTCTTCTTGCACGGCAAGGTATGCCCTAATGTTAGTATTAGTTAGTAAGTAGTAGTGTTAGTAGTAGTAGTAATTAGTAGTGTTAGTATTAGTTAGTAAGTCGTAGTGATGTAGTAGTTGTAGTTGTTGTTCATAGTTTTAGTGTTAGTAGTAGTTATTGTTGTATGTATGTGGTTGATGGCCTTCGTGCCTATGTTTGGTATACATATGGTTGTTGGCCTTCGTGCCAATGTTTTCTGTAGGTTTTGGGAACCTCTCCGTGTAGGGGAGGTGCTGCCGAAATTTTTAATGGAGTCTAACCATTTGCCTTTTCTTTGCGGGGACGAGGACCGTTGGGAGGCACTCGGCGACCCCGATCGTCTTCGTCGGCGTTGCTTGATTCTGCCACACACTGCGTCGCCGCCATCTGCAGCCGACTTCGCCACCGCCCCACTAGCCGACCTCACCGACACCCTAGGTATAACCCATCTTCCATACTTGTATCTCGTGTAACCCAGCTTAGGCGTCTCCGTCCGAAAGAGATACGGTCGTTGGTATGCAGATCTTTGCATACCAAATTCCATACCTGTTTCGGATTGTCCACGTTTTTTGGACAGCCCACGGATGCGTAGATGGGTTGGTTTCCGTGGCCCACTCCTGTCCAAGACAGAGTTTCAGCACCACCTCCTCGTTGTTCTCCTCGATACACAATCTCCCTGCCAGGGCGTGTATCGGGAGAACAATGGGAGGTGTCTTCCAAAATTTGCATCTTGGATAGGAGCGGACCATGGAAGCCAACCTCATCTACGCATCCTCAGGTGGGATTATGACCTATCCTTCACCTATTAGATGTATAGTAGGAACGCCTTGTGGATTTACCTGCAGTTTTTATTACTCGCTTACATATGCATGTGCCAGAGGATGGATAACCGTGAGTGGATGTACACGGGTGAAAGGTCCTAATGGCTAGAGGGGGGGTGAATAGCCTAATAAAATTCTACAACAACACTTAACAAAATGTGTTAGACAATTTTGCGGCGAAGCGAGTGTTGCGCTAGCCTACTAAAATACAAGCCATCTACCACAATTCTATTTCGAATAGTGTATGTCCACACAATAGCTATGACACTTAGCTAAATTAGTGTGCTCTCAAAGACTAACTAAAGAGCAACACTAATCAAACAAACAAGCTCTCACAACTAGCTACACTAAAGAGCTTGATAACTAGTTTGCGGTAATGTAAGAGTGAGCAAGAGAGTTATACCGCCGTGTAGTGGTAGGAACCAATCAATCACAATAATGAATACCAATGTAGATCAATCACCTCGGAATCAAATGATGAACACAATGATTTTTACCGAGGTTCACTTGCTTGCCGGCAAGCTAGTCCTCGTTGTGGCGATTCACTCACTTGGAGGTTCATGCGCTGATTGGCATCACTCGCCAAACCCTCAATAGGGTGCCGCACAACCAACACAAGATGAGGATCACACAAGCCATAAGCAATTTACTAGAGTACCTTTTGGCGCTCCGTCGGGGAAAGGTCAAGAACCCCTCACAATCACCACGATCGGAGTCAGAGACAATCACCTCCTCCACTCAACGATCCTTGCTGCTCCAAGTCGTCTAGGTGGCGGCAACCACCAAGAGTAACAAGTGAAATCCGCAGCGAAACACAATCACCAAGTGCCTCTAGATGCAATCACTCAAGCAATGCACTTGGATTCTCTCCTAATCTCACAAAGATGTTTAATCTATGATGGAAATGAGTGGGAGAACTTTGGCTAAGCTCACACGGTTGCTATGTCAGTAGAAATGGCCAAAGATCTGAGCCACAGCCGGCCATGGGGCTTAAATAGAAGCCCCCACGAAATAGAGCCGTTGTACCCCTTCACTGGGTACTCTACGCTCTGACCGGACGCTCCGGTCCACTTGACTGGACCCTGGACTCAGCGTCCGGTCCATAGATGGACGCCACGTGTCATTCCGAGTTAAAACTGAACCGTCAGATCTTAACGGCTAAGTATTGACCGGACGCTCCGGTCAAACCGACGGACACCGGAGCCACGGTCCGGTCGAGTAATAATGAAGGGTCCAAATCCATTTTTCTTCGACCGGACGCGTCCGTCCCACCTCGAACCGGACTCGGCCGGCGTCCGGTGGTATACCTAACCCATCGTATCGCCGAGTTAGCGCGCGACCGGACCTGACGAGCGGTCGGCGTTTCGGTGCTTGATTCAGCGTCGGTCCATCGGACCGACGCCAAAGATCATTTCGATCAACTCCATTTCAACTCTTACTTCTTCACCCTTGCTCAAGTGTGCCAACCACCAAGAATTTTGCATCCGTAGCAATAGAAAATAGACATTTCATTTTTCCAAAGCGCCCGAAATCCTTAAAAGCAAGCTTCGGCGGGAGGGAGAGAGGGACCCAAACCCATCTCAACCCTACAAACACCTTGTGCACATGTGGTAGCATATTTACACAAATATTATCAAGGGTGTTAGCACTCCACTAGATCCTAAATGCATATGCAATGAGTTAGAGCATCTAGTGGCACTTTGATAACCGCATTTCGATACGAGTTTCACCCCTCTTAATAGTACGGCTATCAATCCTAAATGTGATCACACTCTCTAAGTGTCTTGATCACTAAAACAAAATAGCTCTTACAAATTATACCTTTGCCTTGAGCTTTTTGTTTTTCTCTTTCTTCTTTCCAAGTCGAAGCACTTGATCATCACCATGCCATCATCTTTATCATGCTATGATCTTCATTTGCTTCACCACTTGGAGTGTGCTACCTATCTCATGATCACTTGATAAACTAGGTTAGCACTTAGGGTTTCATCAATTCACCAAAACCAAACTAGAGCTTTCAACGGGCCATGCAAGTATGACCCCAGAATGGATGACCAAGACCAATGCTTTCCTGGAGCATGCATTTGGCGAGGCTGCTAAAGGGTCAGCCCGGATGCCGTGTCCATGTAGCAGATGTGGCAACAAGAAAAGAAAAATTAAGAGGCTCATGGGGGAAGATCTTATCAAGTATGGATTCACGGTAAACTATACCCGCTGGATCCACCATGGTGAAGCCGATCGTATTAGAGAGGAGGTGGTGAGACAGCGTCTCGAGGATTATGATGGAGATGGTGGGGTAGCGATGGATGGATGACATTCAAAGAGGCAGCATTCGGTGAAGGATTGGAGGAGAAGCGAGGAAAGCGCAAAGGCGTTCTATGATATCTTGTCTTCAAAGCAGAAGCCCTTGCATGAAAAGACAACGGTATCGCAGCTTGGATGCAATTGGACGCATCATGGGGTTGAAGTCGCGAGCTTAGCATGAGTCGGACAACTTCGATGGTATGTTGGCGCTTTTGGATCCTCGCTTTGGAGGATCACATCCTGCCAAAGAACTTGTACGAGTCACGTAAACTTCTTCGTGCACTTAAGATGTCGTATGAGCGAGATCCATGCTTGTCTCAATGGATGCGTCCTTTTAGGAAAGATCACGAGGAGCAACGCCTTGTCCAAAGTGCAAATCCTCTAGGTACCTGGAGGTCGACACTAGTGATGGCAAGAAGGAACATCTGAGTATCCCTACGAAGGTCCTACGGTACCTTCCTTTCATACCGAGGATCCAACGGTACATGTACATGATGAGGGAGTCCGCTAAATGTATGACATGGCACAAAAATGGCAAAAGATACAATCCGGACAAGATGGTACACCCATCGGATGGCGGCGCCGGACCCATTTCAATGGCATACATCGTGTTAAAGCCGAGGAGGCTCGCAATGTATGTGTAGCGTTGGCAACAGATGGGTTCAACCAGATGGATTGTCCGCGCCCCCATACACTTGTTGGCCCGTGTTCGTGATACCCCCTGAATCTCCCCCGTGTCATCTTTCAACCCAAGAACGTATTTTTGTCGCCGATAATTCCCGGACATCCGGGAACAATATGGGTGTGTTCATGGAGCCCGTGTTCGATGATTTGATCGATGCTTGGGAAAAGGGGGGTACCGACATACGACCGAGCTACAAAGAGAAACTTCACAATGCATGTGTGGTACCACTACTCCTGCATGACTTCTGGCGTATGGCCTATTCTACGGGTGGTGTGTTCACGGAAGTTCCCATGCCCAATATGCAAGGGGTGTGAGGTTCACTTGGTCAAGAGTGGTGGCAAGTTTTCTTCGTTCGACCAACATCGTTAGTTCCTCCCCTTGACCATCCATTCAGACGAGACATCAAGAACTTCACGAAAGGTGTTGAAGTCACCGATCCTCACACTCTCGAGATGATGACCGCCGCCAAGATCCGCTACCGAGATAGAGGCTCTCAAAGTTGATAAAGAGAAAGGTCGTTTTGATGGATATGGTCGATTACCACATGTGGACTCATAAATCGGGCTTGACTAGGCTTTCCCTATTTCAACGATCTTCTTCTTCCACACAACATTGATTTAATGCACACAGAGAAGAATATCGCCGAGGCGCTTTTTGGGAACACTCATGGACACGTAAAAGTCTAAGGACAATGTTAAGGCAAGAGTGGACTGGCAAAGACTGCATGCGATAGACCAAAGCAAGTGATGAAGACTCCGCGCTACCGCAAGAAATGGAAAAGGACTTGATCGATTTCGTTTTGAAGAAGGACCAAAGGAGGGAAGTATGTCGATGGGTTCGATCGTTAATGTTCCCCGATGGGTATCTGGCGAATCTGAGGAGGGGAGTGAACGTGTCCACTTGTCGAGTGTTAGGGATGAAGAGTCATGACTTCCACATATGGATTGAGTGGCTCCTTCCAGGCGATGACGGAGGTTTCATCCCCGAGCATGTGGCGCGTCCCGGCGAGAGTTGAGCTATTTCTTCCGCCCACTTTGTGCCAAAGAGCTATCTCGGGCCGTGATTGATGACTTAGAGAAAGTGGCACCTGTGTTGCTCGTAAGATGGAGAAGATCTTCCCACCCGGCTTCTTCCTCTCAATGCAAAGATCTCGATTTTGCACCTCCTCACGAGGCACGAATGGGGGGCCCAAGCCCGTTGGTGCTATCCAATCGAGAGATGTCTAAAGGTTCTTCGGAAAAAGTGTAGAAATAAAGCCAGAATTGAGGCATCCATGGCAGAGGCATTCATTCTTGAGGAGGTGTCAAACTTCACAACATCATACTATAAGGATAGCCTTCCCAGCGTGCACAATCCAATCCCTCGTTACAACACCGACGAGAGGTCATCAAATCTCAGCCTTTTCAAAGGTCAACTTGGCAGGGCAAGCGCTTCGAGCACCAAGACCTTGCGGAATGATGAGTGGCGCACTATCATGTTGTATGTGTTGTTGAACCTTGACGAAGTGAACCCTTATGTGCAGTAAGTTCTCAATGAGCTTGTTACATACGCCGTCACTATCGTCTATCTATCCAACCCCCTTGTCTCTTGCTTTTTCAGGGAATTTCTGAATACATCTTTGGGTGAAATAGGGATCCTTCCCCTCAAGAACAAGATAGTCTTCTCAAAGGTGGTGTGCCCGATTTCATTTCATGGTTCGAAAAGAAGGTACCATCCAATTTACATCGTTCCATCTGTGACATCCCACTTTGCTCCTACGAGCGAGTAATGATCTATCCGCCCTCACCTTATAGGCACGCACGGATGCGGAAATGGATGAAGAGTTGAAACAGGTTGTCAAAGGCTTCCCCTATAGGGTCAAGTCATTCACCGTATATTATGTGAATGGCTATCGCTTCCACACAAGAAGCCACGAGCTCGGTCATTGTCGAAAAACCACGAATCTTTGGAGTTCAGACGCCTCAAGACCGATGACCGCGACTACTACGGCATAGTCGAAGAAATATACGAGCTCAACTTTGAGCTTCATGGAGGTCATAAGCCGATCAGATTCAAATGCCATTGGTTCGATCCCAATGTCACGAGAAGAGCCCCTGAGATTGGACAAGTTGAAATTCGACAAGATTCCCTCTATCAAGGAGACGATGTCTATATTGTGGCTCAATAGGCCACGCAAGTTTATTATCTTCCATGGGCGTGCCAAAAAGATCCCACTCTTGAGGGTTGGTACCTTGCGCAGTTGGTATCACCGCATGGCAAAGTGCCTGTCCCAAACGGTGAGGATTACAACTTTGACCCAAACACATATACAGGGGAGTTCTATCAACCCGAGGGGCTAGATGGCACGTTTGACATAGACATGTTTTCGCTGATGGGCATGAAAGTAGACAATGACATTGATGAGGATGATGGAGATGAGGACGATGGAGAAGAGGTGCAAAATGCCAAAGACTTAGCACTGCTTGAGCGATTACGGTTTGGCGTTGCCATTGATGACAACGATGGAGATGAGGCGGAAATGTTAGACAATATTGATAGTGATGACGACACTTATGATCCGGCCGCTGTCGATCCTAAGGATTATTTCTAATTCATGTAATACTGTATTATTATTATTTTCTAGTTATGTTTCGTTCATTTTGCATCTCTATATTTGTCTATATTGTGCTAACTGGTTTACTCTTTGTATTTGCAGGCACTCGACAAAATGCCGGGCGGAAGGCGGCCCCGGACCTGCAACTCGCTCTACGCGAGGACGACTCAGGAGGCGGAGGCGAAGGAGGAGGAGGAGGCATCGGCGAGGAGCCGTTCGGCCCGCTGCCCCCGCAGCCGTCTGAGGAGGGCGGTGCAGTCGTCTGCCGTCCCCCCGCCCGAGGAGGACCGGACGACGACCATCGCGACGACGAGGACCAAAGAATGGCCCCCTAGACAGGGAGGGGTGACACTTCCTCTGGGGGTGGCGGGGGTGACACTTCCTCTGGGGTGGTGGGGGGTTCCACTTGAGCACCTCATCGGTACCGTGACTTATGCTGGTCCTCGCAGCTCCCGCGCGACCAATCCTGCTTCGTAGGAGGCCGGTGATTCGTCCCCAAGGGCGACAAGTAAGTATCCGCTCAATTTGCATCTCTTCTTGTTCATATGTCTGAAACCGAACTGCGGACTAACAATTCTTCTTCGACTCTCAGAGGAACTGGGAACTTGTGTCAATGGGGCGATCATCGGCGGTGCAATGGGATCCTCGGCGGCTGATCCGCTTTGCACTACCCTCGGGTTTGGTCACCCACGCCCAAAGTTGAGTCGCCTCCACGGACGTGGGACCACTTCAACTCCGCCATGGACGCCGTGTATGGCACCGTCTGAGAGCAGATCAAAGTGAGTTCGGGTGAGTCTACATCACACTACATTGCTCAATACTATGAATTCATTAGACGTTCTTGAAATAATGAAAGGACACATGATGTCTGTGATGCAGGACTTCTTCACATTGGAGGAGGGGCATGACCCGCTTTGGTGGTGACGAAGGTGCAGGATGAGGCATGCAGGGGCGAGTCATGGACCTGCAGATTACGAGGCGAGGGCTGCAATTGCCACATCAACCACTCGTCACGACGTCCTTCGTCGGTGCATCCGGGAAGAGCGAGGCCGGGACCATGACACTCACCAAGGAGCAAGACCTCACAAAGAAGTTATAAAACATTGTTATCGACTCATTCCATGAAGAATAGGTAGCCTTCATTTTATATTCTAACTTTTCTAATACTTGATGGCATGCGAGATGTGTCCTTCTTGGTGCGCCACCCACAGATGTTATGCGGCCATCGTGGACAAGTGGGTCTCCGATGAGTGGAGGGAGAGGCACGCCCTCCGTCGGGAGTGCCGCCTCTGAGATGGGTGGGCGGCGCACCACCAAGGCAACCAACCCCCTCGGTTCGTGCGCCCAGTTCGGGTACACGCTTACGCACTTATTTATTTATTTGTTCTAACGCTCAATTCTCATTACTTTTAAATGTCTTTGTGTTTTCCTCGCAGTCCCAAATGCGCATGATGGCCAGAATGCAACGAGTTCATGGCGTCGCCATGGCACACAAGGGCAAGGCGACAGCCCCGGACACCGTCTACAACCCGGAGGACGGGCCGAGGCGTCAACAACACTGGCGTCCCACAAGAAGCTCACCGACTACGCCTCAGCTGGCCCCATGAAAGCAAAGATGGGGAGGACTTCGACCCCGCCACCCAGCCCCTTGATACCGACCTCATGATGAGGCTCTCGAGAGGGAAGCAAAGACGGCTGCTTGGATGGCCTCCAACATGGTCGACTCGACCTCTGTGCCCAACCTCGCCCGGATCCGAGCACAGAGCACGAGCTCCTCCGTCCCCATTCGACCTCGGCAGGCAGCGAGCACACTGCAGCAGCATGGCGGCACTCCGTGTTAGTTCTATTTCATTCGTCTGCTTCATTACTTTTACACATGTACCTTGCATTTGCATTGTTTAAACGCGTTGGTGATTGAATATTGCAGCCACCGTGGAGAGGATGGAGGCCGAGAGGGTCGAGAGGGAGAGGGAGAGGGCCTAGAGGGAGGCCGAGAGGGCCGAGTGGGAGGTCCTGAGGGCCCGAGGGCGGCCGAGGCGCAGAGGATGCAGGACATGTTCTCATTCATGTCGAGCCTCGACACCACTCTCCCGGGTGTGGTGGTGCCCCAGTCGCTGCTCGCTCCAGTTGTGCCTCCTACTACTCTGGCTCTAGGCACTCCGGTGAGTATATATATATGGTTGATCAAGTCCTTTAGCTTGTGTAGATACTAATGAATTCAATTCTCCTTTGTGTATCAACGATTCGTCGGGTTCGAACCCGACTCCTTCACCTCAAAGACACACACACCCCTACCGGACAGATCCACCACCGCATTTGAGGTGCCCTTCAGCTCCCATTGGGATCGATGGCGATGGGTGGTGCCCTTCATGTTTCATTGACTTTTCTTGATCTAGGACTTGTGTTGGATGAAGGCTTCTTAGATGTTGTCATGGATTTGCACATTGGATGTACGTGTGATGGATTATGCAGGAGGATGTGCTTGTGATGGATGTTGGATGTGCTTGTGATGTATTATGGATGTATGTGATGAATTATGTATGCGTTTTGTGTGATGCTAAATGCATGTGTGCTGTCTCATGTATTATATATGAGTTTTGCGTGTTTGCTTTCGAAGGAAAGCAACAAACAAAAAAATAGCAAATTTCCCAGCTTTGCCGAGTGCCAACACTGGGCAAAAAAGTCTTTGCCGAGTGCCAGGGGTTGCCGAGTGCCAGGGGTGTGGCACTCGGCAAAGCTGGGAAAAAATGCTGCAAAAACAGCCACTTCTCCAGTTTTGCCGAGTGCCACAGCCTGGCACTCGGCAAAGAGGTCAATTTTGCCGAGTGCCAGGTGATACCACTCGGCAAAGACTATTTTTAAAAAGATTTTTTTTTAAAAAAAATGGTTTCTTTGCCGAGTGCTGCCCTGGCTCTCGGCAAAAATTCAAATTTTGCCGAGTGCCAGTCCCTAGGCACTCGGCAAAGCCGGCGTCAAATGTTGACGGCAGTTATTTTTTTGTCAAGTGCGGGCTTGGCACTCGGCAAAGACTTTGCCGAGTGTCGATTTTTGGCACTCGGCAAAGAAATTTTTGCCGATAAAATCTTTGTCGAGAGACCTTTGCCGAGTGCTTAGCTGGCTTTGCCGAGTGTCCCCAGCACTCGGCAAAGAGGGCGTCTGCAGTGGTGCTACCACCGTCCCAGGCTGTTTTAATAAAAATAGTCTAATATCTAGGTACCATAAAATATTATATTACGCAACATGCATGGGCTCCAAAGGGCTCAGAATAACTGAAGGGATAATATAAAGCAAGTGCCAAGATATTGTGAACAGATCAACTCTATGTGTCGATGACACCGTTGGCCGCCGGAACAGCCAAGGTGCACCGGCCGCTAGGAGTGCCCCAAACTACAACACTGTTTGCCACCGAAACAACCAAGGTGCACCTACAGTTAGGAGTGCCCCAAACAACACCTGCCGTTGTCGCCGGATTGTGACCCCAAACAACACACGGTAAGCATGCAGGTGTATCCCTTATACCACAACTATATTTGAATCAATGCCAGAAAAGGGATCTAAGACATTAGATTAGTGTCACTAATACACCTTCCAATTTAGGTTCTAATTCAACATTCTAAATTCAAAAGAAAAAGAGCAACACGAGAATATATCTACTTCCACGTGTTTACAATCTTGAATTTCTAGCCAAATGAATTGTGGTTCATATTTTACTTCAGAGTTTTTTGTGCATAATTAATCATATCCCTCAATCACAACTGCAGACGCCCTCTTTGCCGAGTGCTGGGGGCACTCGGCAAAGCCAGCCAAGCACTCGGCAAAGGCTTTGCCGAGTGCCGCACTCGGCAAAGGTCTCTCGGCAAAGACTTTGTCGGCAAAAATTTCTTTGCCGAGTGCCAAAAATCGACGCTCGGCAAAGCCTAGTTGGAACCGAAAAAAACCCGAAAAAATGGGAATTTTTACCCAAAAAAAATGGAAAATTTGTTTTAATTGGTGGAGGCCCCCACCGGTCAGCGCCCATCCATCTCCGGCTTTTTTCGCATAAATTTCACGGCTACGCGGCCGACGGGATTCGAACCCGAGACCTCCCGTAGCGCACAAACCTCCTCTACCACTATACCACACTGTCACTTGTGTCTGGATTCCGTTTTAGTTCCTAATATATTATACTAAACCGAGTGTAAATTGTTTGTTTAAGGCCCTAAACGAATTCAAATAAAAAAGTTGTGAACTACAAAGTTTCATAACTTTTCGAGATCTACACTTTTAGTTTAGGAAGTTTTTCCATTCGAGATCGTTTACAAAATTTGAATTTTAAAATTTGGAAATTTCAAACGCAGTTTTGCATGACAAGATGTTTTCAAATCAAAAAGTTGCCAACTACAATGTTTCATAACTTTTCGAGATCTACAATTTTTATTTAGGAAGTTTTTCCATCTGAGGTCTTTTGAAAAATTCAAAATTTAAAATTTTCAAATTCAAACGTCGTTTTTGCATGACAAAATGATTTCAAATCAAAATGTTGCCAACTACAAAATTTCATAACTTCTCAAGATCTACAAAGTTTATTTTGGTCATTTGTTCATCCGACATAGTGATAGTAATATTGTTCACAAATCATATATATTTCTCTTCTACTTTCATGAAACTAATATGAGACATATATATTTTATGAACAACGTTATTGTCGCTTTGTCAAATGAAGAAATGACCAAAATAAACTTTGTAGATCTTAAGAAGTTATACAACTTTGTAGTTGAAAAGTTTTTCATTTGAATTCATTTAGGGCCTCAAAAATTGATTCGAAAAACTGATTTGCCGAGGGCCAAAAAAATACACACGGCAAAATGCCTCTTTACCGAGTGCCAAAACATAGGCACTCGGCAAAATACGGCTTTGCCGAGTGACAGAAAAAAGGCACTCGGTAAACTTAGAGTAAATTGCTTGTTTGAGGCATTAATGAATTCAAATCAAAAAGTGGTCAACTACAAAGTTTCATAACTTTTTGAGATCTACAATTTTCATTTAGTAAGTTTTTCCATCCGAGGTCGTTTGAAAATTTTGAATTTTAAATTTGAGAGATTCAAACGTAGTTTTGCATGATAAGATGATTTCAAATCAAAAAGTTGTCAACTACATAGTTTCATAACTTTTGGAGATCTACAATTTTCATTTAGGAAGTTTTTCCATCCGAGATCGTTTGAAAAATTCAAATTTTAAAATTTTCAAATTCAAACGTCGTTTTTGCATGACAAGATGATTTCAAATCAAAATGTTGCCAACTACAAAATTTCATAACTTATCAAGATATACAAAGTTTATTTTGGTCATTTGTTCATCCGACATAGTGGTAGTAACAGTGTTCACAAATCTTATATATCTGTCTTCTCCTTTCATGAAACTAATATGAGAGATGTAGATTTTATGAACAACGTTATTGTCGCTTTGTCAAATGAAGAAATGACCAAAATAAAATTTGTAGATCTTGAGAAGTTATACAACTTTGTAGTTGAAAAGTTTTTCATTTGAATTCATTTAGGGCCTCAAAAATTGCTTCGAAAAACTGATTTGCCGAGGGCCAAAAAAAATGCACACGGCAAAAAGCACATTTGCCGAAAGTGCCAAAACAAAGACACTCGGCAAAATACATCTTTGCCGAAAGTGCCGAAAAAAACACTTTCGGCAAAGACGTATTTTGCCGTGTGCCAAAAAATAGCACTCGGCAAAATACATCTTTGCCGAGTGCCAAAAAAAACACTCGGCAAAGACGTATTTTGCCGTGTGTTTTTGTTTGCCGAGTGTATTTTATTTGGCACTCGGCAAACACGGTCTTTGCCGAGTGCCCGATAAAATACACTCGGCAAAGACTCCGGCACTCGGCAAATCGCCGGTTTCCCGTAGTGAATATCGATCAACAAAACATGGAACATCGGCGAGAAAGTTTGGATAACATTTTAAAAGAATTTTATAGCAAAATTGCTAATATTTCAAATTTAAGTAAAGTTTAACAAGTCAAACATGCTTAATCAACCATCAGCGAAAGCCGAGAGGGTTAAGATAAGGTCAGGGTTAGTATCATTGTTTAATTTTTATTTTTTTCTCTTTATTTGATCTATTTATTCAACATTCATCTAACCAAGTCTAAAATATGGGCAAATGATGGCTTTAGATAAAAACAAGGGTAAAATCAAAGTGTCGAGGAAACAAAGCTAAAATCACAATTCACCTTCAAAGGAGAGGCGCAAGAACACCAACCTCCCTTCTTATAATTACTAGCTTGTGCAGCAGCACTAGTTAGGCCCTCCACAATGAAGCAGTGATGCCAAAAAAAAAAATTGGGTCCCACGTTTTATTACTGGCATTACTCTTTGCATGCCACGGTGGTAGGGCATCACTATCGTACCAGCTAATTCTTATTCTATTGAGCTGGCACTGGCGCAACTACTTGTACCGCTCCAAGTTTTCCTGGCTTCACTGGAAATTAGCATCCTAGGCTGCAGTGTGGGGAGCGGTGCCCAAGTCTTCTCTCTCCTTTCCTGGCTTCACTTAGGCCACACACTGCTGACGGCCTTAATGGACTAGGTGGATCTAACTTGCTTCTGATTACTCACCTCTGCCACTAGAATAATTTAGAATAACACCTGAATTTGTATCCAAATTATTACCCATCATGTCTCCTATTATGAAAACAAATTAAGTTAACTCTAAATCTATATCTAAATTACCTAACTTTGATATTTCAAAAATAATTAAAATATACACCTAAATTACACACCTATGCTATTATAGAAAATAACCTAAAGTAACAACCTAAATATTGCATCTAAACTATAGACATATGCCAATACCCCCTCTGTCCTCTAATAAGTATTCAAGCATTCAAAAATTATATCCAAATATAAGGAATTCTAGGGGACAAGAGATAGTTTGGCATTATAGTAGCACAAATTTGGTAGGTATTATATCGTTGATTGTCATGTACCAACAAATCTCTATTAATCATGCTGATGATAGTATCTGATTAGGAAATGAAGTAAGGGTATATGTGTCTTTTATATTTTCTTTTAGTTTGTCATCAAAACTCTAGAATGCACAATATTATAAGAAGTTAGAGAAGTTTAACTTAATAGTATCGTTTGACATGAAAATAAATCTCCTCAGTACAAAGCTACAAATCAAAATATGGAAGAAGAAAAAAAGAAATCTCCTCGAGAACAAGTTCTTGAAAAAATACAAAGTTATAAAAAGGTTAGAGCATCTCCACCAGATATAATATCCAATCTCACATGCTGAAGAGTAGTACTTTAGAAGATGGAGCTGCTCCTGTAGATCTCCTATCTTATCTTCTATGCCTATAATTTTTAATAGGTTTTGTTAAAGAAGCACCCTTTTTGGATATAACACTCTCTCCCATATCTATAAAGAAATATACGAAAGAAGTTTTACGTAATCTGCTATAACAATCCTCTCTTATATCCTAAACTGATTTTATGGCACTCTTCTAAAACAACTTATAAGAGATGTAATATAAGAGATCTTTTTTAGATGCTCTTCAAAAAATCGTTCAATAAAGTCCAAAATTAGTTTTTTGGTCAATAACAAAAAAAAGACCTCTAATAACTCCTTATCGTCAGTTCCCATCTTTCCTCTAGGCAGGAAAATCCCTCGTGACTTGCTAATTAAGTTTCCACGTCACTCTGTCCGCCCAATCGTGAATTTCACCTTCCTCTCGCATGTCTTCCGCCATCAATTCTGTCGCACCTCGTTGCCCATCAGTGCCTAGCCAGCTCCTCATCGTGCTCTAAACAATTTTCTTGGATCTTCATGTCCCAATCTATCTCTAGTATTTTCTTAGAATTTTTAGAAACTTAGAAATATTTTCTATGGTTTAAAAACTTTATCAAGTATTTACCGGATTTTATAGCTAAAATATATAAAACCGTCTTGAAACTAAGGCAGAGAGGTAACTTGAATGGTTTCGTTTATAAACTTCAATGGTTTTGGGAGTTCAAGGGGTAAGATAAATATACGGTTTTCGACTTTTTAGGAGGAAAATCGGTCTACGGCAAAAAGTTTAGTACTAGTTAGTTAAAATGGACTTTTTCCTTAACTGAAACATGCTGGGTGGGCCTTCGCATCTGCCAGCCTTGGTGGGCTAGTTCAAAGGCTTCTAAGTCATCGCCAAGGTTGGGCCAAGAATACGCCCGCCGAGGATCAAGTTAGGCCTGCGTGCAGCTCGTACGAGTATCATTGGATTTAATTATAAATCCATCCCAAAAAAAAATCACTGGAACTACTTTGTAGGGGGTAGAAGTAGTATATCTCAGAAATTAATAATGAAAAATGATTTTCACCTCTGGCAGAAGGCTCTGGGAATCTTCCTTATAACCAGAATTAAAAAATAATAATTAGAATCCTTCCCGGGATGTGCCAAAGGCACCGGATAATCCAGTCATGATCATGACTCATGAGGCGCTGCAAGATGACACTGACAAGTGGGACCCGTGCCTCATGGCGAGGTGACGCAAGCATGACGCACCGCTGACGCCCAGGCCCAGGCCCAGGCCCAACAATGTGGGAACGGGACCAAGGGGGGTCGCACGCACGCTGCAGCAGCGGCAGGTGAGCGCTTGCAGGCTGCAGCCGACCCCACCTGCGCCTGCGCTGCATCACACGAGGCTTGTCCTCTTCCCCCGCAGCACCACCAGCTGGAAAGAAAAGCGAGAGAGGTCAGTCAGCAATGGAGACCACAGACGACCAACAGCAGCAGAAGGAACGCGAAGAACAGCAGCGGCTCTAGCTGGGCATCAGGCCAACGCAGTGCGGTCCATGGAAAGGCTTCCAAACGCTACAGCCTACAGCTCGCGGCAGCCGCAGCCGCAGCCGCATGCCGCCACGGCATCACTTCTCCTCCTTGTTGTGTACAGACAGACACCGATGAAAAGCGACAATGGTGACGACGATAATGCATGGCGAGTTGACGACGGAGATGCCCATGCCCATGCCCAGGCAAAATACAAAGTCAGAAACCACCTCTTCCTCCTGCCTCTTGTGAACAGGCTCATGTGTGGCAGGTGAACCTGCAGCAGCCAGCAGGGCATGATAATGCTTACTGGCAGCAAAAAGGAAGAGGTTAGTGAGCGAGGTTACAGACTACAGAGGGCACATGACAGTGCTGATGATGCATCATCATGCGTCTAATGATGATGGAACCTCACCCGGCTGCATTTTTTCAGGGATGATCATGAGTAAAAAAAGGCCACGATGAGAGAACATAAGATCTTTTCCTCAGTTTGGTGTTTCCTCTGTTCTGCACATTGTCGACACTTGTCAGGTGCAGTAATATCTACTGACACATTCTTCATCCAACTGGCGACGGCATTCTGCAGGCGCATAGAGCTGTCGCTTCCTACAACCAAACTGTAAAGAACATCAGCAAGTATGTATTCGTCTTGTGTTTATTTAGGTTTCAGTGAGAGCTAGAATCTTAAAAAGGGATAAGAGATGAGCATTATTTTAGGAATAAGTACAGTTACCAAAGTCTACGTACTCCTGCAGGCACCATGTTAAAAAAAGGGCAATAGTTTGACAGGAAGGGATTAGTCCGGCAATAGTTTATTAGCAGGAAGGGATTAGTCCAACCTGATTAAATATATACTGGTCAGGTAGCGACACTAGCTTTTGGCCTCATCTTTCGTTATATATGGCCAAGCAGCCCGAGCCTGTCGGCCCGGCCCAAGCCCGGCCCGGCTCGGCGACGAGCGGGCCCGGGCTGGCACGGCCCGGAGGAGCAGGCCGTGCTTGGGCCTTACACCAGGCACGTGGGCCGGCACGGCACACACGCTCCTCAACCGTAGGCCCGCTGGCGGCCCGCCCTGCCACCGGCCGGCCTCCTCCCCGTGCCCTCGCATATATAAGCGGGGAGCGTCGGCTGAGCCGCTCGCCCGCTCCGTAGTCCGCTCCCAACCCTAACCCTAATCCCCACTCAGTCTCTCTCGAGTCTCGCTCGCCACGGCGCAATCTCTGCTCTCTCTCGTCCGCATCGGTCGCATCCACAATCTGGCGAATCTGAGCTCTCTCTCATCTGTCGTCCCCGACTCCGGTGACCTCGATCCGCCTGTCTGACCCTGTCTCCACTCTCCTCCCTCTCTCCTCTCGACCTCTCTCTCGGTGAACTATGTGAGTTCGTGACCGTGTTCCCGTCCATCCCTCCTCCGCCATTCGCCGTCATTTCTAATCGATGTCTCTCCTCTGGGTGGCCCTTGTCATCTCCGGCACCGGACTCTGGTCGCGCAGGTAGTCCACGAACCCTAACCCTAACCCTAACCCTAGATCTGTCTTCTTGTGTCTCTGAGACTGAGTGAGTGTATGTGAGTGTGGGAGAGAGTGTCTCTGAGACTTGTCTATCATTTGAACAATGGTTTGTAAGACTTAATTAAGAGCTGGCTGCACTTTTTTTTTTCTTTCTAGGGTTTCTCACAAGGGTGAGTTTTACCTAGAAAGGTTTTTAATGAGGCAGCATTGCACTAAACAGCTCGCTTTGGTTATTTTCTGTTATCTGTTGGCTTTGGAGTTTGATATCTCTGTTGGACTGTGAATGTATTGGACTTTAATTCTATATCTGTATGATTCTGTGAATAAAATGAAAGTATGAAACTGTGAATGTATTGGACTTTGATTCTGTGAATGCAAAGATAACGGGCTATGGGTTGGCACGGCCCGTAATTCTGGTCGTGCTTAGCGGGCCGGCACGGCACGAAAAACGACCCATAGTGCCGTGCTTGGGCTGAAGGCCAAGCCCGTGGCCCTAAGAGGCCCGGCGTGCCGTACCGGCCCGACCCCCATCGGGCCGTGTTTTCACGGGCCCATGACGGCCCGTTGGCCATCTATGTCTTTCGTAGTACAATCTGACAATTGCTGGCACTAGGTAGGAGAAGAAAAGCGCACATCCAACTGCCGCACTAAAGCGGCAACAGCCTGAGATTTTGGATGAAACACAAATACTGTCATCTCATCAGGTACGGAAAAATGGTATTGTTATTGCCTTGATCACGACCTCTTCTCAAGAAAAAGTTGCAGCTTCTCTTCTGAAGTATTGTAACACCAAATTTATTCAATGTGAAAGCTACATATAGTTGATCCCATTGCTATCCTCCAGATACTCTCTCTGCATCCAAGAAATATAGCTCGCTCTTGCACACAAGTCAACCAATTCATCATCATGCGTATGAGCAATCCACGATCTGCCACTCAGATAAGTTGCCAGATTGAGACTCAACTGAATTGTATATGCATTCCGACGATGATTGCCGTATTTCTTTCTAGTTTGCACGCATGAAACCAAGAACAAACACCAAATTGAAGTTTCTGGAATGACACTGGTCATTGGCCAATGTAGCAAAGAATGGAGCTGGAGCCAAACATCTCCAAAAAATTTATTCTCAGGAAAAAAAAAGAGAGGGGCCACATCTCCTTTTTTGAATTGCCAACGAATGGCACATATGGGAAGTGAATCACATGTTTGTTGCAACACAAGTTACTCGAGAATCAGAAATGGTCTGTCACCTACTGTACAAATTGCACGAGCGTGACATTTGGATAGGCATAAACCCAAATGCTGCAATTTCATTAAGTACGAAATGATACGCTATCTCCATGATCAGGACCTTTTCAATACCTTCAAAATATCTTGCAACTTGTTTTTCCTTTTCTCCATCGAGAAGGTTGAGGCTTCTATTCAGAAATATGCTATACCATTCAGGCCCAATTTTTTTAATACTCCTAAAAGATGCATCCAGTTGGTCCTATTCTTCAGATATTCACTTTGCAACTCATAATAAATATATTGATACATCACACAAGTCAATCAATTCATAATGCGGATGAGCAATCCACAATATACCACTAATAGACATATTGCCAGATTGAGACACGCAACCAAATCATGCATACATGAGCCAAGGCTCTGTAGTTGTTGTTGTGTCACAATTCGATCCCCGCATTTTTGCCACCATTATTGTCGCATTTCTTTGCACAATAACATTGATAGAATAAAAGTCTAAGTAGACCTCCAAAATGAACGATGGAAAGAGCAGAACACGATAATCCAAAGATAAGAACCAAGAAATGTGCAAAGTTAAACTACATATATTTTTTTTCTGGTTGTTAGCATTGTCAATGAAAGTCACATTTCAAAAGCGACACGAGTTGCTCGAGAATTAGCTGCACACAGACGTGACACTATCAAAAACGCGACGATATACACCAAATGCAGCATCAAAACATGGGAATAAGGAATCATCTTTACGTAAAGATGACACCTTCCCTTTCCCTTTTCTGTAATCCTTTACAGAAGGATACAAATTTTATACTTACCACTAGCTGATCACAAGAACGAGCGAAAAGGGAAAAAAAAAAGAACAGGATAGCTACCTAGCACCGCCACATTGTGAGATCAAAGGCAGGCAAGATGATGACGATCTTGATAGAGATCAATCAGCATTGAGCATCGGTGAATCGAGGCCCTCCATTCGGCTGCGCACAATGCGGTGGAAGACCTCCCGGACCTGTCTCTCCAGCGGGTCCAGCCCATCCTTCATGGCGGCGCACGCCGCGGCGAGCTCGGCCGCAGCCTCCCGCACCTCGGCTTCCCGCTCGCCCGTGAGAGGGACGGGCGCGGCGTCGATGGCCTCGGCGAGCCTCTGCGCGCACTTCTCCAGCGAGTGGATCTCCCTGAGCAGGCCGCACGAGTTGCGGCGGTCCTTGCGCTTCCCTTCCTCGGCGAGGCGCTCCTGGAGCGCGAGGAGCGGCGGCGCCCATGGGAACGCGGCGCGCGGCGGCGGGGACGGGAGGTGGTGGTGCGCCTGGAGCGCGGCGGCGCGGTCCGGGCAGGGGACCGCGGCGACGAGCGCCCAGGCGGCGAGGTGGAGCAGGCAGACCATGGCGTAGGCCGGGGCCGCGAGGCCCGAGGCGGCGGCGGCCTCGGTGGCGCGCGGCGCGGCCAGGCCGGCCCCGATGGCCTGCAGCTGGCGCGCCGCCGACCAGGTGCGCGACACGCTCCATGAGAGCGAGCGGAAGTGCGCGGAGGGCGATGAGGTGGAGGACGAGGAGGAAGCGCGGGAGGGGGAGGCCCGCGCGCGGCCGAAGGAGCGGTTGCGGTGCGACGAGAGGAACGAGGCGAGGCCGCCGCCGGCGCCCGCGGCAGCGGCGGCGTCGTCGATGAGGAGCACGGAGAGGTCCGAGAGCGCCTTGCGCGCGCGCCGGAGCTGGCCCTCGTGGATCTGCCTCTGCCCCTCCTCTGCGGGCGCCTGAGGCAGCAGCGCGGAGGCCGCGATGCCCGCGAGGCGCTCCCAGCGGCGCGCCTGGTCGACGCCGTCGCGCGCCGCGTTGCAGACGTCGAGCGCCTTGACGGCGCGCTCGCCGAAGTCCGCCACCAGCCTCTCCGCGGCGGGAGTGAGAGTGACCCCGCCGCGGCGGCGCGCCTCGGCAAGCACCACCCGGAACTCGTCCTGGCACAGCAGGAACGCCTCCAGCAGGCGCCGGATCCACGGGATGGACATGAACTCCTCCTCCCCGCCAGCGCCGGCGGCGGCCGCACTCAGGTCCGCGAGTTGCGCAGCGACGTGGGCGTGGAACTCCTCGAGCTCCGGGTCGACGGCGGGCCCGGGCGGCGGCATCGCGGCCGCCGCGGACGCAGCCGCCTGGGCGGCGTCGCGGCGGAGGGAGAGGAGGGTGCGGCCGAAGGAGGAGAACGGGGAGGAGTGGGCGTGCGTCGACGGCGAAGAGCCCTGGAGGTCCGTGGCCGGCATGGTCACGGCGTCGGCGGACGAATCGAAGCGCGGATCTTGGAGAGGGAACGGCCGGTAGGGTAGGAGCGGGGGGTTTCGGCTCAGCGGGTCCGCGGGCACATGGCGGCTCAACTCAACACAGCTCGACTCGACTCAACCAACCCAAGCAGGCGTTTTTCCGGTGAGATTGAGATTGCGTGGGGGAAGCGGCGCCGTTGGTGGAGGATGTGGATGAGTGAATGGTGATGGGGAGGGTGGTGCCGGTGGTGCGGCGTGGTGGTACGTATATATGTGTGGGGATGAGGCGATTAGGGGAGGGGGATTAGTTTATTTATTATTTGTGTTTCGGAAGGTTTGGGAAGAAAGGGTCCGTCCGAAGCTGGAAGCTGTCCTCGTCTGGGCTAATCATGGCGGTTGGAGTAGTTTAGTGGCGAGGTGGAGTACTAGCAGCGCTTTTATTTATTTATTTATTTATTTTTGTGGGCGCAAATATTCCTCTGGTTTCGGAATGTTTCCGGTTTTTGTTTGTAATTAAATTTTTTGAAGTGGTTTTGCTGTGACGGCCCTAGGGTGGCCTTGTATTTGCTCACTAGTCCTTGGTGATGAATTGTGGTGTACTGCTGTCTATGGATTTTGTGTAGTGATGTCGAGTAATAGTGCCCTCCATTCTTTTCTTAGTACGTCCTCCATTTCAAACTGTAAAATGTTTTGGTTTTCTAGACTAATGAGTTTTACTATGTATCTACATTGCAAAGTTATAGAACATCTAAAACTGATTTCTAATTTGCGATAGAGGGAGTAACATTCTTGTTGCTTTGAGTGTTAGTGTAATGATAGTGTGTGTGCATATACTACTATATAGTTTTTTTTTGTGTGAACAAGTAGTAAACTAGTTTTAATACTGTATTTTCATGTTTCAACTGAATGAAAACATGAAGCTCACCATTTGCTGTGCTCCCTGCGACGTGGGAAGGAAATCTTGGTAGATCTCAGAGCTGATGTGGCAAGTGGCAGGCGTGAACTGCTGTGCAGAGACGGAGACGGTGGAGTAATTATAATTAATACTACTATAAGCAGTAAGTAAATGTAGCGGGACGGAAGAAGTAATTGGGTGAGCAGGCATAAGCGCATGTGCCTTCCGTGCGACCTTAACAAGCACGACGAGGATTGGGGACACCGCCACGACGGCGACGCACGATAAATTTGGGGGCGCTCCACGTACCCATCCGTGGCAGCAGCAGCAGCCAGCAGGCCGCGATCGCATCGTGATCGTGCGGTGCGGGTAGGACGCGCGCCCGAACGCAAATCCGGGGATCTACGGGGACGGATCGGCAAAAAAGGACGCGCAGCTCGTGCTCGTGGCGTGCGACGGTCCAGCGGGGGCGCGGCCGTTTGATGATAGGAAAAAAAAAGTGTTGGTTTTAGTTTAATCTAACAGGATCACTACGGATGGTGGAGACCGGTCCAAATCCTCCGCATGGTCAGTGCTGGCGCAGTCAGGCAGGCAGTCGGTCGGTGGTCAGGTCAGGCTTCAGCGATCGGCAGGACGATGAGGAGGAGGAGAAGGAGCAGAGCAGGATTTGGTTATGATGCTGATGATTAGTAAAAGAAACCGAGTTGTTTGTGTTCTCTATCTAATCCAAGGCTCCGCAGCCCAGCAGCAGTACCGTGACCGCGGCGGACGCGGGCGGGGAGGAGCGGGCGTGTGGGCCAGGTCCGCGTGGGTGGCCGAGCGAGCACACGCGCACGCGACGCGCGGGGCGGCGTTGGTTCCCACCTCCCACCGGCACCGCGGCGCGAGCAAGTTGACGGAGTTGTCCCCGACTGGGTGCCCAGGCGTCGGCGGCGGACCCGGGGTAGTTTCGGGACCCGGCGTACGGGCACGGGTGGGTGAGCGCGGTGGGCGCAGCCGCGGGGCGCGAGACCCGGGCCGGGTGGGGTACGCGGACACGGACACGGACACGGACACACGGCTGCGGGGTCGTGGATTGGTGGTGGTCTTGTCGCTACTCGTGGTAGACCCAGTGGGGCCGGGCAGCGAGCCCCTGGACGGGTGGGGAGAAGGGGAGACCGGCGGGAATATTTTATATTTTTAACATTTTTTTTAAAAACTATTTTCAAAATTTGACATTTTTTTATTTTTAAATCTAACACTTTTAGCCGTGTCTATTGCCACGGCGCGGCCAAACAACGCTGTCGCACCATGCATGGCGGCGCGGCAAAGGCGATGACGTGGCAGGGGCATGGGCCCTGACCGGCTGACGTGGCAGGCGTTGCTATGCCGCAATCGCCCACGGCACGGCAGGCCTAGTTACAGGACCGCGACGCGGCATCCTCTTCCCTCTGTCTCTCCATTCGTTGCCTTTCCCCTGTGCCCGCTAGATGCCGCCACCAGTTGTCCGCCCGTGCTCACAGCCGGCCGCCTCCATCGCCCCCTCCCTTGCTCCTCCTCCACCGGCCGCGCCTCCCTACCTACCTCTCTCCCCATTCCCCTACTGGTTGGGTGGGGGTTAGCCCCTTGGTTGCTCGCGCCGCCTCCCTCGGTGGCCGACCATTTACCCACCGCCGCAGCCAGCGAGGACGCCGGCGGCCCTCTCCGTCGTCGGGGCTGACCCCCAGGAGGTCTCCCCCTTGTTGCTAAGGTATTCCTCCCTCCAAGACCCTCATTTTGGTGATTAATTTTTGAATCAATTGATTAGTGTTAGTGATTTGTTAGAGTTAAGTAGTTAGGATTTATGGTACGGTTAGGTAATTAGTCTTTAGGTTTTTGTTAGTTAGGATTTTGGATTTAGGGTTTGGTTAGTAATTTAGGGTTTAGGTTTTTGTTAGTTAGGATTAGGGGTTTAGAGTTTAGGCTATTGTTAGTTAGGACTTTGAGTTTAGGGATTGGTTAGGTAGTTATGGTTTAGTTAGTTTGTAGTAGTAATGGTGGTTAGTATACTCCCTCTATCCTGTAATATAGTGTATTTTAGGATTTTTAAGACAAATTAAGAGAGAACACAAAAGACACATGTACCCTCATTTTATTTTCTAATCAGACGCTATCATCAACGTGATTAATGGTGATTGGTTGATAAGTGGAAATTATTTAATGCAAAATTGGTTTTTGCCCTCTAGAATGTATTATATTTTAGGATAAATTTTGAATGATAGAATACACTATATTACAGGACGGAGGGAGTATATACTAGTTTTCATGTGTTGGTACTTAGTAGTGCGTGATACGACGATTTCAACGACTTGTTGAAGTTTCCTCAAATGCTTTTGTAGATGGATTGTTGTGTCCAAGTTTTTTACGGAGGAAGTGTTACGAAAAAAGATGGTATGTTTGAGGATATGGAAGAAGAATTGGAATGGTTTGCTGAACCTCCTAGCTTCGACGACCTTTATGTTCGTTTGAATGCAAAGTTTGGTTGTGATTTCATAGTGAATGGGAGGTTTGATAGTGGGAAGACTAAGGCATACTATGTCCTGATGCCCTTGCGTGACTCTGCTCACTAGTCCTGCTACAATAGGGTGCTCCAAGGTTCCAATGTGCCAATGGCTGAGGTGGTGGTGGAGAATGGGTATAAGATGCAGGGTCTCCAGGACGGGCTGTCCAATGACGGTGTTGAAGACAATGAACAAGAATTGGGGGTTGAAGGGGAAGCAACTTAGGGTACACATGGATTTGGACGGTTAGTTGACGCAGGAGCAGTTTCATTCAACTCCGAGAGGGTCAGATAAGCAATGACTTCGATGTGAACGAGTTCGAACGGGAAGAGGAGGAGCAAGAGGAAGAGGACAGGATCGGTGATGCAGTTAGCAGTGATTCAGACGATTCTGATGATGACCAAGGAGGTAAAGATGCTATGCCAACACCGGTTGATGCCATGCCAGTACCAGTTCATGCTATGCCATTAGCAGTACCAAGGGTGGGTCCATGCAAGCAGTGGCGATGGGTGCGTTCGCATCGGCGGAGCGAGCCCGTCACCTGGGCCGTTGGTCGCTCCCGCCTACTTGTGCTTTAGGCCCAAAGGCCCAAAGACACTCCCCGCCTACTTGTGCTTTAGGCCCAAAGGCCAAAGATGCACTCTGCTGTGTCCGGTAGGAGGGCGTCGCCATGCTGACTTCCGAGAGAGAGAGAGAGCCTTGAAGCGCCGATGTTGCGCACGCCATTTGGATGGATGAGAGACCGAGGAGACGCCATTACCACCGGGTCGCCATTACTCCATGGCGGGAGGCTGAAGCGACGCTTTGTGCGCCGAGCTCAACCCGAATCGAATCCTAGGTCGGTCCCAACCTCCTTCACCCTTTATTATCTCTCTCATCTGCCGTCCCGCCTCTTTTTCAATCCCCAATCCCCAATCTCCAATCGAGCAGGTGTGGTGGTGGCGAGTCCGACGAGGCGTGAGGCGAAACCGCCGACCGGGTGGCGGCTGTGGAACTAATTGGAAGCTCCGAATCCAGAGAGGCGCCACCTGCTGCCCTGCTATGTTGAGCAAAAGTTGCAAATGGTAGAGGGGAGGAGGTTGAGCCAACCAGGTAATTTGACTAATTTCAGAGTTATCTAATATGCGAGAGTTAAATTCGATGGATGGTCTGTGACCTTGCCCTTATAAATGTATATTTCTTACATTTTTTATTTAGGGATGAGGCGTTTTTGGTCGATAGAAAATGGACCCGAAAGACATCTAGGTTTATTTAGGGAAGATGCGTTTTTTGCTTTTTACCGATTAGCATTTAGGTTTATCTTTTGTGTTTCATTATCTAAGTCGTGAACGTGTGTACTGAAAAATCATTTTAATATTTTAATTTGAATCTATCATGGTTTCCTAATTTTATATGTATTATGCTATATAATATATTTATGTGCATTGCTTGTCACTGTTAGCTCGACGTATTGTCACGTCGAGGCTCTCTAAAATTCCTGGCTCTGGCACTGGGTGCGTTCATCAGACTTGACACCGGACGGGGTGGCACGTGCCGTCGCCCGCGCGTGCGGAGAGAGCCCGGCCGTTGCCTGTGGCTGATGCTGCCTTGAGCTGGGCCCGTACGTGGCTATTTTCCTACACTACAGTATTTGCTTCATGTTTAGTGTATATTTTATTTAGTAATCTGTCATATACGTATGTGTTTTCTATGACGTGGTAACATTTTTAAAAAGAGAGAGAGAAATGAATTGTATGGAGGATGAAACTCTCTTAGCATGATCATTAATTATCCATGAGTCATGAAATTAAATATCTATGAAATCATAGAATAAAAATTTCCATTGAGAATAGGTGTTTTATTGATGTTTCATTTTATTCAATATAACATGTTAGTCTTGAAAATGACGTCATAAAACACTTCCGTACATGGCTATTTGCCTACAGCATTTGCTTCATGTTTATGTCGTTCTTTTTTTCCAAACTGAGGGATCACTCATTTCCATTAAGGACATAACGGAAATACATCATTCAAGAGTACATCAGGAGAAGCATAGGAGATGGAGAAAGCTAAGGAGGCCAACATTAATAATATGTTTATGTCCTTCTTTGTGTATATTTTATTTAATAACCTGTCACATAGGATTTTATGGATGAAAAATCTCTTAGCACGATTATTAACTATCTATGAGTCATGAAATTAAATATCTATGAAATCATAGATTAAAAGTTTTCATTGAAAATGGGTGTTTTATCGACATTTCATTTTTTTATATAACATGGTTGTCTTAAAAACAACATCGCAAAACACTTTCGTTAAGCACTTCTTCTATATTTCAGGTGCCTGCATTTTAAGATGATTTTAGGCAACACTCTTGTACCTCTAACTAGTACAAGTAAATTGTTATTTTTGTGATTTGTTATTTATCTTTGTGTCATAACATATCAAATTTTGTCCTTGTCTTCCTATAGAAACTAATTGTAAATTGTTAATTGTTTTTGTGCCAACACAAATAAGATTTTTTCAGATTTGTGGTTTTGTGTAACGGGTTTTTTATTCTCGGTTCCAAAACTCCAGATTACGTTTACAGAAATTGCAACAAACGAAATCTACAATTTTAGTAAAAAAATATATGCAATAACCGACGCTGAAAGGAAACTAAAATTTAGGCACCTAAATTTTAGCAAATCCCTTCGTTAAGAGTTAGGATTAGCCTTATTGTTGCATTCGAGCTCGACGGGGTATAGTACGTTGTGACGGCTCCAGGGAGAGCACAGCGCCGCACAAGGCGTACGTGGCAGCCTAACACACGCGTCACAGAATCACCGACACGACCCGGCCGCAAGCCTACCAGGAGTAGATAGTTATGTATCGATCCGGCCAGCGAGAGGTCGAGGCGTTCCCACGTACGTACTATACTAGTCTACTACTACCACGTTATATGTACCACGACAAGGACGCTTTACGCAGCCTGAGCAAGGTTAGGCTGTCTCCGACCTCGGAACATGTACGGACACTCAAATCTAAAATAGGTATCCAGAGATCTAAAATTAGTTTTCAATAGAGTATCTATACGGGAGACTTATTTTAGGTTGTTTGAGAGGCACATCATAAATATGGACATCCTCTTTCCTGAAAACCCATTTACAGAAACAATTCTCTTTTTGGGTCTTGTTGTTGAAAAATATGCCAAATATGTATTGAATCTTTTGTCTGTACCGCTATCAAAAAGACGAATATGTCTTGTTTTTCGGTTGTTATTGTCGGAGATAGCATTAGTAGTGCGATCGACGGACGGAACGACAGATCAGACGAGACAAACAATGAAGAAAGGGCAGCCACCACGTCAGCAGCGCGCAAGCGAATGGGAAAAGTGTCCATGTTGGCATTTTTTTTAAAGGCCGGCAAAAAATTTGTCGTGATTTTTATTAGACGAGAAACCCTAAAAGCATCGAAACAAGAAAAAAACAACTGCAGCTTCGGCCGGTGTCAAAGGAAATAGAAAACATGACAGCAAACCCCTAATAATTCCTAGATGAAAGAAAATCCATGCTTGCATTTGGCGTATCGTTTTATTAAAATTTCGTGACTTGTATAGCTAGTAGCGACGAACAACGGTAGCGGAGGCGTTGCTATCCGAAACCGAATAATGGGGGGTTTCGCCCGATCCACTTGTTGCCTGTCCCCTTCGTAACGCAGTGCGCCAGTGCCCACTGTGCCCGATGACGTGCCCGAATGATGAATCCGATAGATTTCTGTCTGGTTCTACTTCTACATCCGGCGACCACTGTTCTCCTCTGTTCAGTTGACAGAAAAAGTGGTTGATTCTAATTCGTTGTGAGAAAAAAAATACTATTATTTTGATGAAACGGTACGTCCGATAAATTTGAGCAAACGGTACGTCCGATAAATTTGAGCGAACAGGGCAATTGTCTTCTTGTCACTCGTGCTGCTATTCACTTCGACTTGCTGTTGCCCATGTGGATCCACACGGCCGGCCATGTGCTGCTGTAGCTGCGGATGTGCGCAACTGTTACAGCAGGGTGCAGTGCATGTAGGGATGAAAACGGATCGGATACGAACGGATATCACTCATATTATATTTGTTTTCATATTTCTGTTCGGATTCGGATTCGGACACGGATAGCGTTTGGATACATATACGAATACGGATTCACTCGGTTACGGATACGAATAATGAGTATCGAATACGGTATGAATCGGATTCGGAGAAGGTCGGATACAAATATCTATTCGGATATTGAGTAAAAGATGCATATATATATATATATATATATATATATATATATCATACGTGCGCAAACCATTACACCACTCTATGAGTCCATAATCCATCTAGATTAAGCCGAAAGACTAAAGAGTAAAGCAACAAATAAGATAAATATATATATATATATATATATATATATATATATATATATATATATATCATACGTGCGCAAACCATTACACCACTCTATGAGTCCATAATCCATCTAGATTAAGCCGAAAGACTAAAGAGTAAAGCAACAAATAAGATAAAGATACAGATACATCATACATCATACATCATACATCATATAAGCACCAATCTTCGCGGCATGAGTAGAAATAGCCAAGCACATTGCTTCATGGGTCTCATGGAGTCATGGTCATGGATTCAAGATCTACAATCCTTATATAGGCCATTTTTTTCATTTTGAGAAAGTTTAAACAAAATGTAGTTCAAATTTCACAAGTGTGTGACATAGTTTTAGAAAGTCTGTATGAGATTTAAGAATTTGTGACTAGTGTTTGATAAAACTTTCTCAAATGGAAAAATGAGCTATGTAACAATTGTATATCTTGCTGAGATGATCAAACTTGGTATTCAGAGTTTTTTCATCTGAGGTCATTTAGTGTCTCATTTGAGCAAGTTTGACCAAGTCAAATTTGGTCAAATGAAAAAACAACACTTTGACTCTAGTATTATGAACTCTAAATGATTTCAAATTGAAAAGTTTTGAATACCAAGTTTGTTCAACTCATCAAGATCTACAATTCTTGTTTTGGTCAACTTTCCATTTGAGATAGTTTGGACGGTTCAAATTTGTGATTTTTAAATTTCGATGCTTACAAACTAGTTTTCGGAACCCTAGATTGTCTCAAATTGAAAAGTTTTGAATACCAAGTTTGTTCAGCTCATCAAGATCTACAATCCTTATATAGGCTATTTTTTCATTTGAGAAAGTTTAAACAAAATGTAGTTCAAATTTCACAAGTGTGTGACATAGTTTCAGAAAGTCTATATGAGATTCAAGAATTTGTGCCTAGTGTTTGATAAAACTTTCTCAAATGGAAAAATGAGCTATGTAACAATTGTATATCTTGCTGAGATGATCAAACTTGGTATTCAGAGTTTTTTCATCTGAGGTCATTTAGTGTCTCATTTGAGCAAGTTTGACCAAGTCAAATTTGGTCAAATGAAAAAACAACACTTTGACTCTAGTATTATGAACTCTAAATGACTTCAAATTAAAAAGTTTTGAATACCAAGTTTGTTCAACTCATCAAGATCTACAATTTTTGTTTTGGTCAACTTTCCATTTGAGATAGTTTGGACGGTTCAAATTTGTGATTTTTAAATTTCGACGTTTACAAACTAGTTTTCGGAACCCTAGATTGTCTCAAATTGAAAAGTTTTGAATACCAAATTTGTTCATCTCATCAAGATATACAATCCTTATATAGGCCATTTTTTCATTTGAGAAAGTTTGAACAAAATATAGTTCAAATTTCACAAGTGTGTGACATAGTTTCAGAAAGTCTATATGAGATTCAAGAATTTATGACTAGTGTTTGATAAAACTTTCTCAAATGGGAAAATGAGCTATGTAACAATTGTAGATCTTGCTGAGATGATCAAACTTGGTATTCAGAGTTTTTTCATCTGAGGTCATTTAGTGTCTCATTTGAGCAAGTTTGACCAAGTCAAATTTGGTCAAATGAAAAAACAACACTTTGACTCTAGTATTATGAACTCTAAATGACTTCAAATTGAAAAGTTTTGAATACCAAGTTTGTTCAACTCATCAAGATCTACAATTGTTGTTTTGGTCAACTTTCCATTTGAGATAGTTTGGATGGTTCAAATTTGTGATTTTTAAATTTTGAATAAATATCCGGATAATATCCGTTTTTAAATATCCGGATATATCCGATAATTATCCGATATCCGCCGGATATCGATGATATTACATCCGTATTTGATATCCGCCTAAGATATCCGTTTTAGTATCCGTATCCGAAAAAAAAAACGGATATCCGAGTAACTATCCAGATAGGTGTTCATATTTGTTCGGTCGAACGGACGGTCGAATAAATATCCGTACCGTTTTCATCCATAAGTGCATGCCTCTTTTCGCTTTGCACTGCCGGTCCGGTGCCCGGTGGCTGCTGCAGTGCAGGAGGGGGATTCATGTGAGCAGCAAAAATGTTGGAGCCTGCGCAGGGGAAATCGATCCTGCGCGCGGCGGCTCCTAAGTACAAATCGAGTAGTCACATTTGCAACCGAAAGGGTGGTGTGGTACGTATATACACACGGCTGGCCAGTCGAGTAGTCGAGGACTTGGTTTCAGAGTTGAGGCTCTGCCTCTGCGCAAACAGATCGCCCGGCAACAACAGCAAGGCTTTTTTCCACCAGGCCTGGCTTGCGCAGCGAATCTGATGACATGAGCTTGTAGTAGTAGCAGGAGTACTGGTACCTGATACCGACGGCCACCACGGAAGGACGGATCACTTGCTTGGGAATCAAGGCTCCAATCCAGGGCCGCGCACAAGCACGTCTGCATCTGCGTTTTCCTGCCTCAGCCTCAGCCTCGAGTCCAGCTTGCTCCATCCCTTTTCCCCGCCTTTTTTTTCCCCCCACACAAGTGGACGCCTCACTCCTTCCTTCTCTCGCTCTCGCCTCTCGGTCGGCGACGGCGAGAGATAGATACGCCATCACCCTTTCTTCCATCGCCATCGGGATGACGATGACCGGTTGAGTTGACAGCCTGACAGGGACGCCTGCAGCCTGTAGCAACACATCGCAACTGGCTGGGATCGGCCGCGCCCGCGCTCCATCTCTCGATCGTTCGTTTCTTGCGCAGCAGGGAAAATCGACCCATACGTAGTATGTATTGGGTCATGTTTCAAGCGAACCTGACTGATCGTGTTGGATTATTTATTGGGTCATACGTACACGGACTCATCTCACGCTTCAGTCAGGCACAGAGGTACTCGCGCGTTCAGAAGTCAGAACGCACGGGTTTGACAAAAACCAGGTGAAACTCCCTGCAACAACTTGTGTGCAAGCGAAAACAAAGAAATATACCACCCCGCGTTTCAATTCAAACATGGGCATCGCCGTTGGGGTCGTCCAAATGTATATGGACATATGACCCCACACATGCATATGCATATTCGCCCTGTTAAGTTGTCTTTCCCGCGCGCCACAAGCACAGGGGAGGAGCCGAGGAGGGTAGCAAGTTAGCAACGAGCGTGCGTCTATATTTGCACGCCGTCTCTGTCATCCCACCAAAACCCTAGACAGGGACGCACGCCTCGGCGACTAGAATATGATGATACGAGGTCCCTTTCGGATCTTCTTTCCCTAGACCTGCGCTGCGCCCCAAGATTTTGGTTATTACTCTCCCTGGCTGCAGCTGCAGCCGCAATTATCTGTACAACTTTATTTATTTATTTACTACTCGTTGCGAAAAGGCCCCGCTTCGAAGCAAAACAAACAAATGAACACCTCGTCAGTCACCTCCCTGATGACCCTGCTGAAGGTGACGGCAGTGGCCACAGCAAAAGAAACAGCATACTACAACTACCACTCCATTCATTACAGCTGTAACCATCTCTGTTAATACATGCCATCACCGGTGAACAATCCAACGGAGAAGGCTAAAAGAAACATCCAGATACGGATACAGAACTAATGTCACAGGGGAAGAAGCTACAGAGTCAGGAAAGAAATGAAGCATACGGGGGGCTGTTTCAGAGTTAACAAGGCACCAGCACCTGGTGCCGAATGGCGTCCCTGGAGAGGACAGAGTCAGCTTCTTGGACGAACACACTGACAATCAGTGTCTTCGATTATTCGATAAGCACTACAATTGTCGAATTTATTCGCAGGCCAGCTTGGTGTCGAAGCTGCTCAGGCAGATGGCGAAGGCCTGGAAGGCGGACAGCGGGTAGCAGTAGTCCATGGTGAAGATGTCCTTGCCGACCTTCCCGAACTGCAGTAAGACCTTCTCCTGGTCCGGCGGAGGTGGACCTGGAGCTGGACCTGGCGGCGAGGCTGCCTGCGGTGGGGTCGGGGCTCCAGCGGCAGCAGGCTGTGTCGTCACAGCGACTAGCTGGAAGTTCTTGACCGAGGCGACAGTCACCCGGCCCCGGAAGTTGAGGCACCAGCACTGCAGCTGCTCGTGCCATCTCGGGGCCTTGTTGCGGAGGACCAAAGGTGTGTCCCTGCACTCTTCGTTGTCAGCGTCACTCAATGCCTGGCCTCTGCTAACAATGCCGTCCCCTGTTACGGCGTCGGAGAACCGGGAACTGCTGAAATGCATGGAGTGGTCCATAGTAGATGGCTTTGACAAGGAGACGCTGCTGAAGGATCCACCGACAGTGCGGGCACCGATGCTATCTGGCTGGCAAGGGACACTGCCACCAGCCTCAAGGCATGAAGCTGGGATGGAGTGCATTACACAGTTCATCCGCCTTGGACCTCGAGTTCCCAAGACATTCAGTTCATATGAGACTTGCGCTATGCTGTACCGGCTGGAAGAAACCTTGGTTGACCCCTGCTTGGAGTAGAATCTCTGGCTTGTTTTCCCTGCCACTGCAGGACTAGTTGCATTGTATGGTGGCTGAGTATCGTATATTACAAATTTTGTGCCAAGGAAATTTGACCTGAAATCCAAAAGGAGACAACATATGTCAGATTTAAAAAGCAATAAAATAAAGGGCAGACCCAGTGCCGGAGGCTCCCACATGAGTGGGGTCTGGGGAAGGGAAAAACCGAGGCAAGCCTTCCCCCCGCAAATCTACAGAGAGGCTACTTCGAACCCACGACCTGGTGACTCAGTGAGACAGCTCTCACCACTGTACCAGGCCCTTCTAAAAAAAGCAATAAAATGGCAAATTAAATTACTGTCAATTCTGAAAATAAGATAAAGTTTACTGAAGCTAGTGCAGCAGTACCTTAATTTCCCAATGTATGTGTTGTTACTGGCAGACCTAGATATATCACCAGAATTTATTGATATTGTATATTCTGTATATGTTGGACGGCAGTTCCTTTTGGCTGACAGAAGGAATTTGCCATTTTCGGCAGGGACAGCTGTAGAGATGAATAATATAACATGTCAAATAGCAATATTGGTAATAAAAAAATTAATCAAGTAGACGAGCAAGAAAACATGTATTTCTGTCTCTTTTTTTCTATGGAATGCTGAGCCTGATACTGTGACAACTATAAAATCATGGTGAATACATAGAAACCATTCAATAACAGCAAAGCGATTGATTAGTTTATAACAAGCTGGAACGATCACACAGGTAAGAGCAAAAAGGCATTCTTCCAGATGAGTTGAGAGAATAAAAAATGCTTGCTGCCGTTAATCGATCTAACAAGAACAATTAGCAACTGTGCATACTAATGCTTTGATTATTACAAGTTGAGAACCTATGGTTTTCAAAGAAACTAAAAATAAGGGCATACTGGAATACTGGACAATGGTTCTCAACTTTGTTATGTATGGGTTCCAAGGAGGGCAAAGAAAGAAACTGAGAATGAATTATCAAGATTGCTGAAAGAAGATGTGGTTCTCAACACAAAGCTTGTCTGTGCATGTGTACAAAAATATGCAACACAAAAAACATTAATTTTGAATCAAAACAAGAAAACCATTGTATCAAGAATTTCTCATGTTTCATGATTGCTGATATGCTCAATGCCTACAAAGGCTTGCGGATAAAGCATGATAAATGTTTGGATAATTTCTACAGAAGACTTTTAAGTTCTGAATACATCTAAGATACCAGACTTTTATCAAACTTCCAATAGTCCACACAGCAATGAACTTACCAGAGCTAAAGCTAAGGTACAGACTGTAGATTTGGGTAGATTTATCGCTCTTAATGAAACACTGAATAGTTCCATCTCGAGGCCCAGGCTGTAGACAGACGAGGAACAGCAGGATCTTATTAGTTTATCCAAAATACAATTGGTATAACAATACTGGACATAGGAATATTGACAATGCTAACAAATCAGGATAGATGGATAATAAGGTAATAACATAACTGAATGATTACCTGCTTCAGGAAACAGGAAAAGTGATTTTCCCAGAAAACTCTGGGCTCTTGACAATCTCTCTACACAACTCTCTCCATGTTCTGCAGACAGCTGCACAAGCAACTACATGCTTCCTAGAAGGCCATGTATCCTCACTGGTCTCCAGCCTCTCAATCACATCTCGAAGTAATTCAGGAGGCAAGCTAGCCCAGCAGCTGCTCTGTACCACAGGCACTGGGTCGTGCAGCTCATGGACAGCACCATGAGATTTCCCTCTGCGATGACTCAGAAACCTGACCTCGAATCCCCTCCTAGACAAGCTCCCGAAGCCATCCCTTACATCACGCACGATGCTACGGAATGACATCTACTCCAGAAGGCAAGAACTCTGCTGAAGTACCAAAAAGAGCCTCCTAGATAAAGGCAAGCATCTCCTTAAACTCAAGAAAAGACCTGGAAGATAAAATTAGTCTGTTAGTAACAATTCAAAAGTACCCTGGAACAAGGAAAACATTTAATTAGCTATATCCATTTCCAACATCTACTAACCTACCTTGAGGAAAAATATGAAATATAAAAAGTAGCTCATATAGGTAGTATTTGGACAATATGCCATACAAAGCAACCACAATATCAACTCCAACCCATCACATCAGAATAGCCCAAAAAGACACCCCCTAAAACACTACCCGGCACTAGACAGCAACTGTTTCTACTAATAGCAATTTGGCATCCAGATTTTAGTCACTGTGATTAAACCATCATACTTCCCACTAATTCTATGACAACCTATCATCAAGGGCAAAACACTCAGGTTGAAGCCAAGTCACCATCAATCAACAAGCATGTACCTTCCTCCCCTAGTATGGCATGGCCACCAACCCACCACCAACCTCAATTTACTAACCGTACCATCCTGAAAGCAATGGGATTTCAGTACAGTTAGTTGGGTTGGTTGGTTGGATGGACACTCGGTCAGGATCCCACTACGACGGATACAGTGCGCTAACTTCCACTAGTAACCACTACAGAAAAAGAAAAAAGACAAGACAGTACAATAATAGCAGAAGCTTATGCATCACATGTAAATATAACCAATAAAGCTCATATCAGACCCAACTATAAGTGCTATAAGGACTGCATTAAGAGAAACAGCTCAGATGTAACTTAGGAGGCACACGAAAATGACCACAGGCACAATTATTTAGCCCGGGCAGGGGTAGAAGTAGAACATCTAGTATCGAGTTTCACTACATTCGACGGATGAAGGCTGCCCAAAGAATGAGTAGGAAATCTTTGTCTAGCAACCGCATCTTGTACGAAACATAACGAAGTGAACAGTCAAAAGCGCCTCCTTTTCACACAAATCGCGCCAAATTTACCTAAACTGAGCCGGTATCCATCAGCATCCACCAAACCCACCGAATCGGCGGGAGGAAAGAGCTAAAAAACCTCTCTTTTCCGCGTGAACCAAACTAAAAACGCGCAACAACGCAAGCCCCCCTACAATCGGCGGTGGCGGAGCACGGATCTGCACGGCACGCACCGGAGCTGGAGCTGGACTGCGGCGCGGCGCGGCGGGGCGGGGCCCGGAGCCTGGCCGAGCCCGAGCTACGCTAGGGCGCCGGGCGGGATTCCGAAGGCACCATCCGGATCGGAGGGAGGGGATGGTGCGCGAGCCGAGGACGGATGGGAGGAATGAAGACGAGAGTGGTGGGAGGGTTGGGAACTGGGGAGGCGAGACGGAGGAGCCGAAGAGGAAAGCGGTGGTGGCGTGGTGGCTCAGTGGCCGCATGAGCCAGCGGTGGTACGGGTGGGCAGTGGGCGCAGACAGAGCCAGCCGCCGCACAGGGCTGGTGTGCGCGTAGCGGATGCGCCGCTGCTCGTGTCATTACTGCAGATGTCGAGGACAACGGAACGGGACACGCGCTGGCAGTGGCACGTCACAGAGGACAGGAGTAGACTTCGAGATAGCCGTTGGGCGTTGGCTCTTGTCAATTTTTTTTTACCGAATTGCTACAGAGCACACATGTGTTTCTCCTCCTCCTGACACACAATTTTTTTTTTTGTCTCTGCCTTGTGTGGTCATCTTGTCGGCGGCGCCCACTGTGGTGTAGTGCCTTCACTGTTTTGAATTGAGAATCGCGCCGGTTCATTTCCCCACTGCCCACCGCTCAGTCTTCTTCGCCAGTTCGCTTAGTCTTTCCCAGTCGCTCCCGAGACGATTTTGGATCCAGAGGTTGTGCTCCGACGAACTCGTTCTTCTCCATCGCGGACTCCTACCAAAGGTGTGTGTTCGATTCCGTTTCATGGTGGTGGTGTAGATTTCGTTGTTGTGTGCTGTGTTGAGGGAAGGGGAGAGGTGTTCTTCCGCGTTGATTGTGTCGCCGTCGGGGCGATTTGAGAGGCGACCTTTGTGCTCCGCCCCTCGCCGTTTCTGTGCGCCGCCTCCCTCTCACTGATTTCGTTCCGATTTGGTTTGGATTTGGGGTTTTTTGGGTTGTGGGTGTCACTTTGGTTGCGGCAGTGGATGTGGTTGAGGATTAGGTTGCAGCCCAATCCTCTCCGCATCGCGTGGTGGTGCTTGTAGTTTCCTCGCCGTTGCTTTGCTTTTGCGTCACACGTAGGTGGTGGGTGGGGCGGAGGTTGTCGGGCATGCAGCGGGTGCTGCCGATGTTGTTCGCGGCAGGCAACAGGTGGGGAGGAGTTGTGGGTGGGGACGCTTTCTGTAACACCCTCGGTGTTACACTGTTTAGTTTTGCTAAAACACTGCATGAGCATCATACGCATGTGTAATTGTGTGGTGTAATTGTGTGTAAATATATGAGTTATAGAGTATAAAGTAATGTATATAACTTGAAACGTTCGTCGGTAACACGAAACAAATGCTACATTTCATGTCGCTTTATATCGTTTATGGTTCTAAGTGAATTTTTATCGAACAAAAATGCAATAGAACGCTTATGCGATACTTTGATAAAGTTGATAGTACGAACTTCGTAGGCGACGATAAAATATGTGGCAGAACCGCCTAATCTAATGCCTCACAGGAGTGCTTGTCTTCTATTAGACCCTAAGCACTTGAGGAAGAACACTAAATTACTCGGTTTCGTCGGGCACACCCTAGGGGAGAACCCGAAAATCCACATTTTTGCCATCAGGATCACAAATAAGAGAATAAAGCTTACATCATTCTGAACCATTTCTTACATCACTTTTAATACAACATCAGAGTATAATATTTATTAATATAACAGCGGAATGAAATCATATTATCAGAGTTATAACAATTTAATTGAACAGCAGGATATAAACATATGATCAGAATTACAGCGGAAATAAATATCTAATTATGACATGATGAAGTATTGATATATAAACTACGACAACAGATTATGAAACTTTTATTTATAAAACCATTTGATGAGAGTTATAAATAACAACTACGATCGCAGCGTAAAGGAATCCTCGCTGAACCCACCAGGAGGTATCCATACACAAGGGTTAGCTCAAGCATACACCTGTCACCTGCAACAGGGGGAATAAAACCCTGAGTACTCAATTGTACTTAGCAAGACTTACCCGACAGGAGGAAAGAAAAGACTCCAAGGATATGCAAGGCTATCTAGCTTGTGGGTTTATTGCATTTGCAGGAAGCATTACTAAACGTGCGTCCTTATATTCGATTTTATTAATAGCCGCATTGGTTTATTAACTAACCATTCTATGTAAGCACATGTACTACTTTCAAGTAGGTGGTAAGCAATCAGAGTTCCTTTTCTATTCCATCTTTCAGTTCTTACTACGGTGCTAGGCACGAAACAAGCCGTACCAGATCGTTCGGCGATTCGTGAATCAATGCCCCCAGCTAGGTACCCCGAAAATACACGCCCCGCTTGTATCCAAGGCACAAGCAGGACCAACCCATCACTCTCCTGTCCCAGGTGTCTAGGTCCCCGTCCAAACCGAGACTCCAAGCCCCCGCCCCTGAGTCCTGGACTCAGTGCGGTGCAAGGACCTCCTCCACCAAAATAAAACCCTGATAGTCGGTCCGAAAAGAGCTGGATCCGCAACAAGAGAGCAACAAGTCTTTCAAGCGCCCATACCCAAGTATGTGCTCGGGATAAAAAGTCTATGACTTGCCTAGATGCCTTATGCAACGATCGGTCCTTAACCGACCAGACAGGGAAAACAGTGTAACCAAGCCATGCCCCATGTCCACGGCGACACAACCTCTTTCACCCACCAATACCCAAACCATATCCATGCCCGGTCACCATTTTTCCTTTCCACCATTTATATTTTTCAAGTGATAATCATATAGTACATATTTTCTATATCTCGCGAGTGACAGACAATCACTCGACTTCTACCAGAGTCCTGTAGCATAGCATTCTACACGATCCTGTCATACTAGTAAGACTCATAGGATAAAGATATATATGCAAGTGGGTTTCATTCAACTCTTTAAAACTTAATGCATAAATATAATTTAAACTGCAGAAAAGTAGGGGTTATGCACCGGAGCTTGCCTGGGAAAGACATATTAAAAGTTAGTATCAGCATCTTCAGATCATCCACATCATCTGAATAGAAAACCCATTGTATCATCTCCTGAAGAGAATACCATTACACCATTTTTGGATTCCCAATCATCCTTCGATCAATCCGTTGATCCATCATCGTACCTATATGATATGCATGCGATGCAATGCAAAGATGTAATTAATCAACTGCAATTGTGACTCAAAATATGACGTACGCCGCTCGAGTTAACGGGCCAGTTCTAACGATGACCGTACCTAGTCTACCCATACATGTTGTCAAATTAGACGTTATTTCCCAACAATTACTTTAGTTATATAAACCCAAGTTATTTCTTTATTTCATTTTATCAATTTAATATTTATTCAAAATAGGGCATCATCATCTATCTAGCAAAGTAATTATTCTGGAACTACAACAATTACAACAATTCCTACAAGTTCATATTTTTACCATATTAAGTATCTTAAATTAATTATATAGATTCCAAGAACATTATCAAACTATGTGAACAAAATACACTATTAGATAGATCATGATTTTAGAAAACTAACAAAACTGGTTTCATCATTTTTGGACACCTACATAATTTTATTTAGATTTTGCAAGTTTCAGCCCTTTTTAAACAAAAACAAGAAAAAGATAGGCACTCGGGCCAGCCTCGGCCAGCGCGGCCGACGTGGGCGGCCAAGCCGGCCAGGCAGGCGGCCCACCTGCGCTCATACGGGCAGCGGCCCAGGCCGGCAGCAGCCCATGCGGCCGGGAGCGGGGCAGCGACCCAGAAACGGCGACGTGGTCCAACACGGCAAGGCCTGAGCTGCCCCACGGCAGCCTGCCCGCGCAAACCGCGAAAGGTGGCAAACCGGCAGCGGCGGCTCCGATTCACGGCGGCTCGGCGAGGATAGGGGGCGCGGGCGACCGGATGGCATGCGGTGCTTCGGCGACTTACGTGTTGTGGCGCTGGAGGCTCGGGCGCGTGGGCATGGAGAATGCGGTGGTGCTGCGGGGCACGGTGGTGACGACGCGGCACGGCGTGCACACGCACATGGGGAAGAAGAAGAGGAGGGCGCCGGTGCTCGTGGAGGAGCGGGGATGACAGCGCGGTGGCCGAGGAGCGAACGGGGGGTAGCGCTGCGGGTACAAGCAACGGGGACGCGGCCGCGCAAGGCACTGGGGGGAGCGGACGACGGAGACACGGGCGGTGCACGGCAGCCAGTAGCGCGCGACGTGGGAAGGAAAAAGGAGGACCGGCGCTGCAGCCATGGCAACCCCGGGCACGCACGCGCGAGGGGAAAAACCGGCGACAGGCGTTGGCGATCTCGACCCTGAGCGGATGCTCGCACAAGGCAGGGAGCATGGAGCCCGAGAGAGAGCTAGACAGCGGGGAGGGCACTCAGAGACTGGGAAAGCAGGCGCGCGAGAAAAAGGCGAGGAAATGTCCTACACACGCCAGAAGACGACGGGGACAAGAAAGGACGAGGCCAAGGAGTAGTTGGTGGCGTGGCGTTCGCGCGATGCGTTGAGAGACACGACACGACCAGCAGCGAAAGAAGACAAAAGGAGGAAACAACTAAAGTTCGGCCGAACTTGGCAGGCAAACAGCGACGGCAACAGCAGCTCGGAGATGACCCGACATAGACATGTCGGAGATGGCAACAAACCCGTGTACGTGGCGACGAGGGAAGAACAGGGGCAAGGACAAGCAAGGACGGACCGCAGATCAACGGGACGACGAAGGCAGACTGCGGTTCCGTTCCATCGACGATCCACGTACATGGCGACGTGGTCCGACAACGCGGCACGACGTTAATAATTTGGATACTGGACTTATTCAGAGCAGGGGAGGGACGCACCACTGTACTCAAGCGTCCACAACGACAGTGAGACAAGGACAACGGTGGCACGGCTTCACCTCAATAGCGCGCGCCAGAAAATGGACACGAGAGAGCAAGCAGTAGCTGAACGTACGGGCCTCGCGTGGCTCTGCTAGTCGCCTGCCTACGCGCGAAACGACTCGACGTGGATGTGAACAGCGATAAGTCATCGGCAACTCTAAATCCTATCGACTTCCATCAGTAGACATTTTACACGATAGCTCATACTCCATACCAAGCCATGGAACAAAATATTAGAGCGTTATGTAACTATTTCGCGCAAAACAAATTGCCACAAACAACGATTTCAAATATAATTTCCGATTTTTACCGTTGACGCGAAAAGCTGGTTTTTAAAACTTTAACTTCAAGGAACTCATTTACGAAATTTTTTACTTAAGCCTAAATCGCGGTGCTAGATAAGATCGTAACACCAGGGGTGTTCCAAAATACGTGCGGTCGAGGACGGGGTTCGCTAGCTAGTGTATCAAGTAGCTTGGAAAAAGGAATTCGACGTGTAACCGTTTGAAGCTTAGTCATTTCGCACAAGTCTGAAAATGGGTCGACGAAGCCATGTTCGACCATTTTTGTAGAATGATCGGGTTAAGTAGTGGCATGATGTTTTGGCTTAGTTTGATAGCCCTATATACCCTCTCGAGTGTAGGATAACTGGTTTTGCTTTTGGATCATCGGGTTTGGGTTTTTGGGATGCTTTAAAAAGCGTGCACGACACGATTTCTACCTTCGGGCGTGGTCACCGCCTCGGTTCAGCCTGGCACCACTACACTAGCCTGCCCAACATGCACTGTCGCGCCGGCCGTGTCGCCACTGCCATGCCTATGCATGCACGCCCACGTGCGTGGCCCTACGCTGCTCGCCACGACCTCCTGCCACCGCACGTTGGTGAGCAGCTCACACCGCCAATGCTACCGTTGCGCATCTCGGCGCTGTCGCGCCTCGCCAATGCGCCGCCGAACTTCTCGGTCCCATCGCCAGAGGCCCGCTGCCATTGCCATTACCGCACACCTAGCACACACACGCCGCGACGCGCGATGTGTCTCGCTCGGCGGGCTTCGGGCTTTTCCGCCACCGTCGCGTTGCATCATGGCCCCGCCACGCCGCAGCTGCGCCCGCCGCCCGCCGCCGCGTGCTACTCTTCTATGCGGTTGACTTGCATCGCTATGCGCGTGAGCTTGCCTGCCATTCTCTGCCAGCACGCCCGTGTTTGATACGACGCGACGCTGAAGCTCTCCCTGGCCGGCGCCGTCCACTGCGACACAAAAGAGTGAGCATCATCGGCTTGCGTGTTAGGCCGTGCGACCAGTCATCTAGAGCAGTGTGGGTGGTCAGGTCATGCCACGGCAGCCACGAGACAAGCCTCACCTGTCCACCCCTGTCTCCGCTGTCGCCATGGCCGACGGGCCCGCTCCCTTCGATTCACCGTGATGGTAGCACCGTAATCTAATTAGTTCGAGGGCGTTTTTGCATACTGATTGGCATGCGCGGGTCCTCCCCGCGACGGGCCATCATCGCTTTAATGCGCTGTTCAGCGTGGGTCGCTGCAGCCCGTCAACAAGCTAGCACGAGTGTCGCACCGGTTTGGGCCGAGCCGAAGCGTGTTGGGCCGCGCGGTAGAGTTGGGTTTTTCAAATTCCAGGGGAGTATGAATGTTTATTCAATAATAGTTTGAGCTAAACTTTGAAAAATAGTAGTAAATTCTATAGATGTCCAAAAATAGTGAAACCAAGTTTGTTAGGTTCACAAAAATACCATCCACCTGTTAGTGTAGTTAGATTACAGTTAGCTACAACAATGGTAGGTTAATAAATTCAAACTAGAGAGCTTAGTATTATGTAGATTAATAATTGTAGGAATTTATGTGGTAAATTGGTGATAGCTATAGCTATGAAAATTTTACAGTAGGCTCACTAGATTATTATGTACTTGGTGTAAATTTTGTAGCCCTACAGTAAGTTGATAAATAGAGTAGCTATTATCCTTGTGTTATCATATATAGATTAAGTCGGTATTAGGAGTAAGAATACCTTTAGTTGCTGTGGTAATGTATGTCATGTTTCGTACTTGTTAGTAGTAACAGTAGGTAACTTAGTACCTTAGCTGGTAGCACTAGCTAGTAGTTAGACAGAGGTACTTTTATTTTAAGAGTTGATGTTGCTATATTACTAAGTATTGCATCATCATTTCTTGTATGTAGATCACGAGTTGGTAGAGTTCGTGCCTGTCGACGAACAGGAGTATGAGGAAGTCATTGAGGAGTACGAGGAGGAGATCCTTGTGTAGGAGGGTGCCCCAGAGCCTTTTGGTGCTGACTTTGCTGACCCGTCGCCTGCCCAAGGCAAGCTCCGGTGCATAACCCCGATTTTATGATCGCTGTGCATTTAAGTTACAGGCATTCTATGGAAACTACATGCATAAATATAATTACCTATGAGTCCTACTAGCATTGGTCGAGTAGTTGCTATGGTCAGGATGTCGGTAGCTTGAAACAGGTGATAATTATGATCACTCATGATAAAATGATGTAAATGTAAATGGTGACCGGGCAGGGATGTGGTTTGGGTACTGGTGGGTGTAAGGGGTTGTGTCCTGTGGCCAACAGGGCATGGCTTAGTTAGACTTTTTCCCTGTCCATGTCAATTAAGGACCGGTCGTTGCAACGGACGCTAGGCAAGTCACTGATCTATTGTCCCGAGCACATACTTGGGTATGGGCGCAGGGAAGACTTGTTGCTCTCTTGTCGTGGATCCGGCTCTTTCTGGACCGACTGATTGGAGGCGAAGATGGTGGTGGTCCGTGCACCGCACTAAGTCTGGGACTCAGGAGTGGGGGCTTGGAGTCCAAGTTTGGATGGGGACCTGAACACCCAGGACAGTGGGGTGATGGGTTGGTCCTGCTTGTGCCTAGGGTACAAGCGGGGTGTGTGTTTTCGGGGCACCTAGCTGGGGACATTGATTCACAAATCGTTGCCGAGTCGGTACGACTTGTCTTAACTCTAGCATCGTAGTAAGAACTTAAAGATGGATGATGATTAAATGGAACTGATTGCTTAACTCTTGCTTGAAAGTAGAACAGGTGCTCACTAGATTATTATGTACTTGGTGTAAATTTTATAGCCCTAGAGTAAGTTGATAAATAGAGTAGCTATTATCCTTGTGTTATCATATATAGATTAAGTCGGTATTAGGAGTAAGAATACCTTTAGTTGTTGTGGTAATGTATGTCATGCTTCGTACTTGTTAGTAGTAACAGTAGGTAAGTTAGTACCTTAGCTGGTAGCACTAGCTAGTAGTTAGATAGAGGTACTTTTATTTTAAGAGTCGCTGTTGCTATATTACTAAGTATTGCATCATCATTTCTTGTATGTAGATCACGAGTTGGTAGAGTTCGTGCCCGTCGACAAACAGGAGTATGAGGAAGTCATTGAGGAGTACGAGGAGGAGATCCTCGTGCAGGAGGGAGCCCCAGAGCCTTTTGGTGCTGACTTTGCTGACCCATCGCCTGCCCAAGACAAGCCCCGGTGCATAACCCCTATTTTATGATCACTGAATATATATATATATATATGATGTGCATTTAAGTTACAGGCATTCTATGGAAACTACATGCATAAATATAATTACCTGTGAGTCCTACTAGCATAGGTCGAGTAGTTGCTATGCTTAGGATGTCGGTAGCGTGAGTAACCTGCCGTTACTCACAAACATGTGATAATTATGATCACTCATGATAAAATAATGTAAAGGTAAATGGTGACCGGGCAGGGATGTGGTTTGGGTACTGGTGGGTGTAAGGGGTGTGTCCTACGGCCAACAGGGCATGGCTTAGTTAGACTTTTTCCCTGTCCATGTCGATTAAGGACCGGTCATTGCAACGGACGCTAGGCAAGTCACAGATCTATTGTCCTGAGCACATACTTGGGTATGGGCGCAGGGAAGACTTGTTGCTCTCTTGTCGTGGATCCGGCTCTTTCCGGACCAACTGATTGGATGCGGAGATGGTTGTGGTCCTTGCACCGCACTAAGTCTAGGACTCAGGAGTGGGGGCTTGGAGTCCAACTTTGGACGGGGACCTGGACACCCAGGACAGGAGGGTGATAGGTTGGTCCCTCTCAGCCGCCGCCGCCGTGCGGCTACTGCTGTGGTTGACTTGCATCACTGCGCGTGTGAGCTTGCCTGCCTGTCTCTGCCAGCACGCCCGTGTTTGATGCAACGTGACGTTGAAGCTCTCCCTAGCCGGCGTCGTCCACTATGACGCAAAAGACCGAGCATCATCGACTTGCGTGTTAGGCCATGCGGCCAGCCGTCTGGAGCACACCTCGTGGTTCCCCCATAGCCCTATAGCCCGTGCGTGATTGATCACAATGTGGGTGGCCGGGTCATGCCACGACAGCCACGAGACAAGCCTCACCTGTCCTCCCCTGTCTCCGCTATCGCCATGGCCGACAGGCCTGCTCCCTTCGATTCGCCGTGATGGCAGCACCGTAATCTAATTAGACACGTTCTCGGCTCTGCTAGGTAGCCAGCCACCCAACCGACCCCACCTTGCTGCTAGTATCGCCGCATAGTGCTCCAATTTGGAGCTATCGTCCGCTGGGTCAATAAGACCGCGTTGGCATGCGCCGCCGGCAAGCCACCTTTCCAAAGCAGCTCGTGGCAATTCCTTGCACCACTAGCCTTGCCTCCACCTGCTAATCACCTTACACACCTCGTCCGAAGTGCTACCGCAGCCCAGCCTTCCCTAACGCGGCCGTGCCATCGCCGTGCGCCGTCGCACCATCCGTGCACACGCGGCTAGCTCGGCTCGGGCCGTCTCTGATTGAACCGCCGCCTTGGTGGGTTTCGTTGTGAGTCCCTTGAGCTCACTAGCTACCCCTTTTGCCTCGGCTTTGCTGTCACTCATCGGAACACCAACGTCGTGGCTGCAGGGTATCCGCCAACATGGTCCGACCTCACTGCAGCGTCCCCGCTCACGCTTCCTTCGCTCGACGCTTTGTGTTTGCTCCTAGGTAAGTGTCAGCCCCGTAGTTAGGGTGGGGAAGGGCTGATGTGGCCAGCGAAGCCATGGGGCCAAGCCGCCACCGCCAACGTCGCAACGAACAAATGCCTTGGGGTATCGCTGTTGTGAAGATAGAAAGTTTTGAGGGTGTCGCTGTAAGATAGTAGACTAGTGGAACAGTTCGCTTAGCGCTCGCATGATTACAGAATAGTCCGTGGGCATTTTTGCATATTGATCGGCATGCATGGGTCCTCCCCGCGGTGGGCCATCGTTGCTCGGCTGCTGGGCCGCGCCATGCGGGCTGCTACTGCAAATCTTGGCTAAGGTCTTGAAGTGTCGTGCCGGTTTGGGCTGAGCCGAAGCGCGTTGGGCCGCGCGGTAGAGTTGGGTTTTTCAAATTCCAGTGGAGTATGAATGTTTATTCAATAATAGTTTGAGCTAAACTTTGAAAAATAGTAGTAAATTCTATAGATGTCCAAAAATAGTGAAAGTAAGTTTGTTAGGTTCACAAAAATACCATCCACCTGTTAGTGTAGTTAGATTACAGTTAGCTACAACAATGGTAGGTTAATAAATTCAAACTAGAGAGCTTAGTATTATGTAGATTAATAATTGTAGGGATTTATGTGGTAAATTGGTGATAGCTATAGCTATGAAAATTTTACAGTAGGCTCACTAGATTATTATGTACTTGGTGTAAATTTTATAGCCCTAGAGTAAGTTGATAAATAGAGTAGCTATTATCCTTGTGTTATCATATATAGATTAAGTCGGTATTAGGAGGAAGAATACCTTTAGTTGTTGTGGTAATGTATGTCATGCTTCGTACTTGTTAGTAGTAACAGTAGGTAAGTTAGTACCTTAGCTGGTAGCACTAGCTAGTAGTTAGATAGAGGTACTTTTATTTTAAGAGTCGTTGTTTTTATATTACTAAGTATTGCATCATCATTTCATGTATGTAGATCACGAGTTGGTAGAGTTCATGCCCGTCGACGAACAGGAGTATGAGGAAGTCATTGAGGAGTACGAGGAGGAGATACTCGTGCAGGAGGGAGCCCTAGAGCCTTTTGGTGCTGACTTTGCTGACCCATCGCCTGCCCAAGACAAGCCCTGGTGCATAACCCCTATTTTATGATCACTGAATATATATATATATATATATATATATATATGATGTGCATTTAAGTTACAGGCATTCTATGGAAACTACATGCATAAATATAATTACCTGTGAGTCCTACTAGCATAGGTCGAGTAGTTGCTATGCTCAGGATGTCGGTAGCGTGAGTAACCTGCCATTACTCACAAACATGTGATAATTATGATCACTCATGATAAAATAATGTAAAGGTAAATGGTGATCGGGCAGGGATGTGGTTTGGGTACTGGTGGGTGTAAGGGGTGTGTCCTGTTGCCAACAGGGCATGGCTTAGTTATACTTTTTCCCTGTCCATGTTGATTAAGGACCGGTCGTTGCAACAGACGCTAGGCAAGTCACAGATCTATTGTCCCGAGCACATACTTGGGTATGGGCGCAGGGAAGACTTGTTGCTCTCTTGTCGTGGATTCGGCTCTTTCCGAACCAACTGATTGGAGGCGGAGATGGTTGTGGTCCTTGCACCGCACTAAGTCTAGGACTCAGGAGTGGGGGCTTGGAGTCCAAGTTTGGACGGGGACCTGGACACCTAGGACAGGAGGGTGATGGGTTAGTCCCTCCCGACCGCCGCCGCCGCGCGGCTACTGCTGTGGTTGACTTGCATCACTGCGCGCGTGAGCTTGCCTGCCTGTCTCTGCCAGCACGCCCGTGTTTGATGCGACGTGACGTTGAAGCTCTCCCTAGCCGGCGTCGTCCACTGCGACGCAAAAGACCGAGCATCGTCGGCTTGCGTGTTAGGCCATGCGGCCAGTCGTTTGGAGCACACCTCATGGTTCCCCCATAGCCCTATAGCCCGTGCGTGATTGATCACAATGTGGGTGGCCGGGTCATGCCACGGCAGCCACGAGACAAGCCTCACCTGTCCTCCCCTGTCTCCGCTATCGCCATGGCCGACAGGCTCGCTCCCTTCGATTCACCGTGATGGCAGCACCGTAATCTAATTAGACACGTTCTCGGCTCTGCTAGGTAGCCAGCCACCCAACCGACCCCACCTTGCTGCTAGTATCGCCGCATAGTGCTCCAATTTGGAGCTGTCGTCCGCTGGGTCAATAAGACCGCGTTGGCATGCGCCGCCGGCAAGCCACCTTTCCAAAGCAGCCCGTGGCAATTCCTTGCACCACCAGCCTTGCCTCCACCAGCTAATCACCTTACACACCTCGTCCGAAGTGCTACCGCAGCCCAGCCTTCCCTAACGCGGCCGTGCCATCACCGTGCGCCATCACACCATCCGTGCACACGCGGCTAGCTCGGCTCGGGCCGTCTCTGATCGAACCGCCGCCTTGGTGGGTTCCATGGTGAGTCCCTTGAGCTCACTAGCTACCCCTTTTGCCTCGGCTTTGCTGTCACTCATCGGAACACCAACGTCGTGGCCGCAGGGTATCTGCCAACGTGGTCCGACCTCACTGCAGCGTCCCCGCTCACGCTTCCTTCGCCCGACGGTTTGTGTTCGCTCCTAGGTAAGTGTCAGCCCCGTAGTTAGGGTGGGGAAGGGCTGATGTGGCCAGCGTAGCCGCCGGTGCCAGCGCCGCCGCGCCGGTACGTGCACGAGTGCCTTGGGGTATCGCTGTTGTGAAGATAGAAAGTTCCGAGGGTGTCGCTGTAAGATAGTAGACTAGTGGAACAGTGCGCTTAGTGCTCGCATGATTACAGAATAGTCCGAGGGCGTTTTTGCATATTGATCGGCATGCACGGGTCCTCCCCACGGCGGGCCATCGTCGCTCTGGGCTGGGCCGTGCCCGCGTGGGCTGCGCCATGCGCTGTGTGCGAGTGTCGTGCCGGTTTGGGCTGAGCCGAAGCGCGTTGGGCCGCGCGGTAGAGTTGGGTTTTTCAAATTCCAGTGGAGTATGAATGTTTATTCAATAATAGTTTGAGCTAAACTTTGAAAAATAGTAGTAAATTCTATAGATGTCCAAAAATAGTGAAACTAAGTTTGTTAGGTTCACAAAAATACCATCCACTTGTTAGTGTAGTTAGATTACAGTTAGCTACAACAATGGTAGGTTAATAAATTCAAACTAGAGAGCTTAGTATTATTGTAGATTAATAATTGTAGGAATTTATGTGGTAAATTGGTGATAGCTATAGCTATGAAAATTTTACAGTAGGCTCACTAGATTATTATGTACTTGGTGTAAATTTTATAGCCCTAGAGTAAGTTGTGAAGATAGAGTAGCTATTATCCTTGTGTTATCATATATAGATTAAGTCGGTATTAGGAGTAAGAATACCTTTAGTTGTTGTGGTAATGTATGTCATGCTTTGTACTTGTTAGTAGTAACAGTAGGTAACTTAGTACCTTAGCTGGTAGCACTAGCTAGTAGTTAGACAGAGGTACTTTTATTTTAAGAGTTGCTGTTGCTATATTACTAAGTATTGCATCATCATTTCTTGTATGTAGATCACGAGTTGGTAGAGTTCGTGCCCGTCGACGAACAGGAGTATGAGGAAGTCATTGAGGAGTACGAGGAGGAGATCCTTGTGCAGGAGGGTGCCCTAGAGCCTTTTGGTGCTGACTTTGCTGACCCGTCGCCTGTCCAAGGCAAGCTCCGGTGCATAACCCCTATTTTATGATCGCTGAATATATATAAATATATATATATTTGATGTGCATTTAAGTTACAGGCATTCTGTGGAAACTACATGCATAAATATAATTACCTATGAGTCCTACTAGCATTGGTCGAGTAGTTGCTATGCTCAGGATGTCGGTAGCTTGAAACAGGTGATAATTATGATCACTCATGATAAAATGATGTAAAGGTAAATGGTGACCGGGCAGAGATGTGGTTTGGGTACTGTTCGGTGTAAGGGGTTGTGTCCTGTTGCCAACAGGGCATGGCTTAGTTAGACTTTTTCCCTGTCTATGTCAATTAAGGACCGGTCGTTGCAACGGACGCTAGGCAAGTCACTAATCTATTGTCCCGAGCACATACTTGGGTATGGGCGCAGGGAAGACTTGTTGCTCTCTTGTCGTGGATCCGGCTCTTTCCGGACCGACTGATTGGAGGCGAAGATGGTGGTGGTCCGTGCACCGCACTAAGTCTGGGACTCAGGAGTTGGGGCTTGGAGTCCAAGTTTGGATGGGGACCTGAACACCCAGGACAATGGGGTGATGGGTTGGTCCTGCTTGTGCCTGGGGTACAAGCGGGGTGTGTGTTTTCGGGGCACCTAGCTGGGGACATTGATTCACAAATCGTGGCCGAGTCGGTACGACTTGTCTTAACTCTAGCATCGTAGTAAGAACTTAAAGATGGATGATGATTAAATGGAACTGATTGCTTAACTCTTGCTTGAAAGTAGAACAGGTGCTCACTAGATTATTATGTACTTGGTGTAAATTTTATAGCCCTAGAGTAAGTTGATAAATAGAGTTGCTATTATCCTTGTGTTATCATATATAGATTAAGTCAGTATTAGGAGTAAGAATACCTTTAGTTGTTGTGGTAATGTATGTCATGCTTCGTACTTGTTAGTAGTAACAGTAGGTAAGTTAGTACCTTAGCTGGTAGCACTAGCTAGTAGTTAGATAGAGGTACTTTTATTTTAAGAGTCGCTGTTGCTATATTACTAAGTATTGCATCATCATTTCATGTATGTAGATCACGAGTTGGTAGAGTTCGTGCCCGTCGACAAACAGGAGTATGAGGAAGTCATTGAGGAGTACGAGGAGGAGATCCTCGTGCAGGAGGGAGCCCCAGAGCCTTTTGGTGCTGACTTTGCTGACCCATCACCTGCCCAAGACAAGCCCCGGTGCATAACCCCTATTTTATGATCACTGAATATATATATATATATATATATATATATATATATATATATATATGATGTGCATTTAAGTTACAGGCATTATATGGAAACTACATGCATAAATATAATTACCTGTGAGTCCTACTAGCATAGGTCGAGTAGTTGCTATGCTCAGGATGTCGGTAGCGTGAGTAACCTGCCGTTACTCACAAACATGTGATAATTATGATCACTCATGATAAAATAATATAAAGGTAAATGGTGACCGGGCAGGGATGTGGTTTGGGTACAGTGGGGTGATGGGTTGGTCCTGCTTGTGCCTGGGGTATAAGCGGGGTGTGTGTTTTCGGGGCACCCAGCTGGGGACATTGATTCGCAAATCGTGGCCGAGTCGGTACGACTTGTCTTAACTCTAGCATCGTAGTAAGAACTTAAAGATGGATGATGATGAAATGGAACTAATTGCTCAACTCTTGATTGAAAGTAGAACAGGTGCTGATATAGATTGGATAGATAATATCTTAATATGGCTGATAATAATAACATAAATAAGGACTCACTATTAGTATTGATTTCTGCCAAAAGAAACCAGCAAAACATAAAGCTTATCATATTCTTTGGAGTCGGGAAATTATTCCCACTAGTCGGATAAGTCTTGCGAGTACATTGTGTACTCAGGGTTTATTTACCCCTATTGCAGGTAATGCATAAGAAGTACCCTTGTATGGAGGATTCTTCTGGTGGGCTCAGACGGATCCTCATTTCTTATCGCTAGATGTTTATTTTTAAATTCCGTTGTTTATTATTCCGCACTCTAACATTTGGTAATGTAATAATGTAATTTTTAAGAACTTTTGATGTATGAAGTGGACAAGTATTGTAACTGGTTCTCATTATTAGATCCTTGGGAAAAATGTGGATCTTTCGGGTTCTCCCTTGGGGTGTGCCCGACATATACTACCGTTGTAGCTTGCTTGCGGGGTTCTTAGTGTCTGGTGGAAGACGAGTGCCTCCGTAAGTGTGCTATTTCGGGCGGTTCTGCCATAGATGGTACCAGAGCCAATAATGGTTACGAGTTTCATCACTCTTTTCGAAAGCTTAAAATTTTGACCAACAAAAGTTTTGCAAAAAATAGGATGCGCTAAAGTTATGTAATTAAGTATCAGCCCTAGCAATATGGTCTATCTAGGATAGCGGCACTAGTTTTATCTAATCCATTTTTTATTGGTACACTGAGTTATGTTGCGTAAGTAATCGCTTAGTATAAGGAAAGTGAGTGTACGATGTGCCGAAATTTTTATGAATGCCTCTATCTTCCGGCTTTAGTGAACGTATAGGACGATACATGCATCATGATAATATCATCTTGCTTAAACTGAAATCCCCCTACATGTATAATTGGAGTAGTAAAGTGATAGGATTAACTAAAAGAATGCCTTAATAAATGTGTTATTATTTCTCTAATCCCTTACTGCTGCTCGGGAAGGATGTTTTGAATGAATGGTTCCTATCTCTTATAGATGAATCTAAGGTCCGGACGCGGGAGCACTAGTGCTGGGGTGGCTCATGGTCTTGGTGAGGGCCAAGGCGAGAGTGGTCGGGCCAATGAGCATGGCAGCGGGGGGAGTCAGGAGGCTCCACTTCTGGCTCCTCATCCTTTTCCACCGCCGCCACCGCTAATGACTCACGCTAGGATGATGGTAGAGCTGATGGCTGCTCGTCGCGAGTCAGCCCGTGCCATGGAGCTTATGGCACAAGCTGTTGCTGGCTTCGCCCACAGAGGCCACGGGGGCAATGGTGGGAACGGGGGTGGTGCCCGTCGTCCTAAGGGACCCTCCTCTTACCAGGATTTCCTCAAGACCCACCCACCCACTTTCACATCGACAGATGAGCCCCTAGATGCGGAGCACTGGCTTCGCATTCTGTAGCAAAAGTTTCTGTTGCTCAACGTGGCCGACGAGCAGAAAGTGCGCTTTGCAGCGCAACAGCTATTGGGATCCACAAGTGCATGGTGGGATACCTTCCATGCCATGCAGCAGCCAGATTATCCAGCAACCTGGCAAGAGTTCACCACAGCATTTAGAGAGTTCTATATTCCTACTGGTGTCATCAATCGGAAGCTGACTGAGTTCCTGGAACCGTGACAAGGGAGTATGACAGTGATGGACTATGTTAATAAGTTCAATCACTTGTCTTAGTATGTTGGCATCCATGTGGACACTGACAAGAAGAAGAAGGACCGCTTCTTTCGTGGCCTCTCTTATATCCTTCAGGAGAAGCTGTACACTGCGAACTATCAGACCTTCGGGGCACTGATAAACGCTGCCATCGCCATGGAAGGCTTACAGCGGGATTCCCAGGCAGAGTGGAAGAGGAAGCAGGTGGCCACAGGGTCTTCTAGCCACCCTCATACTCAGAAGGTACAGGTTGTCCGATGGGGCCCTATCAACCATCAGGCGAGCATTTGTTTCGGCAGCCCCAGCATACTTCTCAAACTTCTTCCACACATCATCATGCACCCACTCAGCAGGTGCAGCCCCAGCAGCCTCAGGGACAACAGGTCCCACCTCGCTAAGGATTTGGAAACAAGTCTGGCGCTTGCTTCAAATGTGGCAAAGATGGCCACTATGCCCGAGAGTGTCCCCGAACCAGCCAACTCAGTCTGCTCAACCATTGACGAACTCTAGGCTAGTCAAGCGGACTATGATCAAGAGGAAGGTGCTAGCCAGCAGATCCAGATAGGTGAATTTCACAGATGCTGAGCAGATATTGCAGCAGGAACCGGTGATGGCTGGTATGTTTACCATCGATTCCCATCCAACTTATGTGTTGTTTGATTCTGGTGCATCACATTCCTTTATGAGCATGGGATTTGTAGACCGGCACAATATACCACTTATGGCTATGTCGTATGCCTATAGAATCCGTACTGCGGGTTCGCAAGTGTTCATCAATACCCAAACGGACATAGTAAGCTTGGTATTAGCCACCCACACCTACTGCCTATAGTTCATGGTAATGCCTAGGGAAGGCATTGATGCTATTCTTGGAATGAACTGGTTGCGGGTGTATGGGGTAGTCTTGGATATGAAGTGGACAAGTGTCGAGTTACAACTTCCTTCTTCTGAGGATAGGATGTCTCTTCTTGTACCCTCAGATCCAGTCTTACCTCTTGCTACCCATGCTAAAGCCTCTCCTGATCTTACCCCCATCCATGTGGTATGTGAGTTCCCGGATGTTTTCCTAAAGATCTTCCTGGGTTGCCACCGACTAGAGAGGTGGAATTCTCCATTGAGTTAGAGCCTGGTACTGCTCCTATCTCCAGACGCCCGTACCACATGGCTCCAAGGGAATTGGCTGAGATGAAGAAGCAACTGGAAGAGTTGATGGAAAAAGGTTTCATCTGTTCTAGTTCTTCACCATGGGGTTGCCCAGCCATTTTCATGAAGAAGAAGGATGGTACTCTGTGGATGTGTGTGGATTACCGCCCTCTTAATGCGGCGACAGGTAAGAATAAGTATCCTTTACCCCGCATAGATACTTTGTTCAGTCAACTAGCTGGTGCCAAGGTGTTCTCGAAGATTGACCTCCGATCAGGCTATCATCAGATCAAGATCAGACCATATGATATACCAAAGACAGCCTTTTCTACTAGGTATGGGTTGTATGAGTACCTAGTGATGTCTTTTGGTCTCACCAATGCTCCTGCCTTCTTCATGTACCTGATAAATTCAGTCTTTATGCCGGAGTTGGACAAGTTTGTGGTAGTATTCATTGATGATATCCTGATATATTCCAAGAATGATGAAGAGCATGCCCAACACCTCCGGATAGTACTGGCTCGACTAAGGGAGCACAAGCTGTATGCTAAATTCAGCAAGTGTGAATTTTGGTCAGATCGAGTGCTATTTTTGGGGCATGTGCTGACACCTGACAGTGTTTTAGTAGATCCCAGCAAGGTGCCAGATGTATTGGATTGGAAGTCTCCTAAGTCTGTGCACCAGATTTGTCAGTTCCTTGGTCTAGCAGGGAACTATCGGCGTTTCATCACAAATTTCTCCAAGATAGCCCAGCCAATGACTAAGCTGCTCCAAAAAGAAGCTAAGTTTGATTGGAGCTTAGCCTGTGAAAAATCCTTCCAAGTTCTGAAGACATTTCTGACCACTGCTCCTGTGTTGGCCCAACCAGATATTGATAGACCCTTTCATGTATACTGTGATGCCTCGAAGACAGGGTTGGGATGTGTGCTTATGCAAGATGGGCGTGTGATAGCATATGCTTCGCGCCAACTGAAAAAGCACAAAGTGAAATACCCAACTCATGACTTAGAGCCGGCTGCTATGGTCCACACTTTAAAGATTTGGAGGCACTATCTGTTAGACAACAAAGTGCATATCTTTACATATCACAAGAGCCTCAAGTATATTTTCACTCAGTCTAAGCTGAATATGAGACAAAGGAGATGGTTAGAATCGATAAAGGATTATAACTTGGAAGTCCATTATCACCCAGGAAAGGCCAATGTAGTGGCTGATGCTTTGAGCCGAAAGTCACACCAGGTTGAGGAAACAACTTTGTCTCTCAACCATGCAGAAGTGCTGGCTCACATTGCCTTGACCTTAGGGTTGCTTGAGCAGATTATTCTAGAGCAAAAGCAAGACCCAGAAGAAATTCCCCACATCAGAAAATTGATTGACGAATGGCGTGGCCCTCACTTTAGTGTTGATGTGCATGGTGTAGTGAGATATAGGGTTAGACTGGTAGTTCCATTCAGTAATGAGCTGAGAAGAAAGATTTTGAGTGAAGCCCATCATTCAAAGCTGTCTATTCATCCGGGCAGCAATAAGATGTATCATGATCTGTGCCACTTGTACTGGTGGCCCAACATGAAGCAGGACATCACCTGGCACGTCGCGGAGTGCGATACTTGTGGTAGAGTTAAGGCAGATCATTTGCGTACTCCAGGATATCTATAGCCCTTGCCCATTCTTATTTGGAAATGGGAAGATATTTCCATGGATTTCTTTGTGGGTTTACCCCGCACAACCAAGGGCTATAACTCTATCTGGGTCATTATGGATCGTCTCACCAAGGCAGCTCATTTCTTCCTAGTGAATTCTAAATATTCTACTAGACAGTATGTCGAGTTGTACTTGGACCGGATTGTGACTCTACATGGAGTTCCCCTCACTATCATCTCTGATAGGGGATTGGTTTTTGTCTCTTGCTTCTAGGAGCAACTCCAGGAGTGTCTTTGAACTAGTCTCCTCCGCAGTTCAGCCTATCACCTAGACTGATGGCCAAACCGAAAGGGTGAACCAAGTGCTCAAAGACATATTGAGAGCTTGTGGCATTTCTTTTCCTAAGAAGTGGGATGGATGCCTGAAGTTAGCTGATTTTTCTTACAATAATAGCTACCAAGGGAGCATTCACATGGCACCATTTAAAGCTCTATATGGGAAGAAATGTCGGACGCCACTTAATTAGGTTGAAGTGGGAGATCGTGGATACTTTGGGCCAGAATTCATCAAGGAGGCTCGAGAGCAAGTTGTCCTTATTTAGAGTCATTTGAAGGCAGCTCAGAGCCAACAGAAAGCCTATGCAGACAAGCGAAGAAGGCCGTTGGAGTTTGAAGTTGGGGATTATGTGTACCTCAAGGTGTCTCCTATGAGAGGGGTGTATCGGTTTGGTATCCATGGCAAGCTAGCTCCCTGATAAGTGGGTCCTTATAAAGTTTTGAAGTAGTGTAGCCCAGTTGGTTACCGTCTACAGCATCTCGATATTTTATTTGTGGTACACAATGTGTTTCATGTGTCGTAATTGAAGAGATGTTTGAGGGTTCCTAATGAAGCTATGGAAATTAAAGGGCTTCCCCTCTAGCCTGATTTGACTTATGTTGAGCACCCTGTCAAAATCCTAGATGAGAAAGAGAGAGTGACCAGGAACAGAGTGGTAAAGTTCTACAAAGTACAGTGGCAAAACCACTCTGAGGATGAGGCCACATGGGAATAAGAAAGTTACATATTGAAGCATTACCCCCACCTTCTCTCTGGTTCTGATAGTTAGTGTGCGTTAAAAATTCTATTTCCTTTTCACACTAGGCACACTAAATCTCGGGTCGAGATTTTATTTTAGGGGGGTAGATTTGTAACACACTCGGTGTTACACTGTCCAGTTTTGCTAAAACACTGCATGAGCATCATACGTATGATCGGGTTAAGTAGTGGCATGATGTTTTGGCTTAGTTTGATAGCCCTATGTACCCTCTGGGGTGTAGGATAACTGGTTTTGCTTTTGGATCATCGGGTTTGGGTTTTTGGGATGCTTTAAAAAGCGTGCACGACACGGTTTCTACCTTCAGGCGCGGTCACCGCCTCGGTTCGGCCTAGCACCGCTGCCCTGGCCTGCCTAGCGTGCGCTGCCCTACGTTGCTGGCCATGGCCTCCTACCACCGCACGCTGGCGCGCCGCTCGCACCGCCAATGCTGCCGTTGCCGTGTCCTGGCCGCCTGCCCGTGCCCCTGCCAACGCGCTGGCTGGACTTGCCGCCAGTCCCACACTGCAGGCCGCGCTGTCGCTGCTGCGCCTGGCACGCCAAGCACACACATGCCGCATGCGCACGTCGCGCCCAGTGGGCCCAGTCTTTCTACCACCGTCCCATTGCACTGTGGTCCAGTCACGCTGCGCCCCGGCCATCGCTGCCACGCGGCTACTACTGCGGTTGACTTGCACCGCTGCACATGTGAGCTTGCCCGCCTATCTCTGCCAGCACGCCCGTGTTTCATGCGATGCGACGCTGAAGCTCACCCTAGCCGGCGCCCATGCATGATTGATCGTAGTGTGGGCAGTCGGGTCATGCCACGGCAGCCATGAGACAAGCCTCACCTGTCCTCCCCTGTCTCCGCTGTCGCCATGGCCAACGGGCCCGCTCCCTTCAATTCATCGTGATGGCAGCACCTTAATCTAATTAGCCACGTTCTCAGCTCCGCTCGGTAGCCAGCCACCCAACCGACCCCACCTTGTTGCTAGTATCACCGCACAGTGCTCCAATTTTGAGCTGCCATCCGCCAGGTCAATAAGACTGTGTTGGCATGCATCGCCAGCAAGCCACCTTCCCAAAGTAGCTCGCGGCAATTCCTTGCACCACCAGCCTTGCCTCCACCTGCTAATCACCCTGTGCACCTCGTCCGAAGCGCTATCATAGCCCATCCTTCCCTGACGCGGCCGTGCCGTTGCCGTGCGCTGCCGCACCATCCGTGCACATGCGGCTAGCTTGGCTCGGGCCATCTCCGATCGAACTGCCTTCTCGGTGGGTTCCATGGGGAGTTCCTTGAGCTCACTAGCTACCCCTTTTGCCCTGGCTTTGCTGTCACTCACCAGAACACCAGTGCCATGGCTATAGGGTATCCGCCAACGTGGTTTGACATCGCTGCGGCATCCTGGCTCACGCTTCCTTCGCCCGGCGCTTCATGTTCGCTCCTAGGTAAGTGTCGGCCCCGTAGTTAGGGCGGGGAAGGGCTGATGTGGCCGGCGTAGCCGTCGGTGCCAGCGCCGCTGCGCCGGTGCGTGCGCAGGTGCTCGAGGGGTATCGCTGCTGTGAAGATAGAAAGTTCCGAGGGTGTAGCTATAAGATAGTAGATTAGCGAAACAGTGCTGTTGACACAAAATGTGACGCACTGTGCCTCACACACAGCAAGCCGGAAAGCGTGGCTTCAATTGGGTGCCCAGGTGCTTCGTGATCCGGAAACGTGCCAGTCAGTTTGACCAGAAAAAACTAACAAGGGATAAAACAGTTAAATGCCAAACCGGAACATGTCGGGTGAGACCAGACAGTTCCATATATACGGCCCTGAAGCCACTTACAATGACATACAGCTATAGGAAGCTATCTGCCAGCAAGTTTATAAACCATTCGGCTAATCGTAAGATGAGCACACGTAAAGATCCGATTGCCGAATGCATGTGCATGGGAAGACATGTTTGAACAAGTGAAATTAATCATGAGTTAATGCATAACCAAGCTCAGCAATCCAGCCGAGTTGGGGTCCATGAAGAAGGAACGTGCAAATAAACACGATTAAACTAATCTAAAACCTGCATCTGCCGCACGACACCTAGTTTCGTCAAAGCTTAAACGTAATTAACATGCATGAACCCACGACATGTGACAATCTAGATTAAAATAATTCAGCCATTACGAGCATGTTATCTATTTGCAAAGGTAATACGAAAGTAATGATCATTGAAGCACGAATAAAACCATAAGAGAGGGCCGAACAATATCAATCTAGATTGGGCAGAAGTGTGTTACAAATATATAAAATATTTAAAACATGAAACACATGATAACTTAATGAATCTATTTAGATTTTGCCGTATCTAATAGAGCCGATAACTGTCTTGCCTTCACTAAGCATATTGAGCAAACGCCTGCCGCATGGTATCTACTCATAAACAAAGCATAAGCAACGACTTCTTGATTGTCAAGCAAAGATCCGCCGCACGATCATTGAAAACAAACAAGACTACTTGCATCACGTCTAAATCCACCGCATGATACTAAACATGATAACAAGGTTGTCGGAACTTACGGAGGTCGACGGATCGATGACTCCTCTCGAAGGACTCGACGACACGACAAAAGGACTCGAAAGTTGGCACGGGGCCGGTTGTATTGATTTGGTTGTGAACGCCTATTACAATGGTCGAGGGTCAATATTTATACCCTAGACAAAACACGAGTCCTAAAAGACTATGATTTACAAAGGAACTCTTAAACAAACTTGGAAACTACGATTCCTTGCCCTAAACTCTCAGAGTCCTTTATTATTACAACTTTCATCTTTTCGATCGGCTTTGCTCGCCATCTTCGCTTTCCCGAATGGAGTCACCACCTTCAAGTAACCAACCGCACAAGCATTTAGCCGATCGCTTGTTTTGTTTGCCGAATGTCCTTCTTCCCAGATATGGGTCCACCCGTCATCTTCCAAGTCGACCAAAATCCAAAGTGTTAACACATGCCCCTCAATTTCGAGATAAAAGTTGTTTTATTCTCAAATTGACCACAAGCTCCTTCTCCTCCTAGGTCAAGACTGTTCAACACCGCAATGCACCGTCTAAAAATTCAAGCTTTCAAATAAGCAACCTCGGACCCACTTTGAATCTTCAATGGCGACCCAAAGATGAAATTCCGTAGGTAAACTTCACTTATATTCGGCAATTTCCACTTGATCTTCCCGTTCTTCTTTTGGCTTATTCCTCTTTGATTTTAATCACCCTTTACAGAATACAAGAATCGATTTTGATCCCTTATGTCGCCAACCCCGATTCCTATTTCCTCGGCCCAATGGGAAATCCCGACCCTTTTGAAATTATCGAGAAGGAAACCCAAAGAATCCTTTCAAATCTGGGATCACCTTGCCAAACCGATGGCTAAACACGTTCAAGAATTGGCCATTTCCCCAATCACCGGATGGCGGAATTGGTATGGGAATCTGTGGAAAAGCAAAGCGAGCCAATCGGGAAAGTCAAGACATCACCATTGTCCGGAATTATCCTTAGCGTAAACACCCGAAAACGATTCCCTTTTGATAGCGACTTCCCATTTTTGGTCCGACACCATTAATGCCTTCATCTTCGCCATGGTATGATGACCATCACTCTAGCCGACGTGTTCATGATGACCGGCTTGAACGTGTCACTACCAAAGATACCCTCATAAGTACAAGAGCAAAAGTAATCAAAGAGCCGTCATTTCTGGATGTGGATGGGTCAAATACATCCGTAACTACATGAATGCATCCGGCATCATTTACGACAAAGAGTTGAAAGCCTTCATGAACATGTGGCTATGCAGATTCATCTTCCGTGGAAAATCCAATGAACCAACTCAATCATATGGTGATGGCTGAAGATTTAGTCGAGCACTCCCGATCCCACTAGGCAAATATCTTTTGGGGTCTGCTTTATCATATGATGCATCGATTACTCTTCAGATGCGCCAAGGTGGAGAAATCTCTTGTGTGAATGGTCCCGGTGGCTAATTCAGATGTGGCTCCAATGCTATACATGCATCGAGATAACCTCTGTGAGCCTCTTCAATCTAAGTTTTCCTTCGCTTAACTATGTCAAGGCAAAGACAACAAAGGTTAAGGCTTGTCGACTTATGGGGAAGCAAAGATCATCTATCAACATTGACATAGACATTGGTCATTTCTTCAAGCTGTTTTTCAAAGGATTCGCAATGTGCTCTGGTTCCCTTATAGAGAAAATGAAAATTTGACTTTGCCCTCGCAAGTTTAGCTATGAAATTGATTGTTCAGTCAAGAATCCACGGAGATCTTCAACTCCTTTATCAAACCTTGCACTCTCGCCAAATTAATTTCATCATGGGAGGTTAGTGCAGTCCACCTATGAATTCTACTATCCAAATATGGTGGCTGACAATTAGGATGTGGCCACTACCCCAAGATTCCTCTTCTCAACAATCATAAAGCCAAGGGAAGTAATAATGTAAAGAATGGAAGCCAAGAAAATCTTTGAATTAGGATGGGAATTGCCAACATACTGAACCATCTCCATTTGGGCTAATAGATGTTGCTCATCCCTTCTTTGTCTCTTGGTGGCAAGAATGGCATGCTCATATCTTCAATATATCAGTTCATCCTTTATGCAAAAACTTGCAGCCCGATTTTGCTTCTGATAGTGAGGTAATTTCATTAGGCTCACCATTTCCTGCTCTTAAATTCACTTCTTATTTTAACATCTGGTTATGCACAGGATCTTGAGTCTACTCCCCCTGCCAAAGCAATCCAGTACTATTCGGCTGGTCCCAAGCCTGCTCTGGGTTTTGATGCTCCAAAATTAAAGGAATTCATGAAAATTCCTGCAACTTCAGATTCAAGACTTAAAGGTACTCATGAGAACTCCTGCTACTTCCAACAGCATCTTCAAGAGGAAAAAGCAAAAGGAAAACACCGAAAGTTTTCTCTTACCAAGAAACCAAGGACCAAGAAAGCCAAATCATTTCTTAAGGTATGAACCTTTTATCCTCTATCAGGTTAACAACCCCACTTAGCAGTAAACCTGACCACCTCTATATTCATTACTTCCATTGCAGCCACAAGTCGAAATTCCCAGACTAGGCAGCACCTCAGCTGCTATAAAACCAACTCCTGAAGTTTCTACCAAAAATGAAGAAATCCATGACAGTGAAGCTTCAGAGACTCATGAAGCTGAAGGTTCAAAGGCTCATAAATCTGATGAGACTATAGGTAACATCGTTCAACCAATTCCCTTTTTTCTTCTTTTTTCTTTTTAAATAACATCTATCCCTTATGCTCATTATCATTTACTTTATTGAGAATAGATGAAATCTTAGACGAACTGGTAAGGGAAACTTCTCCTGATCAAGCTCCAAACCCGTCCCTTCTAAACATTCAGCCAAGTCTTCCAAAGAAGCTGTGGTATAACCCATCCTCGATGATCAATCGCCAAAGAGTAATGCCTTGTCTTACACTATATTTTAGCAAATTCACCCAATCGGCTAACACCTCCTTTCTTCTCTTTTCTTTTAGAAGAACATTACTAAACCGACCACCAGCCTACTCCTTCTCTATTGAGGACTACATCATTGAGAAAGGTGAAGAGATTACTTCTCAACAAACCTTATCATTTGGAAAATCGGGCTCGCTAAAAGAGGTGATCATTCTGCTGAACAAGGATACCATTAGTCCGGTTCGGGATGCGATCGAGATAAGAGACCTCCTTGAACTCATTGATGAAGATATCCCTTCGCCCTCAAGGCCCCCTAGAATCTGCGGCCATCTTGATGACCACTTTGCCATGGTGAGAAGGGCAACCAAGAACATATCTTCGAGGGTCGCTTTGCGAAAAGATAGATCTTTGAAGAAGCTGGAGATTAAAGATCTTCACTCTCATATCCGCACTACAAGAAATTCCTTGACAACCTTGGAGCCTGAACTGAAAGTCATGGAGGATGAAAAAGCGGACTAGAAGCTCAACTAGCCGAATCAATACCAAAATTCAGTCTCACAGGCCCATATAGCTAATTTGTCAAGAACATAGAAGCGACTTCACTAAAGATAACTTCGCCATCAAAGAAGATCAAGAAATCAAAACTAAGTTATCCAAAGATCCGAGTTTCAAGATGAGGATCGAAAGTTCTAGATAATGTTAGCGAATCAGGATCAAGCCATAGAGGCAATCAATCAACTTCAAACAAGTAGACATTGAGCTTGTAATAAACTTAAGTGTGATATCCTCTCGTCCCTTGATCAATCAACTTTATGTTTACATATTTTATTCGTTTGAAAAAGCAATCGGCCATTTTCCTTTAAATTTCTCGATTAGAATGTAGCCGATTGTTTCCATTCTTCCGATAGCCAATTTAAATGTTGTGAGGGTATAGCCAACAATCTTGGCTCCAACAAATCAAGGATATAGTCGAACGACGCCGACTTAATCCATGCCTCGCCCAACCCAAGAGCGGCCCACCGAAAGGAAAACCCTACTCCATCGTTCGGCATTCCCGCCCCACGACTCCGTGGAATTCGCCACGATTCTTCGCTTGACTTATAAATAGACCCTTCCGTTAGCCTTCATCGTTATCTCCGCTTTAGCGTTCTCATATCCGCCTCCTCCACTTCCTTTGTTCGATTCATTCCGTAAGAAAACCCTAACCTCCACCAAAGCAAATGGCGAACAATGGTGATCGTGGCAAGCGACACCCGCCGCGGAGAGAGCGGAAGGAAGCAGAGCATCATCAGCACACCGCGCCAAGGGTAATGCGAATCGGCTTTTTGCCCCTTTGCGATTTGTTCATCTCTTAGTTTCGATTTTTCTTCCTCATTCATCGTGATAAGGGTCATTAGCTCGATCAATATCATCTCCTCCTCCCATGACAAAGCAGCTCAACCGAACTCCATCATCCAGCTCCTTCGGATCCTCCAACTCTTCAAGCTCCTATCATCCCAATCCTTGGGGCCCGGCGGAACCAAAGCAGATGCACACCATCCATATTCTCACGAGGAAGCGCCAAGTTTCACCAGAGAGGGACGAGGCCCGGAGGAGCTAGGCGACGTCTCTCCAAGAAATTCGGCATCAAGCAAGCCGAATGGGAGGACCAATGAAGCAACTCTACGACGTCATCACCGGTTTGATATCTTCATTTGGTTTTATCATTCGGCTTCCCCGCTTGTCGACCCATTTTTTTTTTTTTCGCCACTTTTTCTGCGGAGGAGAACGATCGCTCAAGGCGGCGGCGAACAAGGTTGCCGACAAGGTGAATGCCTGTGGGGAGACATCCGAGGCACGCTTTTGATGTTTGTGGACGGCCGTGTTGATCGAGCCATCATCCAAGGTGTGCACCTTGGTGTTTCTCTCTGGCTAGCGGCAATGACCTCCCGAACCAACGAAGACTACTCCTTCCACCCGGTCGGCTTTCACCGGAGGACGCCTTTGACGAGATCGACGACATTGATGAGCGTCCCGAGATCTCGATGATCATGCCGCCGCCTTTGCCGAGTCCACAAATCCCGATCCATCCTCAACAAAGTTATTTGAGGAGTAGTTTGTATTAGGATGGACTTCTGTGAATAAACTTGTCTTTTGGAAGAATGCTTATTTCTTTGATTCTTTTCGGTAAAATTCTGCCTGCGATTGTCAGAAAAATGCTGAAAACACCCCGGTCTTGCATAAACATTCTTGTGCTAGAGGCGATGCAAACTGCATCGGCTATTTTGTGCTAAAGGCGATATGAACAATATCGGCTATTCTCAGTTTATTATTTTTTTAGGCTAAAGGCGATCAGCTTTTCTGATCTACGTTCATGAACCAACCTCAACACTGGGGTAATATTTCTTAAGAAATCTTCCATTGATAGCTCTGGTAAACCCCTCCCCAAATAAAGTCCTCAATATGTATGCATTGCCAGGTACACATTCTACTATTCGGAAAGGACCTTCCCAATTTGGAGACCATTTGCCGAATGCTCTATCCTTTGTTCCAACTGGCAATATAGTTTTCCAAACCAAGTCTCCTTCTGCGAATTGCCTCAGCCTAACCCTTTTGTTATAATACTTGGCAACGTGTATTTTATTTTTCTCAATATTTTCCAATGCCTCGAGACGAATCAAATGTAAATCTTCCAATTCATCCATCATCAGATTCTTATAATCTTCTTCTACCAATTCTTTCTGTAACACAACTCGCCTTGAACCTGACCGCAATTCCCATGGTAATACAGCATGATGCCCATAGACCAATTCATAGGGAGACGTTTGAGTGGACCCATGACAAGCCATTCGGTAAGCCCACAATGCTTCATTAAGAACCAAGTGTCATCTCCTTGGTTTTTCATCAATCTTCTTCTGGATGATTTTAATCATAATCTTATTTGATGCTTCTGCCTGACCATTAGCTTGTGCATAATAAGGAGAAGAATTATACAACTTAATTCCCATATCTTTGGCAAAATCACAGAATTCTGAAGAAGTAAACTGAGTTCCTTGATCAGTTGTCATAGTTTGAGGAATCCCGAATCTGTGAATTATATGTTCCTTAACAAAACTGATCATATTTTCTAACGTTACCTTCTTCAAAGGGATAGCTTCAACCCACTTGGTGAAATAATCTGTGGCCAAGAGTACAAATTTGTGTCCCTTACTAGAAGGAGGATTGATCGACCAATTAAATCTATACCCCATCCTCCTGAACGGCCAAGGCTTGATTATGGGATTCATAGCGAGATCTTTCGGAACTTTTGAATATTGCCGAATTTTTGACAATTGTGACACCCTTTGTAATATTCAAAACAATCCTCCAACATAGTCGGCCAAAAATAACCAGTTCTCCTAATTATCCACTTCATCCGATAAGCTGACTGGTGTGCACCACACAATCCTTCGTGAACCTCATACATCACTTTCTTGGCCTCTTCTTGACTTAAACATTTGAGCAATACTCCATCGATGGACTTGTAATATAACTGATCATCAAGGAACACAAATTTGAGAGCTTTGTATCTGAGTTTTCGGGAAACTTTTTGAGATGGACCTTTCAGATAATTGGTAATTTCATATCTCCAATCACCATCTACTTGATCAGTATTTAAAACACCTTCTTCTATAGCAAAAACTTCCCGACTCTCTCGATATCCAGAAGCAGCTTGAGCTAACTTATTTGCTTCTTCATTGTACTCTCTAGGGATATGATGCAAGGTTACTACCAGAAAATTCTTCAAAAGTTCTCTACACTCCTCATAATATTCTCTTAACACATTGTTCTTGCATTTCATATTGACCACTCGGTTGATTAATCACCAACTCGTAATCCCCAAAGATTTCAACAAAGAACGGCCTTTACTTCTATAAGAAGTCGAAGCCCTCTAGCAACCTTCATACTCTGCCGATTATTAGTAACATGAAATTCAATAGGAACCAGATACTCAAAAGTTTTTCCTTGTGGGGAAATCAAGAGAATACCAGCACCACCACCTTTGTTACAAGATGATCCATCAAGAACAAGGCCCAAGGCACAATGCTTATCGCCTCAACAGAAAGATCCCGATGTTGGGTAATAAAATCGGCAATAATTTGACCTTTACCGCCTTTTGCCGATTCGTACCTTAAATTAAATTCGACAATGCTAAAATCCATTTGCCAATTCTTCCATTCAAAATTGGCATTGATAGCATATGTTTGATTACATCAAAACTAGAAACTACCACGCATTCTAACATTCAACAAATAGTGCCGAAATTTGGTACATGAGTAATACACACACAAGCAAAAGTTTTTCAGAGGCGAATACCTTGTTTCCGGGTCTAGCAGCTTTCGGCTAAGATAAGCTATGATTCTTTCTTTTCCTTCAAATTCTTGCATAAGGGCCGATCCTATCGTTAGGCTATCGGCCGCCACATATAACTTAAAAGGCTTGTCAAGTTGTGGAGGTACCAGCACAGGTGGTGCCTTCATATATTGCTTGATCTCATCAAAAGCTTTTTGTTGTATGTCATCCCATACAAATTTTTGATCCTTCTTGAGCTTTAATAAAGGAGAAAAGGGTAAAACTCTCTCTGATAGATTGGATATGAATCTTCTCACAAAGTTGATTTTGCCTAACAATGATTGTAATTCTGTGAGATTGGTTGGCGGCACAACTTTGTCTATTGCTTCCATGCTCTTTTTCCCAACTTCAATTCCTCCTTTATGAACTAAAAATCCCAAAAACTCACCAGCCGAAACTCCAAAGGCACATTTGTTTGGATTCATCTTCAAGCCATGCTTTCTTGTGCACTCCAGAGTTTTTCTTAAATCGGCTAAATGTCCTTCATGATTTCTAGACTTGACCACTACATCATCGATGTAGATCTCTACAATCTTGCCGATCAGCTCGTGAAAAATATAATTCATAGCTCTTTGATAAGTTGCACCGGCATTCTTTAACCCAAATGTCATGACTATCCATTCAAACAAACCAATATGACCAGGACATCCGAAGGCTGTTTTTGAAATATCTTCCATTGCCATAAAAATTTGATTATAGCCAAGATTACCATCCATAAAACTAATGACTTCATAACTCGTCACGCATCTACTAGTAAATCGGCAAGCGGCATTGGGTAACCATCCATGGAGTGGCCTTATTAAGATTTCTCAAATCTATGCAAACCCTCATTTTTCCAATTTTCTTGTATACCGGTACTATATTTGAAATCCACTCGCATACTTGCGGGGCCGAATGAAGTTTGCTTCTATTAATCTTTCAACCTCCTTCTTCACATCGGCCAATACCTCCTCTTTGTATATCTTCCGTGGAGGTTGTTTGTAAGGACGAAATCCGTGTTTAATGGGTAATCGATGCTCAACAATGGAACGATCCAATCCAGCATTTTCGTAATCCCAAGCAAAACAATCTTTAAACTCTTTCAACAGATCTATCAACTTTGATTTATATTCTGGGTCTAACTTTGCACTAATATACATCGGCCTTGGCTTAGAACCATCACCAACATCAATTTCTTCCAACTTATCACCCGACATAAAACCACGTCCCAACTTTCCTTTGTTGCCATCGATGAGATTTCCCATTAAAATTACTATGAGAGCCGATCGCTTGGATCGGTTGTTGGCCCTCAACAAAACATTTACAGGACCTTCTTTCCACACTCTTCCAGAGAAACAATCGACGCCTTCATATTCCCAGTAGGTAGATTCTGTGGCAGCCACACTTACCGAATCATCAGCATGTATAACTTCAACATCATCTCCAATCCATTGAATGAGAATTTGATGCATGGTCGAAGGAATGCGACAATTAGCATGGATCCAATCTCTGCCCAAGAGTAGACTATATGCCCCTTGCCATCAATGACAAAAAAGGTAGTAATCGAGTTTTCGACCCAATAGTCACTTTCGACATGGATAGCACCTCGGGTATCGGAAGGATTGCCAAGAAAGTCCCTAAGCACCATGTCGGTTTTCAACAATTCTTCATTAGTCATCCCAAGCTTTACAAGGTAGTATAAGGCATGATATTGATAGCAGCCCTCCATCAACAAACATCTTAGTTAAAGGCTTGCCATTGACATATCCCTTTAAATAGAGTGGTCTCAAGTGACGATTCTTGATTGGTTTGTCAAAATAGCCTCATTGTGTTAATACAAGTCGGGCCATCAAATCCTGACATTCACTTTCATCAAAATCGAGTACACCTCTTCTTGGACATCTTGGCTTTGGGAGCTATAAACTCGATGGGAGGAAGAAAGCCATGCAAGCATCACCAAAGGACCACATTCATCGAGCTTCTTCTTAGGATGCCATATTTGCTTTGTTTCTGATAACTTCCTATTTCAACTCCCTATTCCTCAACCGTTGAACTCTTCTTTTCTCGACTTTTCCTCAGCTCGGAGGACACCACTTGTCCTTTTGCCATACATATCTATAGGAATCAGCTTCTTCATCATGCACTCTATCATGAATCCAACCTTGACCTGCAAATCTCTTCCTTTGCTCGATTCTCAAAATCATCTGCTTTTTAAGCGCCGATCATCTTCGAGAACCTTCGCTCCAAGTCTTTCATAGACGGACGGCGGTTGACTCGAGATTGCCTATACTCGAGTAATGAGCACTACACTCCGGACAATTATTTCTAGCGAGTAACCTCAAGCCTTCATTCCAACAATGCCTAAAGAATGAACAACCCCAATGAGATCGCTTCCTCTGCTTACATCATGTATTCTTCTTGCTCCCTTCGTATACCTCTTCCTCATACCTCCCAGATTCTTCCATAAACCATTGCTTCTTATAGTATTGCTTCTCTTGCTCTCTCTCGCCACTTGTTTAGCAAAATACGTGATGTAACTCGGGTTTGGAAGTTTGACCTTTCTCGGTTCGGCTATTCTCGAAACCGAACTCGTTGTTCGCAGCTCTCTCATCGGTGACTTGCCGATCCGGGTCAACAAAGACCATTTTTCTTTGCTCTATCGTAAGTCAACACCTTCATCTTGCCTTTACCTTTGAGATCATTGGCGAGACCATATTCACAGAGAAAGAAATCATATTTTGTGGAAAAGGCTGATCATCAATTTTCATCTTGCCATCAAACTTCAAATGTCCCTCTTGGATAGCTTTCTGGATTCGTATTCTGAACACTCGGCAATCATTGATAGAGTGAGAATTAGTGTTATGGAAGCCACAATACTTTTTGTCTTTCACTCCCTCAGGATGTAGCATGGGATGTCCTTCTGGCAACTTGATGCGTCCTTCCTTCATCAATAATGCAAAAAGTCTATCTGCCTTAGTAACATCAAAATCATAGGTTCCCTTTTGTTGTTTCAACCAGCGTTGACTAATTTGAGTAGGCTCCTTTGCCCAATTCAACTCAGCTGCAGCTATCTCATCTTCATCAATATACTCAGTCGCTTCCTCCAGAAAACCTTGATACACCTCATTAGTGGCATTGTTCTTCTGAAAGCGATTATCTCTCCTGAATCCTTGGGCCTGATTACTCATAGCTGCTAAACGCTGTGCAAGTTGGCCAAGATCATCAAACTCCATGCCGAACAACTTCTCTTTGATATTCGGCAACATTCCTGCTATAGCTATTCTAGGTAGTTGATCATCTGGTAAATTCAGAGAATAACACATATTCTTGGTCTCCCTAAATCTGCGAAGATATTCCAATGGTGTCTCATTTGTTCTCATCCTCAGACTCATGAGATCGACCAACTTCTTCTCATTAGTACCCGTGTAGAAATATGAATGAAACTTCTGCTCTAGCTCTCCTTGCGCACTAATGGAATGAGTTGGTAAAGACGTGAACCATGTGAAAGCTGGTCCCGTAAGAGACAAAGGAAAATATCGAATCCTCCAAGCTTCATCTGAAGCAGCTTCTCCAAGCTGCATTAAGTACCGACTGACGTGCTCTATGGTACTAGTATCATCTTGACTAGAAAACTTGGTCAAATCCGTTGGAGGCTTCACCCTTGGAGGTAACGCCACTCTGTTGTACCACTCTGGGTAAGGAGATTTGTATGAATATGATTGATTTTTTGGCTTCAAGCCGAACTGATTCTGCATCATATCAGCCATCCTGTGCATCAAAACATCAATGCCTAAATCCTGATTTCCTTGTACTTGTACTCCGTAGGCAATCTCTAAACACTCCTATACCTCGGATTTGGCACAAAGATTGATAGCATTGTAATCGATAAATTCTTGATACCCATCTCCATACATATTCTTCCGCAATCTGCTTGATCTTTGGAGAAACTCTATAAGTTTGAAGGTGGCACTTCTCCGTGGTACCAAATGTTACCCGCCATAGGTGGGATGTGATTGCTTTTCAAAGGTGTGAGTCAATCCACCTATATTTGAAGTCGATGGTCCTTCTTTTCCAACAGGCTTCTCTTGATGCTTTGGAACATTGAAAAGTGTCGGTCCACTGAGTGGGCCAACATTTTCTTCAAAGTACTTATCAACCATTGGACCAAAAGTACTGATCATGATTGCCCGAAAGGTATTCAGAAAAGTTGTGTGATGGTTTGTCATGGTTTCTCCCATAGCTTTATAAACCAGGGCTGCCATCTTCTGAGCATCCTCCTCTTCAGTGTAATCAGTTTGATGTGGAAGAAGAACCCTTGGCATTGACTGCATTTGAAACACTTTATTGCTCTTGTTTTTGGAAAAAGACATCAAACACTTCATTGGTATTGCTCACATGCTTGTAGCACTAAATCCTCAGTAATTATCTCGCAATTCGCCATGCTCACATCCGAACATGATCATTGTTGATCTCGGACGCCATCTTGAACTAACAGATTGTCCCACCGTCGCAAGCAAAAGTGTGTTGACACAAAATGTGATGCATCGTGCCTCACACACGACAAGTTTGGAAAGCGTGGCTTCAATTGGGTGCCCGGGTGCTTCGTGATCCGGAAACGTGCCAGTCAGTTTGACCTGAAAAAACTAACAAGGGATAAAACAGTTAAATGCCAAACCGGAACATGTCGGGTGAGACCAGACAGTTCCATATATACGGCCCTGAAGCCACTTACAACGACATACAGCTATAGGAAGCTATCTGCCAGCAAGTTTATAAACCATTCGGCTAATCGTAAGATGAGCACACGTAAAGATCCGATTGCCGAATGCATGTGCATGGGAAGACATGTTTGAACAAGTGAAATTAATCATGAGTTAATGCATAACCAAGCTCAAAGAATCCAAATTTTGAGTTGGGGTCCATGAAGAAGGAACGTGCAAATAAACACGATTAAACTAATCTAAAACACCGCATCCGCCGCCACGACACACCTAGTTTCGTCAAAGCTTAAACGTAATTAACATGCATGAACCCACGACATGTGACAATCTAGATTAAAATAATTCAGCCATTACGAGCATGTTATCTATTTGCAAAGGTAATACGAAAGTAATGATCATTGAAGCACGAATAAAACCATAAGAGAGGGCCGAACAATATCAATCTAGATTGGGCAGAAGTGTGTTACAAATATATAAAATATTTAAAACATGCAACACAGGATAACTTAATGAATCTATTTAGATTTTGCCGTATCTAATAGAGCCGATAACTATCTTGCCTTCACTAAGCATATTGAGCAAACGCCTGCCGCACGGTATCTACTCATAAACAAAGCATAAGCAATGACTTCTTGATTGTCAAGCAAAGATCCGCCGCACGATCATTGAAAACAAACAAGACTACTTGCATCACGCCTAAATCCACCGCATGATACTAAACATGATAACAAGGTTGTCGGAACTTACGGAGGTCGACGGATCGATGACTCCTCTCGAAGGACTCGACGACGACACGACAAAAAGGACTCGAAAGTTGGCACGGGGCGGTTGTATTGATTTGGTTGTGAACGCCTATTACAATGGTCGAGGGTCAATATTTATACCCTAGACAAAACACGAGTCCTAAAAGACTACGATTTATAAAGGAACTCTTAAACAAACTTGGAAACTACGATTCCTTGCCCTAAACTCTCAGAGTCCTTTATTATTACAACTTTCATCTTTTCGATCGGCTTTGCCTGCCATCTTCTGCTTTCCCGAATGGAGTCACCACCTTCTGAAGTAACCAACCGCACAAGCATTTAGCCGACCACTCGTTTTGTTTGCCGAATGTCCTTCTTCCTGTATGTGGGTCCACCTGTCATCTTCCGAAGTCGACCAAAATCCAGTGTTAACAACTGCGCTTAGCGCTCGCATGAGAATAGTCTGAGGGCGTTTTTGCATATTGACCAGCGCGCGCGGGTCCTCCCCGCTATGGGCCGTCATCGCTCTAGGCTAGGCCGCGTCCGCGTGGGCTGCGCCGTGCACTGTGCTGCGCGCGTCGCGCGGTTTTGGGCCGAGCCAAAGCACGTTGGGCCGCACGGTAGAATTGGGTTTTTCAAATTCCAGTGGAGTATGAATGTTTATTCAATAATAGTTTGAGCTAAACTTTGAAAAATAGTAGTAAATTCTATAGATGTCTAAAAATAGTGAAACTAAGTTTGTTAGGTTCACAAAAATACCATCCACCTGTTAGTATAGTTAGATTACAGGTAGCTGTGATAATGGTAGGTTCATAAATTCAAACTAGAGAGCTTAGTATTATGTAGATTAATAATTGTAGGAATTTTTGTGATAAATTGGTGATAGCTATAGCTATGAAAATTTTACAGTAGGCTCACTAGATTATTATGTACTTGGTGTAAATTTTGTAGCCCTAGAGTAAGTTGATAAATAGAGTAGCTATTATCCTTGTGTTATCATATATAGATTAAGTCGGTATTAGGAGTAAGAATACCTTTAGTTGTTGTGGTAATGTATGTCATGCTTCATACTTGTTAGTAGTAACAGTAGGTAACTATGTACCTTAGCTGGTAGCACTAGCTAGTAGTTAGACAGAGGTACTTTTATTTTAAGAGTTGCTGTTGCTATATTACTAAGTATTGCATCATCATTTCATGCATGTAGATCATGAGTTGGTAGAGTTTGTGCCCATCGACGAATAGGAGTACGAGGAAGTCATTGAGGGGTACGAGGAGGAGATCCTCGTGCAGGAGGGAGCCCATGAGCCTTTTGGTGCTGACTTTGCTGACCCGTCGCCTGGCCAAGGCAAGCCTCGATGCATAACCCCTATTTTATGATCACTGTATATATATATAATGTGCATTTAAGTTACATGCATTCTATGGAAACTACATGCATAAAAATAATTACCTATGAGTCCTACTAGCATAGGTCGAGTAGTTCAGGCGAAGACTCTAAATCCACAAGGACAATTGACTGGTTGATCACAAGCCTAATTCCTCCAGACTAGCAATCTGGTACCCATCCGGGATTTTTATCCAAATAATTGAAAAGTAAAGCAAGCGTAAGTACATGTCGTACTCAATAAATATAACATGGGGTTCATGAGGCTCAAAAGGCTGACACTGGTTTATCCACGATAAGCTTTTAATGAGTCATGATTTTAGTAATTGAGTAGCAACAAGTTTATCATAAGCCCATAAACACATGATCAGGTAAAGATGAATAATGAATAGCATAAATAGTAATATTTAGTAAGCATCTTCATCATCCATATCATTAGTGTTCATCATCATTAACCATTTGTGATCATCTATTTCGTACATGTTCCAAGGCCGCTTGTGACCGTGAGCACGACTGATATACCAGTTTTGCACTCTACAGAGGTTGTACACTTTCACTGTGAGTCGTGATTTACCCTTTCACCCGAGGTAGCTAATCTCTTGACCCACTTCCAAGGAAGGTCGACAGGGTTTACTATGAAGCTTTTCAAAGGTTCGTCTAACAAGTTAGGGCCATTAGATTCACTCGGCAAACAGATGTAGGAACCCCCCTTCCCGATGGCACAATGACACAAGGGGACAGAGGCTGTCCTATACTCGATTCGGCAAGCCATTCTTATGCCAATAAAGGTAACCTCTAACAAGCTAGAAAAGGTCCTCATACTGAGCTAAAGGCAGAGCCATGTAGCCCTCACAGTTGTACTATAAGTCCCGGATGATCACTTACAAATAAGTCCTTAGAGAGAGGAATCTAGAGCACCATAAAATAGCCCAATGCTCTAGCTCCCTTGTTCCATGTTGCTAGAAAGCATCTTTTAGTGTTTATTGCACATTACATTAGTCAAGTTATAAGATCATAGTTATAGTTGAGCACTAGCATCATACTACCCAATGCAATAACCCAAAGGTATCAAGGTACAGGGTAACAAAGTACTAGAAAATCCTTAGTGGTAGTCAAGGTAGACACATGCAGTATGAATTAAATGATTAAAGGTGAATAGGTAACAATGATGGTCCCATGCTATACTTGCCTTAAACACCGATCCTTCGGTAAGCTTTAATCTTCAACATTCTTTTTCTTCTTCTTGATCACCACGTATATCTCACCGACTGGAAGAAATCATAAAGCACCACACAAGCATCCATACAATCATACACAAAGCAAACAATGGATCTAAATTAGAACAATACACCAATCATAGAAAAATAAGTGAAAGAATTTGAAACATGATTCTACGCATCGTTACAAACACACAGTCGCGAGAGGCACGCTAATCGGAGCTACGGTTAAAAAGATACAACTACCGAGAGATTTGCTTTATATGTGGAAAAGAAAACTATAGGCTTCATTTATTTTAACTATATAAAAGCTTATATAAATTGAATTAAGTTAAATTTAGATTCGAATTATAAAACTAAAGTAAAACAAATCATATTTTATTTATAAAATCCAGTTGCATAATTATTATTCAAATTAGAGCTTAAACCATGAAATTCTAGAAATAGTGACATAGTAACCACTATTACTAACTCATAGATTGCATCGCTATGAATCTAACGCAACTTGAATGGGCTAAAACGGAGCTAAAACGTAGGAGATATGATTTAAACAAGATTTCCTTTAATAAAATAATAGATTAAATCCAACCTCAAATTTTAAAAGTTGAAAACATACTTAACAGTAGTATGAACACGTAGACAACGTAAATACGAACCTAACACAATTTGAACGGGTCAAATCGGAGTTAAAACGGAGAAGTTATAGCTAAAACAAAATCAGTGGCAAATCGGTAAATAAGTGAAAACGTATTTTGGATCTAAACCGAAGAAACTACGCTTTCCAAAGAAGAAAACGTAATCTCAAACTACGCTTTGGACCACAGGTTCGATATTAAAATACACAGGGGCTCTTTTGCAATAAAGCCACGATAAGGGGTATCCACCGATTGAGGCTGTTGGATCAGATTTGGGCGGTCCGAATTAGATCGGGCGGTGAGATCGGCTGGCGGCGAGGTTGGTGACATGGGGGCTAGGCGCGTCAGCGAAAGGAGGCGGGGAGAAAGGAAACAACGACATCGGCCTGGTTGGGCCGGCTGGCTGCTGAGCTGGACAGGGGAGCGGAAGGGAGTGGGGCGACCTGGGCTTCGGGCCGAGCGGAGAGGAGAGGAGAAGGCCAATGGCCAGCTGGGTCGGTGGGAGGCGCAAGGCCGAGCTGGGCTGACGGGAGGAGATGGACCACGACCACGCGGGATGAGAACGATCCGCGTGCGAGGCAGGCGGTCTGGGCCAAAAGCAGGGGAAAGGGAAAGAGCGGAGGAGAGAGGGTTTTCTCTTTTTTTTCCAAATCCTTTTCTAATTTGTTTTAAAAACCAAATTCAAATGTAAACCAAATCAAATTCGAATATGTTTCCAAATATACATTTTCAACTTAACTAAAAGTGAGAAATTTTAGTAAGTTCTCAAACATAAATTTTACAACCTTTTTAATTTCTTTTATTTTCAAATTTTCTTTTTCCCTCTTTTCTTTTACTTCAAAGCTATTTCTAATTTTTTTCCAAAATCATTTTGAATGTTTTCAATTTGAATCAAATCCACACAATTCAAATAAACAAATGCACCGGCATGTATGCACAAACATGTTGCTAAACCTTATGATGAATTTTAAATTAATGAAATTTTTATTTTTCCTATGTTTTCATGAGCACAAAATTCCAAATTAAATCATTTTAGCTCTATTTCCAGAAATTCAAATTTTAGGGTGTTACATTGCAGTAAGTCTTGACCCGTTCCTCTCTTCTTTCCTACTCATTCCTTTGTCATGTACATGTATTTTATTTACTGATGTATTTGTAACTTGTGTGTCAGCTTATTATCTAGATTTTGTTAACTTTCGATCGCGTAAGCCTATCCCCAAAATTTGCCAAGAATTCTTTGTTGGAAAGGTTTGATGATCAAAGATTACTCTTCATATGATCGTGTTTCTGGTGATAAGTATGGAAAGCGTCCAGTAATTGTTTGAGGTCTTATGAGTGTTATTGTTGTTTTTGGTCATCTTCAGCTTACTAAGTCCCTCGCTGACTATAATATATGTTTTTATAGGTGAAATCTATTGAAGAAACATGTTATGCTGAATCATTGTTACCGGATGATTCTTGTGATTCTTTTAGGAAGTCTCTAGATACTAATTGCTATTTCCTTTCTCCGCAAGTAGGTGCCTTGTCCAGTAGGTTGATGAGCATTCCCTAACTTGCTTTTTTCTTACTAAATCTATGTTTAGTTGCTAATTCTTTTTGTATTGGATGTTGGGTTACATGATTGATATGGGTACTATGAATTTGACAGGATAAAGATGCTCTGTGTGATATTTTCCAAGAGCATCATGTAGCAAATGGTTTTAGGAGCCCTAACAAACTTGACATATCAATGTTCAAGGAAATGTACGAGCACCATGGTCGTGGAGTTCATGATGATCCAACGCCTGGGAACTCTGATGGCATAATCCCTTCTACAGCTAATGTTAATGAGGAAGATTCTCAACCAATGTTTGATGATCATGCAACCCCAATGCGTGATGAAGATTAAGAACCAATGGGTCAAGGAGCTAGAATTCCAATGCCTGTTGGTTCAACTACTAATATTGTGGAAGATGTGGCTCCCACAAAGCCTGCTGCTACTACAGTCAATGAGCAGGTTGTGGATCCCATAATCCCTGGTCCTACTAACATTGTTGATGACGAAGTTTCTGTGACTGAGAGAGTTGATTCACATGGTACATATAATGGTTTTGCTAGTGAGAATTGTGCGGTTTCACAGGCAACTGAAGTTATTCCTTCCAATAACTCATCAGTTGAAGGTAGGTGAAGTGTTCTGTAACATTGTTTCAGCACAACATTGAGTTTTCTATGTTTTGGTTGATCATACTCTTATGATTGTTTTTATGGTGCAGATTCAGGCACAAGGAAGAGGAAGAGGAGAAACATTGCATCACAATCTCTCAGCACCGATGGTGTAGCTTCTAGGACTCGACGTGGTCTGTCTCAACGTCTTGGCAAATCTCCTTTGAGCTGCAGAAAGGATGATGATGCTCAGGTATATTGTGATTTGTGTTTGCCCATTCCAAGTATTTTTCCTTGTCCTTCCATAGGAAAAAATTATGTATTGTGATTTGTGCTAAGACAGATGTTGAGCTTTGTTAATTGTGATTTGTGCCATCACACATATCTTATTTATCCTTGTCCTTCCATAGAAAAGAATTGTCTCTTGTGATTTGTGATAATAAATCTTGAACTTTTTTACTTGTTTTTTGTGCCAATACACTCCTCTGATTTTTCCTTGTGTATTCAAATTTTTGTTATGATGATTTTGTTTCTTTGTATTTAATATTGATTATAGTTGTAATTGATTTCCCTGAATAATGCATTTTGTGAAATTTAGGCAACTGGAGGTATGTTGGTATGATTCAGTGTAGTTATTAGTATACTTCACTCTTGATTTTTTTCACTATTGTGCTATAATTGTTCACCATAGTGGTACTGTTATAATTGATTTTTCATTAAAATGAAAATTTTGTGGATCTCTATAGCAGAATTTCCAAATTGCTAGGAATCTTGCTGTCCTTGCAACATTTGTGTTGTGTTTGACATGAATCCAATTTTATATTACTGTCATAGGGTGTCGAAATACTTGATGTTTCTGTCATCATTGCACGTGCTCTAGAGTATCAGCCACCCGTTACTGCCTCTGCTCCACCAATGGTATGATATGCCTCTATTTTTTGTAATGCTTAACTTGTTTGATGACTGTTTTTATTTGAGCTAAAGTGTTTTTATCCTGCTATTGAAATAACTAGTGGAGTTGCTGGACTTATTCCATTTGTATGTCATTCTTCAGGCAGGGGAAACAACTAGTGCAGTTGCTGGACCCTCAATGGATAAGATTGACAACATCTCAGGTTTGTCCTGGTCTTTAAAAATATGTGTATGAAATCTTTGATACAAACGAAACATATGTTTGAGCATGATTTTTGTGTAGGAGAAGAGCCCAGCAGAATAAATCCTAGTGGTTCTGCTAATCAGAGTGAGAATTATGTAGAACAAGCATATGAGACTGTATCTACATCATTAAAGGGAATTGTAAGGTATACATCTCTTCGCTGTTTCCCCTTTTTGATCTACAACACTTCCTTTCTCTGTTAGCGCACCTGTGGTGGATGTATATCTTGGCTTTTTTCCCTTGGTTACTGGCACCAGTGTTTGCATTTGGATCTGGCAGCCTTTTTTAGTGTTATTTGTTAACCATTTTTCTTTTTTGTTTTCAATCCATAGACAATGCAAAATCAGATGCAGTGAAGAATGTTGAAACTTCTTCTGGTCGTGATTTGCATGTCTCAGAGTCAAAAGATAATCCCTGCCATTCCAAAGAGAATCAATTGGCTAAAAATGCACCTCCTGCTTTGGATTGTACTGGTTAGTATCTGTTTATAGATTGCATATTTGTTAGCAATGAATTGCACGTTTGAGTTAATGCAATTTTGGTATCTGATATGTGCAATATCCATTCTTGTCACCTATAAGCTTAAATCTTCTTTACCATTTTTGCTGTTTGATTAAGCAAGCATAGCACCTGTTGAGAAACCTTATACTAAAAAGACTCCCTACTTCAATAGTCCTAGTGTACCTTCTTTTAGATTGTTAGATGATGAGGATGATTTAGGTAATTATGTTGAAGATCCTAAACTGAGGCGTCCTGTTGGTACAGTATCGGGTACAGCTTGTCCTAATGAGCGAGCAAACTATGCGATTCCACTTGTTGTATCCACTGATATGCATCAAGAATCTAATCCTATGGTACATGTTTTCCCCATTTTGTCTTCTTTCCATGGCAAATCATCGTACTGCATGCATATACATTTTTTTTGTTGCTGCATGTGAACACAACTTCTACTTCAAATTAGAATTGTGATGCTAATATATGCGATGGAGGTGTCCCTATAAATGTATGTTTTGACCTTACTTATCGTTGTGTTTGCCTTGTTCTTTCTATTATAACCTGATTCACTTACAATTTTTCATAGGTTCAATCTGGAACCAACATTAAGCACACATTCTGGGAAGGATCAAATGGAGATGGCTGGGTCTTTGTTAACCCGGTGAGGTCTGATCCATCATGTGGAGGTAGTAATGTCAGGAATCAAGAAATTGATGAGTCTGAAAAAAGTGGAGAGGGAAAAAGACAAGACAATGTTGAAACAATAAGCTTCTTTATTATATTACGTTAATTTTTGTTTTGTTCAATATCTTATGATCTCTTTTCTGTCACTAACATGGTAATTTTTTATGATTAGAACGTTCTCCATATGGTGTCTTTACCTTTTACTGAATATTCTAACATGGCCGAAGCTTCAACTGCTGCTTAAGATCCAACTGTTGCTGAAGTTTCAACTGCTGATGTTCCTTTAGCTATAATCACTCCTTCTAGAGAAAAACTTGATATTGTAACTTGGACCTCATAATCTTATCATTTTTGAACTAATTGTCTTGTGTTATATATATTCAGAACAAAGGCAATTGAAGCATTTTGTTTTATCCCCTTCTTTGTATCTCTATTTGATTGTTTTTCATGTGATTATTGGTGAGGTAGTTGCAGAATACGATGAAATATTATGAGCCTTGTTATTTTTTTTTAATTTTCAAACAATTTTACGTGTCTTTTTGTCCTACTTTTTTGCATGAACCTGTTGCAACACCTCTTCCATTGCAACCAAATGTTCCAGTGGTTGGTGGGAGTTACTTGTATCTAAAAAGTAATGGAACCTATGGTTTGTCAAGAAGCTCTGAGTCTTTGTCAAATGAAGATAAATGGTTTTCTTCTTGTCCAAAGTTAGTTGTGCATCATCCATGAGGTTTGTGTTGCTAAGCAAGTACAAGTTGAGTCCTTATATGGTTCCTCATTCGAAGATACAAGTGTCGAGAAAGTAATGCAATATGACCACTCTAGTTTTGTTCTTCGCTGTTAAATGTCTAAGGCTGGAGTAGGAAGTAATGCAATTGATATCACTGAACACGAAAAAAGTTTTTGTATGAGTTAATAGTCATTCATGCATCTGGTGGTCGTGGTTAACTTTATATAATAGTCACCAACATGTGTATCATCCCCCTTTTTACTTGTGATTTGTGCTAGCACACTATTTGAACACACATATGTTTTTTATGCTGTCTCTGCTATTTTTCTGTAATTTAGTAAGCTGCAGGTTTAGTAAAATCTGTTGTTGATCAAAACCAGACAAATAAAACATTCGGTTACACAATTGCAATCATCAGAAATGTAATTTGTAGCTACTGGGCACTACAATTTTAGTTCTCAGCATATGCAATTGTAATTCTAGGCATAATTTAATTTAAGATTGTAACATCCTCTTCATTAAACAAATTACATAAATTAATTGGACATTGAATTTGATTGCATCCCTCCTTCTGATTGATAAATTTCGCTTTCCATCTATTGATCATCTTTGATTATCATGTCCTCAGCGTTCTGTTGCCTGGTGATCAATGCTACCATTTGATGTTTTCTTCCTCTTCTTTCTTTTTGGCTTTATCGAGGAGCCTACAAAACATTATTAGTTCACATAAATAAGAATTTTTGCATTTGGATTCAAATTCTATTTGTATGTACTGAAATTCTATTTGTATCTCCTGAAATTTTTTACCTGCACTGTCTGTGTCATTTGTTTTCTTTTTTTTCTTCTTTTCTACTTCCACCATCTTCTTCTTTATTTCTTCTATATGTGTCTTCATTCTGACAGGTTTAGGTGGCCTTTCCTTTCTCTGAATTCTTTCTGGATCATCTATTTCAGTCTGTGAATCTCCAGTTTTTGCTGCTATAGTTTCTCCTTCTTCATTTCCTCGTTTGTCATTTTGTGCTTCACCTGTTTGCTGAGCAGATAACATTCTATCTAAATTGATTTTCATCTTGTCGAATTCTGCCATAAGGTATTCCATGGCTTCCTCATTTTTGATCCTTTTGAATTCAGTATTGTTGACTTCCTGGATAATATGTTGAATCTTAACAATGGGCTTGTTGCAACTGTTTCTTCTTCTTGTCTTTCAACATGTACCTTCATATTCTTTTTTCTCCACCTGTCTAAGAAGTATTTGTCTAGAATTGTGATGATTTCCTTTTCAATGACTATTTTCAGGATATGAGAGCAGAGTATCCCATCTTTACAGAATTTTGCACATATGCAGGTAAATTCTTCTTCGCCTTTTGTTAGGTCAGTGTTTACTGTATATCTCCTGAACCTATGAACCTCCTAAATCTGGTTACTTTTTTGCCACACCTCAAATGTTTTCCCATCTTCGGTTTCTCTGTAGTTCAACATTGATGTTACATTCAGTTATAGCTGGAACTTTTTGAATATGTTTCTGTTGTATAGCTGTTGTGCCTGCTGCTCTATTCTGTAGCCAAATATAAATTCCTTTGGCCTTTTCTGCTTGCTATAACTGTCCTCCAGCCTTTCTGCTTGATTTATGGTATCAACAATCCGATTGTACTCTTTTAGAAAGCTAATGATACTATAGGTTGGCCCTACATTGTCTTTGAACCTAGCATTTGTTGCCTCGCTCCTGGATGTGGTTTGTATGAAAGGGAAGAAGTCATTTTTGTAGTAGACTGGGATAAACCTTTTCCTCATTTCTCACATTTTAGAAAACTAGTTATTCCCTTGAAGGTTTCTTTCCTCAATCATTCTCTTCCAAAGTTGTTCAAATTCTTCCACTGTTAGACAATTGTTCACTGTATCTTCGAAGTCTTCATATAGTCCTTCGTTTGATGCAAACACCTTGACATTCTTATTGTAGCATTTGGTCTTTATGTGGAACAAGCAATTTATGTGCTTTGTGTTTATGAAGACTTGCTCTATTGCTGATTTTATCGCCATGTCTTGGTCTATGATGATCGTTTGAGGGTGTTTTCCTCCCATTGCTTCAAGGAAAGTTTGAAATACCTACTTAAAAGTGTCCACTGTCTCATCATGCAGGAAAGCACATCCGAAAAGGCAACTTTACCCATGTCCTGTGATTCCAACAAATGGTGCAAAGGGTAAGTTGTATCGGTTGGTCATATATGTCGTGTCAAAACTTACACATTCTCCATAATCTGCATAATATTTCGTAGAAGAACAGTCTGTCGAGAACAAGTTTCTCACTCTCTTGTCCTCATCTAAATCAAACTTGTAAAAGAAAGACAGATCCTCAGTTTGTTTGTTTCTGAAATAATCCAGTACTTGTGCCATATCTGGTCCTTTAACTTCTCTGTTCAATTTTGTCCTATAGTTGCTGATATCTTTCTTTTTCATCGATAGAGCTGTAAGCCCCCCTCTCAGATATGATAGAATAGAAACCATCTTCCTAGTCGGGATATTGTTATCATTCAGAGTCTTGATAAGTCCTTTTTCCATTTCTATCATATACATGTGACTAGAAATAGATGATCCCTGTCTCCAGGGCATAGCTTGTGATTATGCTCCAAATCAAGAGTTTTAATCTTCCATATAGCTCCTTCTTTCACCATCATAATACAAGGACAATCTGACTTCTGCTGTTTTCCTTATCCTTACCGGTTTCTTTCCAACATCCTTGTCTACTTTAGCTTCTTCTTGCTCTAAAGACTTTTGTTCCTTTTCTTTTCCTTGATGATTGCATCTCATTGTCACTTTGACTACCTCATTATTTCTCTTCTTACTTTGAGTTCTTGTCGTATGTGTTATGGCAACTTGAAATCTGGCTAGGAACACATAGAAGTTGAAGAAATGGTGAGCATCATGCCTAATCTTAAATTCCATCGATAGTTGTGGGTGTACTTGCTATTGATTGGTGCATTGTTGCCATCAGATGCTGCAACCTACTCATTTTTTATGAATTGTTCAATCTCTTCCTCCGTCGGTTCCTAGCTACCATTTACATGCTCATTATCATCTGTTATAGCTGATGTAATATCTGAACTTGTTGGTTCTGTTGCTATGATCCTCAAGTCATTTTCTCCCATTGTTGGTTGATCATCTTGATTTTTATGTTGCACTTGTAAATATATTAGCAGCAGTCTTAGTTTCTGAGTAATGTCATTTATAATACAAATAATTTTTTTCAGTGTGGATTGAAATAGTTGAAGAGATCATTTTTTATGTACCTCATCAATGTCCATGTTATTGAATACATCAGTTTGCTAATGGTATTATTAAATTTCAGATCTATCATCATTAGCTATGCTTGTCGTTGCTCCATCATCATCAGCGACGATTGCCATTTCTCCATCCTGTTTTTGCAAAGATAAATTTTACTTTGATGCCAGTACATATTTGTATTGCTTATAAATGTAATCAAATTGGCTCAGCTGTTTGTATCTACCTCATATGACAACCTTGACTCTGATATTGACCAATCAGTTTGTGGTCCAAAGATTCCATCCAGATCTTCAAGGCTCATATTCTGTTTTATTTGTTTGATAATGAGAATGGTTACCATTTATAATATAACATAACTAGTTTGACAAGCATATATAATATAGTTTTACCTCATTCCTATCATTTCCAAGTATCATCTTTGTTAATGATCCTTGCATCTCTTCATGTTGCTGCACAGTTTATAATGAAGCATTGAAATTATAGTCCTGTTATGCTGAATTTACATTGCACATATTTATGTAATTTGCATATGTCTGAATCATAATTTTTGTATACTGGTATTTATAAATTTTACCTGCGTATTCCTGTCAGTCTGATTATCCTCCTGAGAGTTCATCATCTGTTCCAACATAAGTTCAGTGTAGCCTCCCAGCATTGAAATATATTTTAGTCCAAAAACAACATTTTTATCTTGGCTTTCCTGGGAGTAAGCAATGATTTTACTCATCTTTTTTTATCTGTAGAAATGGTCAGTGGAACAATTTGTGCCTCCAAATACTTGATATGGAGCTGACTGCACTGCCTTCATTGCTTCTGTACCATGTGAGTTCATTGATGTTGGATAATCATCAACTCTGCTTGTTGTCATATACATACTATTCTACTTCATAAAAAAGCACCTTAGTATTTATTTTGCTTTTTATCAGATCTTCTTAATTTTTCATTGCAACTATGAAATGTGTTTTTTACCTCAAGTAATTGATCAAACTGGACTGGTGCTTATATCAAATGCATTAGGGAACCAAATGAATGCTGCAGCAAAATGTAGAATTCAGTAGTTGACATATTTTCATTGTTTATGACTGCATTTTAAATTAGGAGTTATTTTACCTCATACATGTCCTTGGTGTTGACATCATTGTTGCTGTATCTTTGCACTTTCTCAGAATTCTAAAACTGATATTGTGGCTCTGACATTTGCTCCTGTCTTGTACCTCTTTCTTTGTTCTTGTTCTATTAAAACATCTAAAATTGTGTAAGATGTAATCTGTTGCTCATACAATCACCTATAAATAGTTAGAATCTGGGCTGTTGTAATCAGGGTTGTTAAAACATCGACTAGGGCTATTGTAAGTAGTTAGAATCAGCTATAAATAGAAAGCATAGTTTGCCACATTCAGAGTTCATAGCTCCTTCTTGCAGCTCATTGTAGTGTGTTTGGGCTGTTCTCACCCCCTTGGTTGCAACATTCAAAAATGCTTGTTTAATCAGTATAATTGCATTAGCAATAAATACCAGTTGCACTATTTGAAATGTGCAATTTCTTTTCCGATATTCTGTATTTTTGTTTTCCGAGTTCCTGAATTTGGTTGTAGCAAATACTAGCAGTCTTGGATTACATCTTCATGAGGAAGTCGGTGTGCTTAACTTGGCTGTTGAGGTTAGTGGTTCCCCTTCAATCTGTTGGTTGCTTGCCTCTTTCCTCTCCTCTGCTTGCCCCCACGTAGAGGAGATCTTCATCTTTGATCTGCTGGTTGTTTCCTCCTTTTCCCTGCTCTGCGTGGGGCATCTAATCTAATCTACACGCAGAGCGGTGCTCTGCTTACCCCCACGCAGAGATCTGATATCCACGCAGGGCAGAGGCTTCCCCCTGTTTGATCTGCTTGTTTTTCAAGTATATCAATTGTTGTTTTAGGGCTTATATGCTAGCACATCTTTAGTGGGCCTATCTGTCTTCTTAGTTATTGGGCTCTGGGCTGACTTACTCTTTACTTGGACAGAAGAAAACCACAAAAAACTTAGACAAAAGACAACAGCAAAAGACAAAAACAACAGTCATGGGTCTTGTTTGCCTGATGGTATTTGTGTGTTACATTCTCCTAAAACACATGTTTTTTCCGTGTTTCAATTCGTGTGTTTCTTAGACATCCAACAACCATGTGCTAGCTAGTCCAAAAGCACATGTTTTTTCCTGTGTTGGAATCTGTGTGTTTTACATGCAGCCAACAACTACGTGTTGGCTTGTGCTAAAACACACGTTTGTAGAGTAGACAGACTCTTTTTTTATGGGTCGGTCAAATTTTAGACTGAAATCATATAACAGCAGACAAAGTTCCACGACAGGCTAAAACTTTGGCTTGACTTTTAGTGACGGAGTTTGAAATGAACTAAGAACGGGTTAAACAATATAAAAAGTTGAAACATTTGCTAGATGAAACTAATAGGTATAATAGAAGTATATCCTTGTTCTAAATTATATGTTGTGTTGGTTTTTCTAGGTATAGCTTTTTCTGTGTTTTTTTTTAAATATACTAGAAGCATACCCCGCGCGTTATTGTAGGAACTACTGATTTCGGATGAAATTAAACTATTCATACAATTCTTAGGAAATGATTAACTATTATAAACTAATGTTACAGGATAGCGTGGTACGCTGATGTGGATAATTAAATATATGTTGTTAGTGGTTGATGTGTCTCGTTGATGTGGATATCATAATTGCTTGTGCTAGTGAACTTTAATTGCAAGTGATAGTGGACTGCTGGAGTGGACACCTTGCATGTCAAAATAATATTCTAGTGGGGTTTAGAATTATAAGAAATATAGATATAGATATAGATATAGATTTCTAGATACATAAGAAAGGTTGAATATCTAGAAAAGGCAAAAGGAATTATAAATTAAAACGAGGCATTAATAAAAACACAAATAATGATATCAATTTAAATTGCTCAAACATATAGAACATCAAGGATAGAAAAATGCTAAATAAAGAGCATTCGATAATCAAAAGATAGCCTCGGGAGGAGCGTGGCAAGGTGTAAATTAAAAGGTGTCGACACCGGTAGTTAGGCGTGGTTGTAGAGAGGAGGGGCGGCGAGCCGGCAAGGGCTAAGGGGTGCCTCTAGTTGAGGAAAAGGGGTTGCGTGTTGGACAATTAAAGGGGGATTAAAAAAGTAGGCCACACCTAGGGCCGTAGCATCGCCGGCCGCGACCATGTATCCACCCTTGTTGGCTTTTATTTACATAGAAGTAGAATCAAACCTACCAATGTATCTTTTGACCTTCCTAGCTTATAGTTTTTAGGAAAGTATGAATCCTACCTAGAGATTTACCAAAAAGATGGTAGGAATCAGGACCACTAGGTTTACTATGGGCTTGTTTAGAACTGCTCCACACCATCAAAACCATCACTAATCTACCAATTCTATCAGAGGAGCTCCACAAAAAACTTGAAGTTTCTAAAGTACCCATTTAAATAGGTGCTCCACAAAACACCTAAATTTAGCCCTCAAGTCTACCTTTTTTGGAGCAAAATGTGTGTTTGGCTATCAAAGTTAGGAGCAAGACTAAAAAAGATGGATGTGGAGCCAAGTTTGTGAAGTTATTCCTGTTTGGCTATCGAAGTTGAAAAAGGTGGAGCAGAGTAGTTGAACAGTTGCAAACATGCCCTACATAAAACATGAGGTTTAATTTGTTTAGTTCTCCTCGGTATGAAATATTGACGCACTTTCGCAATGCAAAGATGACCAAACACAACTGGTGCATGTGCTCCACATCTAGCAGGGATAGGAACGCGATCTTTTTATGAGTTTTTCTCTGGTTTTGCTTGCGCTATCACTAACTGGTTTTACACCTTTAAAATGGAAGCGTTGATCAACCACAGGTCATGCATGACTCCCCTAGCATTTTAGCTTAAGCACTAGCTCTAGTTGCTTGTATGTCGCGGCTCAAGTTCAAATGTGAAATGTTGATATGCCCATTATCCAGTGCCATTCTTTCTCCCTTTCTTTTTTTCTTCCTTAATCGCTTCCACTTGAGACGTTGCTTTCTAGAGTTCCAGTTATGTCGCTTCAATCTCTGAAAGCGACGTTTCTGAATCTCTAGTGCTTGTGAAGCCAAGTCCTGTTGCAACAAATAAAGCCAAGTTGGTTGCATCCGAGAAAGCCTTGTTGATGTCCACTGTGATGCCATGGGGACCAATAGAGCTCTCACAAAAAGGTCTCACTAGCAGTAATGGTTTAACCCAAACTAGGCCCAATAGAATCTTACTACCTTCATGAAAGCTTCAGAGGTGGCCAAAGCCACATCACATCACCTTGATATACATGCTGAAGAAAAAAATGGCTAGGCAAGTTGGAAGTCAGAGTCTTATAGACCACATCAAACCCAACAATACTACTGTCGCAGAGGGGGTGCTACAAGCAGGAGGCCCAACAAGTACATCTCATATGATAGAAAGAACACAGAACAAAGTCATACGCACAGGAATGGTTGTCAGAGTCTACTCTAATCTACCACCTCTCTTCCAGAAGCTCAACCGCGACCTGAAACATAAGAAAAAGAATGAGTATTAGTACTCACCATCAAAGCACAGGACAACCAACATCTGGTTAAGTTAAGCAATAAGCAACAATTCACCAAGCCTTCAATAATAAGCTTGGACTAAATTAAAAACCATGTAAATTACATTGTTTGGGCTTTCAGTACCCCTAAGAACAAGCATCCGCAACCTAGGATCATCGAATTGTCAACTATGGAACTTATTGCGAAGCTAATGAACAAAGATCCTGTTGCTAGTTATGAAGAATGCTTAACCCATGATTCATTCAAACAGAAGTAGGAAGAAACGCTCATTCATTCCAAATACATATTGGACAGTAATATGTACAACTGGTAGAGGAACCAACATAAAAAATGGTAGCAAATCCTAGCTACATTATTCAGTGATTCCCAGACGACTCACATAAAAGATCTATCTCACATCTACAAGTGTTCCAGCATCGCAGGGGACCATAGAGTTTTCAATTTAAGAACCATATGATAGGATTTATAGGATCATCTAGGCGTAGATCAATGGATAAAACTTGACTTAGACAATACCTTATCGATGTACCTCGCCAAGCGCAGTCGCAGCCATGGCGACGCAGTGACGTGGCCTCGAGAGTCGGAGTAGAGGTAGCTGTGCAGTGGAGACGCGATCCAGTGGCGGCGGCGAAGGTGGTGGCGCTTCCCGTCGCTCACAGCGCGCCCTCTCGATCGTACTAGGGTTAGGACATCGGTGGGGCGCTGGCGGCTACGGTGAACCTCGTACCTTGCGTTCCGGACCCCACCTTCCTCTTTATAGCACTGCGCAACGGGGGCTCATCAGCCAGGAGAACGGCTGAGCGCCCTCAATCAGGGCGCAGATCAAGGACCCAATTGGGTGTTGGGCCAACTGGTGGAGATCAATCTAACATTCTCCCCCTTGATCTCACCTTATGACTTAAACTTAACTTACTTTATCTTTTTCACATTCCATCGCAGATCAATGCATAAAGCATGCCTCATCGTCACGGTCAGTTGCCATTAGATTAAATAGCTACAATGCACCTCTCTGTTTTGAAATAGATTCTCAACTAGGCCCTTAGTATCCAGAAATTATAGGCTTTCCTGTAAACCCATGTCGACTGTGTGTTATCTGAATGCACTGGGTGGTTAGCCTTTGGTAAGCGGATCCACAAGTACTTACTTGGTACTTATATGCTCAATGCTTTCAAAATGATTCTGGATTTTCTCCTTTACAACATATAACTTAATGTCAATGTATTTGGCAGCACACTTGACCTGTTGTCTTAGGAGTTAACTACTTTAAATGGTTATTGCTGTTGACTACCATTGTTAAATCCAGGTACATATTCCCTTAACCACTTTTGCCTGTTTCTGAGGCCTCGTGACAAGCTATACTATGGTATGCATCATTGATGACACCACAACTGTTTCATTAGAACTTTTCCATAATAATACTCCAACTGCGAGTGTTAGCAACTGCTGTGGATTTCACTACACATCTCGCCAAAACTTAACATTTGTACCCATAACTATTTGAGAGTACTTGTTCTTTCTTACTCAACATGGGGCCAATGATACTTTACAAAAATTGCAAGACATTCTTAACTCCATTCCAGTGATCTATATCTGGACTGGACTTATGCCAAAATATCCCGGATACGTAAGCTACGTTAGGGTAAGTTCTTACTTGTACATTCATTAAGCTTCCAACAACTGAAGCATATGGAACCATGTTCATTTGATCGATCTCATATCGGTTCCTGGAACACTAAAAGTTCCCAAATCTATTACCCTTGACTATAGGAGCAGGCGTAGGTTTACTCGTATGCATACTTTATTTCTTTAAAATCTTTTCTAAGTATGCCTTTGCGATAGTCCTAATACCCCTTTTCATCTATCTCGATGAATTTCAATTCCTAGAACCAATGAGGCTTCACCAAGATCATTCACATTGAAACTTGAGGACAAAAGACTTCTTCTCCAATGGCAGATTAACATTACTACTAGTGAGTAGGATGTTATCTATACACATGATGTGGAAAAAGAATTTTTCATTCTAGAACTTCGTATAAACGCTATTGTCCTTCTCATTTTCTTTAAACCCAAACTTTCTTATCGTTTCATCAACTTCAAATGTTACTGTCTAGAGACTTGTTTTAACCCATAAATGGATTTCTACAGGCGGCATCCTATACGTTCTTTTTCTTCCACGACAAAATATTTGGGTTGTGCCATGTAAACATTTTCATACAAATCCTCGTTGAGGAATGCCATCTTTACATCCATCTGATGTAACTCTAAATCGTAATGTGTCAATAACAACATTATGATTCTAAAAGAATCCTTGCATGAGACTGGAGAGAAAACTCTCATCGTAATCTATTCATTCTCTTTGCATAAAGCCTTTTGCTACAAGTCATGCTTTATATCTTTTCACATTCCCTTTGGAGTCATATTTTGTCTTTTAGACCCTTTCATAGACTACTGTTTTAGCTCTATTAGAAATTTCTTCTAAGTCCCAAACATCATTGGTATTCATCGAATTTATTTCAACTTTCATAGCTTCTTGCCATTCAAAAAAGTAAACGCTTCTCATGGCTTCTTCAAATGAGGTGAGATCACCCTCCATTTGAATTTCTTCACTAACATAGACTTCATAATCATCAGAAAACTAGTTTACTAATTTTTTGAGACCTTCTGGGGCCTCAGCTATTGGCACTTTCATGTGGGGCTGTTGTTGCTCTTCATTGCCAAGAGACAATTGATTCTATAGGCTCTTGTATCACAAGATTTTTGTTTACATTATTCATCTTCTTCGAAGAGCCAACAACAGGTGTTGTATAAGTCATACAACATCAACAAGTATTGAGAAATTCATTGTTTTGAATCACAGAAGTGGGCACGCAGTCCCGGTTCTCTTCAAGTCATAGGTCTCTACATACCGCGCTCCCCCATATCATCCCATCTTTTATAAAGATAGTGTATCTTTCATTTTCTTATTTGGGTTCAATCTGTTAAAATCTTATAAGATGCTTTAAGCACCGCTTTAATATCTTTGATGCTGACTACGCTATCTTCCTCTCAGAACTTTAAAAATCTAGAAATTTAGCTGTTTCTCTGCTTAGGGGTATCATTGTTATGACCGATGATCACATTCATCAAAATATTTATCTCACTCTTAATGAAGAGTAGTTTCTTAATTGATCTTAATTTTTACTCTTAATTCATCTCACAATTCTCTCCCTCGAAATATGGCATGAACTATACTGCCATAATTTTGAGAACTATTCAGAAAACTGTGAACGAGGAGACACTTCTGACTTACTTCATTCACATGATTATGTCATGCAAATAAAGTTATTTCTTGATCCGTATAGGAGTACACTTTTCTCATTCCACTTCAAGAACTCGACGAGGTCTTTTATTAACTGTACTTTTCCAAGTCACGCTTGCATCTTTTTCTTGTCCTTTAATTAGTATTGACCATGACGGTGCATTTCTATTATGCCATGGTCAATACTAGGATAGCATAAGAGTTATCCAAACTTCTCTCGCTATGCAGGATACAAAAACATATGAGTCATCATAAAACTTCTCCCACCATGCAGGATTGACTAGCATAAGTACTATGCCAAACTTTTCCCCATGCGCGACAGCGGTGGTGACGGCGGCGAGAAAACTTCTCCCCATGCGGGATAAGTACTATGCCAAACTTCTCCCCATCCGGGATAAATCTATATAAAAATTATTGTAATGAAAAATTTAGTTATGATGACTAAAACATTCACTTATACGTTATTTTTCAGTTAAATCTTCCTGTTTATTCCAATTTAATCAAAAAATTTGTAAACTAATAAAAAACTATCCTAAACTGGCTTGACTCAAGCTTTTCATTCACATACCCAGGCATTATAACCCGTTGACATGCAGCCGAGTGATCTCATCAGTTAAAAAATAAAACTTACAAGATGCTTCTGCATCAATTCTACACCACTGTTGGGCAGAAAATAGAATTAATGCATAAAACTCATAAATTTACCTAAAAGACATATAACTACTCTTTAAAATTAAAATCTCCCGTTGGTTCAAATTTAATTAGAAGATAATCAACATCATTGCAGCGAAACACGATAATAAAATACATTCTATTAGTTCAGGAGCATTTCTTAGACTTTATCTACTCTCTAAAAAATTGACCATGTTGGTGTAAAATTTATCAGAGATTTAAACTTCAACCTTAAACTCATTATAATATTGTTATCATCAACGTTGGTCAAAAAATAATAATACCATAATTCAACATAAACAAATCGAACTACTCCACTAATTTAAATTTTCCCATTTGTTCTAATTTAATTAGAGGATAAATATAATCATAATTTACTAAAAGTAACTGCTCTTCAAATTAAATTCTCTCGTTGGTTCGAATTTAATTAGAAGATAATCGGCATTAAACTTTGCAAATGAAAACATAAAAAAATAATTTATGTACTTTTCGTAAATATTTTATCAGACTCATCTACTCTCCAAAAAATTATTCCGTTGGTTCAAATTTTTGAGAGATTTAACATCAAAACTTAACAAAATTCATCAAAATGTGCTTTTGAAAAAGGATAACTTAAATCAATCACATCGTTTAATTGGCCTAGCCTAGGGAAAACAGTCATGCCCATCTCTATTATGGCGTCGCATGCGAGGCCCAAAGAAGATGAAACACGGCCCATCCGCATTGCTTCACCTCTAACGCTACTTCACTCCCCGTGCTCAGTAGTAATTGGGCCTGGAGCGGGAATCTCCTTCCCCGCTTAGGCCAAAAGTGGCCCGCAAACTGAGCCAATCCATCTTGATCCGACGAACGCTCGGCGATGTCGCAGGTACAAAACGGATTCCCAGCCACCTCTCCCTGTAAACCCTAGGTAATTTCATTTCTTCCCCCACCTTCTCTCTCTTCGCCGCACACGAAAAGGAAAGAGCACGTGAGCGGTGTGCCACGGTTCCCTCGCCGACGCTGGCTGGGCCTGGCTGAAAAGCGCCATTGCCGAGCGGTCTAGGCGATGGTGCCCTAGTCCCCGGCCACACTGGTGGTGGGGCTCGCCTAAAACCCCTAGCTCCTCCCCTTTCTCCTTTGTCAACCCTCAGTAGCAGACGCCGGAAAAAGTAGTGCGCACCGCCACGGTCCCTCATTGAGCCTTGGCGCTCCCCTAGCGGGTGAGCGCGCCACTGCCGAGCGGTCTCAGGATGGTGCCTCGACCGAACTCAGCTGTCTGGTGACAAGCGTGGCTCGGCTATCTCCCACGTGTCGGGCGAGGCGATGGCGGGCTTCTTCCCGCACAACGGGCGGCGAGAAAATCGGTAGGTCCCTCCCTCCCGGCCCATTCTTCTAGGGTTAGGGTTAGGGGTTGGAGTTCGATCCTATTTGAATCACCTCCTTCTCAATTTCTCGTTCTGATCTACCCCAAAGGCTAGATCTACGCCTAGTAAGGCTCTGATACCATTGATAGAATTTTTAGGATCATCTAGACGTAGATCAATGGGTAAACTTGACTTAGATAATACCTTGTCGATGTACTGCCAAAGCTGCAGCCGCATGCCATGGCGACACGCAGTTGACGTGGCCTCGAGTGTTGGAGTAGAGGTAGCTGTGAAGTGGAGACGCGATCCTGTGGCGGCGGTGAAGGCGGTGGCGCTTCCGTCGCTCCACAACAGGTTTGGCATATGCGACTACGGTGAACCTCGTACCTTGCACCTCACCCTCATCTTTCTCTTTATAGCGCTTCGCCGACGGGGCCCATCATCCGGAGAAAGATCACTAAGGTGCCCCGATCGTGACGCCGGATCAAGGGCCTAATTGGTCGTTAAATAACCGGTGGAGATCAATCTAACAATCAGACTTTTCAATTTAAGTGTAAATGGTAATGGATGTTGCCATATCAAACCGGATGTTGCCAAAAGCGGCAAGGATGTCTGATCATCCCCAATAACCAACAAGTACATCATGCATAAGCATTGTGAAGTCAGGGTAGCATCAGGATGAATATCATAATTCTTCCACATTTAAATGTAAATAGTCTGTTATTCCTAGAGCATCTATATGCATTGTGAAGTCAGGGTAGCATCAGGATGAATATCATAATTCTTCCACATTTAAATGTAAATAGTCTGTTATTCCTAGAGCATTTATATGGGTGTAATCTACCATCTACCATTATCTATGTTTTTGTACAACATTTTTTGTTCCCTAGAGAGGCCACGTCCAGTGGCGGATCCAAAGGGGGGGCTGGGGGGGCTCCAGCCCCCCCTAATTTCTTGATTTCAATGCTAATTACTGTAGCAAAAACGTGATTTCACCGTTAAATCTTCGTGCAAATCAACATCTCTGTTGTTTTAGCCCCCCCTTATCCCGCATCCCACATCCGCCACTGGCCATGTCGCCTAGTTTTCCTATCCCTCCAATTCACAACCAACGCCCAGCAGAGCACTGCCTCCATGGAACCTTCCACAAAGTTCCAACCCCCCCCCCAAACGCTAAAAATAGGGCCGCTCTGGACGCACGCAGGCCCTGGCGCCGCGCTGCGCTTCCTCCACCGCCGCAGCAGCCATAGCGCCTCCCTCTTCGCTGTCCCTCCGCATCTCCCTCGCACCACACTCGCCTCTGTCCTGGTCGCCTCCCGCACCGCCTCCGCTGCCAACATGTCCGCCCCTGGGACGCTCCCAGACCGCCCACCAGAGTGTTCGACCAGGCTTGCCGAGCCAGCCGTCGCGCTTAGCACCAAAGCCACCACACATGCCACCAAGCACAAGGAAGGCCGCCCGAGCGAAGCGCCTCCACACGGGCGCGGATGACACCGAGCCTCAATCTGCCCCACGACGAGGTAAACCGCCATTTCCTTTCTATTGTGCTTCAATCTCCTAGCATAGATGGGATGGTGGTGTCTTCAATTGCTTCTCCTTCATCCCCGAGCACCGTGAGCTCCCCATCTGTTGTTTCCTTTGCTCTTGGTGTTCATGCCCTTCAAGTGACCACTTTAAATGCCCAAAAGGGCTCGCTTGCTAATTTTATGTCATACTAGCCTTGCAGCCATCTAACTATTCCTCTATGCTATGTATACCTTAACAAAAGCTACTTTGCGACTTTTCAAGATGCATGTACATAAATATCCATTGGTTTTGCTTTTGTGTGGTGCGTGAAATGCTACCGATCAAAAGTCAATAATGTTGACTTGCAAACTCTGCAAAGACGAAAAGCAAATTTCGTAATGGCCACATAGAGGACCAAGTTGTTTCAACATAGAGCACCATCTCGTCGACCCTAAACTCGTAATCATAGCGCGCACTCAAATGATGCAGACAACAATGAACATATAATTTTGATTTATTTTGGCTACGCATGCTAAGATGGCTAAACTACCATGAACATACTGTGTATAGGCTTCACCATACCATAGCTATACTAATAATATATTGCAAGGTTAGCCAGCCAGGTATACAAAATAATGGAATTATAAGTGAGTTCACACCATACTATGTGCATTACTGCCTATTGTTTGTAGATGCTTTTCAGTTATACTGTTTGTTGATGGTCACTAACACATGTTTTTACCATCAACATTCCACCCAAAAGCATGATAAAATGAGGTAAATCATCATCACATGTGTTGCATTTTATTTATAATTCACCTAGTTCCACTAGTGCTTGTAGAATTATTTGTATGCAGAAAATTATAGCAAAAATAGGCCAAAATCGTGTCAAATATGAACATAGGGAGCAAGTGAACGTGACAGTGGCGCCCGGGGCCCACATGCCACGCCGGCCGGCCCCACATGGGCGTCGCCCGGCGCCACCCTGGCCCCTGCCATGTCACCGATCCATGGGAGCTGCTCCAGAAGCATTCTCATGCGTTGATCTAAGTCGGTTTGCACCAATGGACGAGATGGAGTTGTCGTGGAACCACCGGCCCACCATCAGACTTGGGAGGCTCCAACCGACCTTGGAACCGCCTTACCGACCAAAACTTAGCACGTGCTAGCTTCACAACCGCCTTTGGGAGCCAACCAGCACCATAGGATGCAATGACGGTGCATCCTAGGGCCGGCCGACGCCCCTATACCGCCGCCCGAAGCCCAAGGCACCCCAACCGACCTTCTGGCTGCCTACAAGCACCCCCATGCCTCTCTACACTATAGAGGGTGTCGTGCTCGGTGGAGAAGTGCTCCATTCAATTCCAAGCTCTCCAAGCTCTCTAGCTTAGTAGCTTAGTAGTAGAAGTAGTCTAGTAGTGGAGTAGAGCAAGAGCGAAATTTCTCTCGAAGTCTGGAAGAGTCTTCTAGGACAGGTATAGCTATTTTATAATTCTTTCATTTAGTATTTACTTTATTCAGTACTTTATATTCAGTACTTTATTTAGTATTATTGCTTTGCTTTGCTTAAGCACTTGTTCATTATTGTTCATCATTAGTGAGCTTAGGTGCTTATTACTCGGCATTAGTAGCATAAGTTATCTTTTAGTTAGTAGTTTTTCGGGCCTGGTGCAAGCGGTAGAATCTTACCGCCTGTGACCGGAAGGTCCCGGGTTCGAGTCGCGGTCTCCTCGTATTGCACAGGCGCGGGTAAGGCTTGTCACTGACACCCTTCCCCAGACCCCGCACAGAGCGGGAGCTCTCTGCACTAGGTACGCCCTTTTTAGTAGTCTTTCGTTAGTATCGGTTCCACCGTCTGGTTTGGGTACTTTGATCCTATTTCATCGGAGCTCAGATCAAAGTAGTAAGCCTAGAGATTAAACGATGTGCTTAGGCTATAGATTACCTGTGGATACGGCTAGGCCACCGGATAGATTGTGGTAGTTGACAAGTGGTAATAGCATTGTCCATCCTCCATATTCCACCACGTTAGGTTTAGTTATTAAATCGTAGGGCTCGTGACAGACCTTTTATATTTAACTCTTATAGTTGGTAGGCGAGCTATGCCCCAAAGTACTAGCGCATTTCTCCTAGTCATTAGTTTACCCTTTGTTACTGAAAGATATATCGCTCGCTCTCCTACCTAGCTATCTCTAGTGTAGCTTGTCTAGTAGTTAGTTTAGGTAGTTCACACTGACCACATTTATTGTTTACCTAGGATACACTTAGGTTTTACCTTAGCAATCCTAACTATAAATATAAGTTCTAGCCTTCCGCCTCCCGTAGAAAAAATATAGATTCGACACTCGATACTCATCGAGCGAAGTGCTACGCGATAGTTCTGTGCGCTTGCGAAATTCCTCCACTAGTCATTAAGAAGTATTGATGCTACCCGAACAAACTGTTACTTTTTAGAGTATGAGTGATGTCTTCAATGCTGACAGCGACTTAGCATTTGATTCCTGAACATTTGATGAAACCTAGATGTGTATATGTTAGAACCACTGCAATTCCCATCACGTCAGTATGTCACATGTTATAAACGTTCTCATGATCTCATCATCTATGAAAGCTAATGATTTCTTGATGCAACAAGCTAATGATTCTGTTAGGTGCTGAATTCTTACTCTTGGTAGTAGCAGAATTCTTACTCTCATCGAGAGAGGATGACACTGGGAGTTGGGGCAATTTTTTGATTTATTTCTCACACAAATGCCATACCAACCCGAGGGGTTAGGGATACATATTTATAGGCTGCTAGCCAGCCAAGCATATGCCAAGATGCTAGTCTAAGATGTTGTCCTAGATGCTAAGATGTTGTCCTCTAGATGTTAGTCTAAGATGTTGTCCTAGATGTTGTCCTCTAGTCTAAGATGCTATTGTCCTAGATGCTAAGATGTCCTCTAGATGCTAGTCTAAGATGATGTCCTCTAGTCTAAGATGTTGTCCTATGCTGTCCTAAAAACAGACTATGCAGCCACAAAGACCATGTGACCAGCACAACCCCACAAAGACCAGCACATGAGACTTATCCCATCATTCTCCCCTAAGTCTTGTAAAGTCCGTCTTGTGGGAAAGTTGAACCATCTCGGTCCTAGAGCAGAGCTCAAGGAACTTGATCCTCCCAAGGGGCTTGGTGAGCAGGTCCACAAGCTAGTCCTTGGTGTTGATGTAGCTCGCCTTGATGCTCTCTTTCTCAAAACAGCCTCGGATGAAGTGGTATCTCACCCGGATGTGCTTGCTGCGCTCATGGAAGACGGGGTTCTTTGCTGTGGCAGAGCGGACTTGTCTTGTCACCGAGGCTCCACCGCTTCTAGTGTCTCTCGCCGAGAGATCACCAAGCGGTCGAGCGAGCCGAGCACCCGAGTCAAAGCGAAGGAGGCCGCTATGTACTCGGCCTCGCACCGACAGGCCACCACCGCCGCTTGACCGATCGCCAAACTAACGAGGCACTTGCCGAGGAAGAAGAGGATCCCGCCATGCTCTTGTTGGTGTCGATGTTGCTTAAGCGTGGTCGTTGTCATTTGTACTCCAACAAAGTGTGCCGCCCTAGGGCACCTAGGGTAGTAGAGGCCGTGGTCGAGAGTCCCCGCAACGTAGTGGATGATCCTCTTCATAGCTCTTTGGTGCTACGTTGTTTCGTCATTGATGAATCGACTAACGAAATAGGCGAAGAATGCCAAGTTTGGCCATGTGTGGGCGAGGTAGCGAAGGCTCCCACAAGACGCCGCAGATTACGTGGCGTCCACCTCCTCTATCGTGCTGTCGCGGCTCAACTTCAGCCTCTCCTCCATCGGAGTGAGAGCTGGGTTGCAGTCGGTGAGCCCAGCTAGCTCAATGACACGTTTGGCGTAGGTGGTCTGTCGAAGCGTGATCCCAGAGTCATCCCGGTGCACCTCGATTCCCGTGTAGAAGGAGAGAGGCCCCGGTGTCACTCATCTAGAAGGTGGCCTTCATCTCTTCCTTGAATGCCGCCACCCTCCGCATCCTTGGTGACGGTGATTACCAAGTCGTCGACGTGAGACACCCACCAGTTGAGCATTTCCTCCAACGCCTTACGCCGGTGAGATGATGGCATTGCGTCTGCGGGCTTTGCTCAAGCCCATCCCTTTAGCGTGGAATCCAACTTTGGCATTCCACGCCTCGCGTACCGCCGCAATGAGCCATAGAGGGCCTTTGCGGCGGCACTGCCCTCCATGTCGGGGATCGAAAATCCCGACGGTGGTGCACGAGATCTCCCTTCAAGTCGCTGCTAAGAAGCGCCGACTTGACGTCCCATGTGATGAACAGGCCCGCCCTCTTGGGCGACTACGCGCGAAGGAGTCGCGACGGACTCCATCCGCGTTCTCGGGAGCAAAGGTGTTGTCAAAGTCGACCCCCTCCGCCGCACGAAACCTCGTGCCACCAAGCGAGCCTTGTGCTTGACAATGGCATCGGCTTCATTCCTCTTCGACTTGTACACCCACTTAAGGGTGATCGCGCGGTGACCACGAGGAAGGTCAAGAAGCTCCCAAAAGCGGTTCTTCTCAACCGCATCCATCTCCAATTGCATCGTGGCGCGCCGCCATGTCGCTTCGCCTCGGCCTCTACAAACGACCGAGGCTCACCGTCGTCACACGCAAGGTGCAATCTGCGCCTCCAGTCGTGAGGCACCGGCCCGCGACCGGCCGGTCACCGAGAAGGTTCTACATCAGACGGCACCGCAACGCTCACCGCCGTGGTACTGGCGCCGATGCACTCCTCATCGTGAGAGAGTGGAGATGCGAGCTCAATCGGCCGTGCTCGGCACGAGCCGGGTGGTGGAGTAGACGTGCATGGAGTGGTGCCTCGCATCGATCTTTGGAGTGCGTGGCGCTGCTTGGGCTATGGTGGAGCCGACGAAGAACTCATCGTGGCGAGGTCCCCGGCCGGGAGCTTTGTGCCGCCGGAGTAGCAGCGCCGGGTCGGTGGAGGCTCGGGGGGACGCTGGCGCCGAAGAAGAGTTGTCTACTCCCCTAGCTCCCTCGAATTGGACGTGCTCGACGGTGGAAGTCGTCAGACGTCAAGCCGAAGCCGACGCCGCCCACCGCTTTGTCCCATGCCCATCCTCGCCCTTACGTCCGAACACAACGTCGCGCACAGCGCGCACTCCGCCGCGCTTTCGGGTTGAGGATGTGGTAGGCCTTCGAGCCCTCGCCAGAAGCTAATGAACACTCTCAAGTGCTCCTCGCCATCGAAGCTTCTTGATGTGGCTAAGCTCCTTGGCGAACGCGAGGCGCCTGAAGACCCGCAAGTGGAGATCCCGGGCTTGCGCCCATGCCAAGCCTCGTCAGAAATAGGCCCCGCCATCGAAGCGCTTTAGTAGGCGAAGCGGTTGAGGATGTAGACGACCGACACCACCGCTTTCTCCCAAGAAGACAAACCGGCATCCCCTCGCTTGAGAAGGGCCTGAGCCATTCCCACAACCGCCTGGTTGTGCCGCTCGACGCCACCGCCGCTCTGGCAGCGGGCCAGTCATGCGGCGCGTGAGTAGTGGCGCTGAATGCCCTCATCAACAGTAGTACGACGAGAATTCACCGCCGTGAATTCACCACTGTTGTCGCAGGCGCAAAGACGCTGCTAGCCTTATGGTACAGATTACCCTCCGGCAGCCTCATGAGCGCCGATGGCGTCCCAGAACCTCTCCTTGCTACCGAGGACCATCACCACATGTAGGGGAGAGGTCGCCGACGAGCGGCCAGGAAGTAGCGTCGTTCTCCCGGTGTGGCCGGTGTCACCGCCACAAGTCCCCGTGCACAAGCTCGAGCCTCTCCTTGGCTCGGAAGCGCACCGCTAGGGAAAGGGGAGTCGCCTCTGCTTCGCCAACACGCAGACGCGTGGTAGAGTCGCTCCACATGGTCGAGGCACGCAGCGGTTCGCGACCATCTCCGTGGCACCGAGCCGCCTCAGGCCTCAAGTGAAGGTGCCCAAACGCTCATGCCATCATCACGCTGTCGTCCGACCGGCAGCAAATGAGATAGAGGTTGTGCTACCATTCGCACGTTAAGGGCGAGAGTCGATTTGCGCTTCGATACCTTGGCAAGAAGGCGACGACGGCGATCCCAAATCCTCATGACTCCATCCTCAACCACCACGCGCCAACCGCCTTCTCTAGTCCGTCCCCAAGTCGATGATGGAGTTCCTCAACGCGGGGAAGTAGTAGACTCGGTGAGCGGCTCTGGTGCTCACCAGACACCGCAGCGGTGAAGATGATGGAGCCGACGCCTGATCTCCACGCCAGAGGCATCCCCAAACCTGACTGAGCCTCTGACGCTGAGTCAAGCTTTGGGTGAAGAACTCCCGTCCGACGGCCATCCATGTGATGGGTGGCGCCGGTGTCGAGGCACCACCCGTCGATCCCTTTGTCGTTCTTTGGAGCCATCGCCGAGGAGGCATGTGCTTTTGGCTCGCCAAGGTGGAGGAGGTAGCTGCGCCGGTGCTGCCGGAGGTAGCTCGATGCTTGCATGTGCCATGAACAGAGCCGCTCCTCCACTGCAGCGACGTGGGCTCGCCGCTGTCGTGGTGCCGGCAGTCCTTAGCCCAATGGCCAAAGCCGCCGAGCTAAGGCAGTGTGTCGCCTCTTGTGCTAGGCCACCGCGGCCGGTCGCTTAGGCGCCTCACGCGGCATCACCTCGCAGACGTCCCTCGCGCCCGGCCCTAGGCGCCTCAAGGTTTGCCACGCTTGCGTCGGCCGTCATGTCAGAAGGCTCCCCTTCTTCCGGCCACCTTATTTGCAAGCCACCGCTGCCCCGGGTGAGAAGGAGCTTCCGCCAAAGTGGTGATGGGCCCCGAGAGAGAGACCGGCTCATCATTGCCAACGACCTTTGAGGCGACCTATCACCTCGATCGACATCGTGGAGAGATCCAACAGAGAGACTCGATCGAGCGAGCATCTGCTTGTGCTTCTCGGACGCAGTGGAAGAGCTTTTCGATGCTCTCTCCTCATCGTAGGTGTCATCGCCAATCGCACAATCTTCTGCAACATAGTGTTGAGACGGAGAGCAAAGTCATCAACGTCCTCACCTAGCTTGAAAGCCGAGTTCTCCCACTCCTTGTGAAGTGTCTGCAGTTAGGGACTTCTATGGCGCATGATTGGCTGCCGATCGCGCTGCAGCTGATGGCGCCCCAAGCCTCCTTGGTAGTCCGCTTGTTGGTAGTAGCGAGAATCGCATCTCGGTAGGGATCGCAGCTGACGATGAGGCATCCAACGCCCGTCAATCTAGGTCGAATCGACGTCGCCGCACCGGACCAGCTTCCCACATGTGCCGCACTCGAGCTTTACCTCATCACCGTAGCCCACTCGGACGTGAGTTGGTCTTAGTGAGGGTAGGCCACCCACCGTCGGGGCCGACATCCCCGACGACAACTTTAGCCCGTGGTAACCACTTGCACCGATCCGGGGAGAGAGCCATTACTGCATGTGAAGGCCGCGCTCTTCATCGACTCTCGTCTGCCACTCATCGCCAGTCGCGCTTTCCTCCAGGAGCGTGCCACGGCGTCGCCATTGTTTGGGCCGACGCTGCCATTGCATGCTGCGTGGCGTTACCTAATCGGCGCTTGCTGCCATCTGCGCCCTCCACAAAGCTCGAGGTCCGCGTCGTTGCTGCCGTTGCCAGCAACGGACGGAAATGTTGCTGCCGCTACAGGCTCGACCTCTTCGCCACCGCTGATGCATCGATCTGGCCCAGCCATTCGCCTCCGGCCTGGGTCAAGCTACTACCTTCACGACGCTTTTGTTGGCCCGTTAGCTGTCTTTATCGCTGCGCTATCGCTTTCCTTCCTCTGCCATGCAAGTTCAACCTCTCTTCGACGCCAGTGCTCGGCGAGGCGACGAAGCGCCTGAGAAGGCTGAGCGCCTCATGATATGACGCTGCTACTGGGGTCAGGCAGAGAGGTCGCTTGCAGACCCAGCTGTTGCTTGAGAGGGGAGAGGGAGTGAGCAGGAGCGGTCGGAGGAGTTGCCACTTTGAACATGGGGTTGTTGTGGGGGTCGGAGAGAGATGAGCGGTAGATGCTCAAAGCTATAGGATAGTACGGCTCGGATACCAAAGCTTGTTAGTCATTTGAATTTTATCCTTGGTAGTAGCATACTTTTACTCTCATCGGGGAGACGATGACACTAGGAGTTGAAGCAATTTTCTGTTTATTTCTCATATAAATGTCATACCAACCCGAGGGGTTGGGGATATATTTATAAATTCATAGCTACCACATATGCCAAGATGCTAGTCTAAAATGTTGTCCTAGATGCTAAGATGTCTGTCCTCTAGATGCTAGTCTAAGATGTTTGGCCCCCTCGATGCTATCCTCTAATCTAAGATGTTGTTGTCCTAGATGCT